>JAWNOT010000095.1:2400000-3000000 GCA_035045825.1 Drosophila eohydei
TGCCACGCGTGGCAGAGTTTAAAGCTGCTGCCTAATTGAAATTTCGTCTGGTGTCAAACGGAAGCGGCAGCTGTTTGTTATTTGCCGTTTGTCGCGCGAACGCTTCCGGCTGTCGTCTAACGCTCGCTATTCAAGCTGAGAGGCTGAGACCAATAATAAGACTGAGACTGAGCCTGAGCTGCGAATTTGGCTTGAGGCATGCACGAGCGCCCAAACGCACACAGCATTGATATAGAATACGTGCAACCGCAGTGTGCGTGCCACAAAGACTGAAGACAGTACCCACTGCGTGAGCAAAACTTTTGCAGACGCACCAAAAAATAAAAAGAACATCTGAAAATTAAAGAAAAAAAGGCAAAAAAGGAGGATGTATAAAGCATAACACTTGACATTGACAAATTAGTTCCAGAAGACAACACCACAGTGTCGTACCAACAGCCATTACAGCAGAGTAGGAACAAGTGGGAGTGCCAGAGTGCAAGAGTATCTGAGGGGTGCGTCAGTTGGTTAAAGCAACTTCCACTTCCACTTCCACTTGCAGGCAGCTGTGAGCTGTGTGGTGTGTTGGAGGTTAAAAATAATAAAATACCTACTGACATGATAGACACGAAGGACTTTTCTTTTTATTTAACGTAGATTGGAAAAGTTTCGACAGTCGACTGGACCGGCAGCAGCTCCTCGACTGCTGCTGGCAGTAGGTACAGCCACTCACAAAGTTACTTGGTCGCACATGCACTTAAGTAACTGCCAACAATATCAGCAGCAGTAGCAGCAACAGTAGTAGCAGCTGTGATTTGGATGTCGCACTAAATAAAGCCCAGTGGACAGTCAGGCTAAAGCCCATACCTGTAGACGCACATGTAAAGTTAATTGTGTAACATGCAGCTGGTTTCTCTCTGTGTATTTGCGTATGTGAGTCATGGCCGCGCGACGCTTCGCGGAGGTCACAAAAATTGCATGAAATTTATTGCATAGTCGCAGGCACGAAAGTTGTTAAAGTAAATCTCAACTTGCAGACGCTTCGCATCGCATCGCATCGCATCGCATCGCATCGCAGGGCGATTCGCCTCACAGCAACTTTGCCTAATGAGTTATGTGGCGGTAATTCAGAGCGAAAGAGCGAAAGAGAGGCAAGTGGGATAAGCAATTTCCACCAAAGATGAAAACAATTATACGCACACCAAAAAGTATGCAGCGCAACTTTTATATTTTGCTGGAACTTTGAACTCAGGCTGACAAACTTTATGATTTTCAATTTATTTGAAACTCGTGCCCCGCAGCTAGAGGAGCTGGCCAATTGTGGTCAATCCTCAGCCCGGGAGGCCATTATTGCGTACCAAATTATGCAGCAAATAAATCAACGAGATCAACGAAATAAGTGCTCACTCCTAATGCCCGTCAATCAGGACTTACATCTTTGACCCCAAGCAGCGAAATATAAAACATTTTTCAGAAATAACACAGCATAATCATTCTATATGAAATACGAATACGAAATGCCCTCGCACTGCATAATATATTATAAATTTATGAAATAATATTGAAGACCTGATATATATTAGCTATAAAATTAAAAAAAAAATTAAAATTGCACGAATACAGTTATAAAAGAGAGAATGAGGTAAAAAAAAGAATAAACAATTAATAAAAAAGTGAAAAAGAAAATATATATATATATGTATATATTTGCTGAAATTGTCTGCCTCGGGAATTTCTTTGTCTGTTTAATAGTTATATATTTTGTAAATAGTATAATATTTTGTAAATTAGTAACCTCTTAGCCAAAGTGTATCTAACAAACAGCTACAGACTTTTGATTATTATTTACGAGTAATTTTCTGAGTTTTCAGTTTTTTCCACTCGCGAAGTTTGTTAAGGAAGCCGTAAGCGCATTGGACGTCTATAGACAGACACTTGAGAATTGTTTTTAAATTTATCATAAAAACACATTTCAGCAACTTTGTTTAGCTCATTCTCTAATTTATGTGTATTTGTGAGAGAAATTTGTTTAGGCGCTTTTTTGAAGTTCATAAAAAAAGCGGCTCGCAAATATTGAAGCAAAGTGCAGCAGCAAAGTTTCTTTTCTCTAGCTCGCTCACTAATTTATCAGCGTTGTTCGATGTACTCAACTCCTTGGCCCATTTCCTATTTGCCATTTTCCCCTTTTCGTCTGCTCGTCATTTCGTCTTTTCGCATTTTCGCATTTTCCGTTTTCTGCTCTTGGCCAACTCCGGATCTCACATCGCTGGCTACCTAAGTGCGGCACTTCATTTGCATTTAAAATGTTTTCGCCTGCTCACTTGCTGCCTCAACTTTGGCTATTCATTTGGCACATTTCGCTTTGTTTGCCAATTCAGCGGTGAGGCTCCACCATCACAACCACTGCCTCAGTGGGTCAAGTGGCCCAATGTTTATTTGTTTTTTTTTTTTTTTTTTTTTTTCAGCAGTGATGTTTATTTTTTTTGCTGTCCGTTACTTTGCGGTTTTTAGCTGATGTGTATTGTCAGCTCGGGTTACGTTTATCGACTTCGATTACCATTGCGATGGCGATTAGGTTGAGACTTTCTGGTGTGAGCTAGGGATGGAAGGCCACGCCTCCCCATCAAAGAATTTAGCTCAACTGTAATTTGCGCAAATTAAACGCTTCCATCTCAAATGGTATTTTTTGAATAATCGTCGGGCATTTAATGCGCACCTTGAGAGAGCATTATTTATGTTTCTTTGGCGCCCCTAAGTATGCAATAAAATTGTATTTAAGATGCCTAATGAAATTTGGGGCATTTAAATTATTGTGCAATATACAGAAATATAAAAAGCGAACCGCCATTTAGATAAAAGCAAAAAGGACTCACCTTTAATTTATGACGGACATCGAGTGGGCGTGAGCCACACAAAAGTGTTCGCTGACCCTAGCTACTAAATTCGCTTGTCTTTAACACACACCCACATTCACACACACGAGATCATAAATTAAACGCAAATTGTGTGTAGCTTGCCTTTGAAGATGATGAATGGCAGACGACGCGGGATTTGTTGATGCGCAAAACGTAGAAATAGCAGATTAAAAATTAATTTAAATTTTTAATTCATTCGCTAATGTCCACAAACGGAAGCTGTAGATGAAACCCCCCGGGGACAGCTTTAACTGTAACTAAATGTCTGCTGTATTTGAAGTCATGTCCAGGACCTCAAACGGGGTCACTTTAAGCTGCTGGGCAGGAGCAGGGGATACAACATTTTGTATAGCCGCATGGCAACTTTGACACTTCCTGAAATTAATTACTTTAAACTTAGCCAGCCGCGTTTTTCAGCTTCAGCCTTCCTCCTCTCTCTCTTACTCTCTGTCCCTGTGTCGCGCCACGGGGCGAGCTGGCAAAATTAAATAATAAATTATTATTTCTGTTCGAGCCAATGAAGTGTGCCAAATTTAATGGAGCCCATGGAGCACATAGTGGACTAGTGCGCCACTTCAAAGTAATTGCTAAACAGCGACGAAGCTGTAGCTGGAGCGGAAGTTACAGCTGAGCTGGATGTGGAGGTGGCAGAGAATTATGCTTAGATTCACACGAGTGTATTGAGCTAAGCAACATTAAGAAACAAACAAGAATGAATCAACGGGAAATGTTTGACTTGAAGATACCCCAACAAAACCCACGAGAAGACAAAAAGATTCAAATGTATATGCCCTTAAAATAAACAACAATTTTACAAATATTTAAGAAGTGAAGTAATTTCTAAAAACTACCATTTGCTATTTACATTTTGTGAAAGCGTATAAATCTCAGTAAAGTTATGGTTTCATACGATTAGCTTGTAGATGTATTTAAGACATTTTTTAATACTGGTTTATTAATTCTTTTTCAAGTATCGCAAAATAGTGATCCAGGCAATAGCAAAGGGCGAGTATGTAATAATATTTTAATGAAATCGTAATCCTTATTAATGTACAAAAAAAAACATATAAAGAAGAAGATACTACTTATTTTGTGTAAGTTTAAGGAATATACTTTGCTTAATTAAACTTAAATAATCCCTGAAGATATTCAGCTATTCACTTCTCAGACATTTCAACTGTTGTTTGTCAAACCCGTCATCGGAAATATCAGCCTGTTGTAGCAGCACAGAATGTTGACAGCATTAGCCTGCTATCTGTACTATTACTTTATGGCTACAGGGTACAATGAAAATAAATGACTCGTACCCTTAGGCAAACTTTAATTTGTGCAATTGTGGACGCTCCGTTGACAACGCTTTAAATGTTATCTTTCTATAGGAATTCATTTGCCATTTAGCAAAGCGAGGCTCTTGCTTTAGGTGTAAACTCTCTGAATTGCGATTGCTCGCAGTTTTAGCTAAATGGCTGAGTTTTAATGTTATCCAACAAATTTGCCAACACCAAGCAGCAGGCTCTGTGTGACTAGACTAACTGCTCTGTTTGGCGAACAATTTTAGCGACACCCACACACACACACATACACTTTTGTAAATTGACATTGATGCTTTTGGCCATTAGAAAACGCGGCGGGTGGAAATTTTGTATATTTATTTTTCATTGCAAACAGTCAGGTTGACGAGTCTGGATTCACGTTAGACTAAACAGCATACTGTCAAAGGCAGTCATTTAAAAGCAGACAGTCAGGCAGTTGGGAACTTACCGAACAGCGCAGCTTTCAGCGATCAATCAGGAATATGTTTTATATAGCATATGTAGACGAGGCTTACCTGAAATGGAAAAGTATTAGACTTAGTTAAGACAATCAGAATGAAGGAAGTGCTCCTGTGAGCTCGTGGGTTAGCATTAACTATGGTTAAGATCACATTGAACTTTAATATTCACTTGAGAGCCCACGCTCCGGTAACCAAATTAGAATTGATTACCTTTCCTTCAAGGCCGGCAGCCAAAAGAGCATGAAAATCGACTTCGCAGCACTCATATATTCGTACATGTATATATCTACATACACGCAATGTGTCAACACCTTTTTTTGTCTACCACGCCCTGTAATCTTCCACTCCACTAGCACTGTTTACACACACACACACACACACATACCCATTTACATATGCATGTGATTTGCTTTTTTAGCGCGTGTCTTTGCTTTTGGGGCACAGCATATTTCGTTTAAGCATTTTTTGGAGAAAGAGCTTTCAGGTAGGCCAAAACGCACAAGCAATAACGCGCTGAGTGGAAAAAAATCTATATTCATAAGCAAAACACACACATACACACACAGAACAGCTTTGAAATTATGAGTTGGGCACATCAGTTTAACAAAAATAAAGCAATATTTTTGGCTCGTTGCAAGTGAGTGGATACTCAGAATCACACACACACACAAATGTGCGCACACCCACTGTCAACACACACAGCCAACCATAACAGCTCCTGGCAACAATTTTGGCAACCCTTCTATCCCAGCAGTGGCAATTTGTGCCCCTAAATGTAGGCTGCACAAAAAGGTCGCCCATCGATAAGGAAGCCACGGATTGTTGCTGCCTCAAGGGCTACTGGCACGCACAGGTGGGCCGAAGCGTAAAAGTCTAGCGACTGTCATAATTTGACACATGCCGGGTAACACACGCACAGACACACGTACAGCCACTCGCACGCACAGCGGTTATGTGAGGCGTTAAACAGGCAGCCAGATTCGAACTCAGATTCAGTGGCAGATTCAATCGCTCGTTCAATGCGTGAAGCATTCAGAACCAGTCCACGCATGTGTGTTCGCGCGACCCCACAATGTCAACTGCTTTGCCCGCCCAAACCTGCACACACCTCTCCACACAAACCCTCTCGATCAAGCGTTAACTGTAGCCCACTCTTTGTGCAAGTATTGACGCACTTTATGTCTGCTCAGTTTGTCATTCATTTTATATCTTAATGCCCTGTACTGAACAAGCATACAAAGATTGCGATACTACGCCATACGAAGACTAAATGAACATAGTCTAGAGGACTGGAACGACATGTAAAATAGATGCATGTGCTTTTTGCAGTTTTTAGAGACCTTAACATGGGGCTAAAATCGAAAACTATATATTTCACAGCATGTTGGAAACAGCAGCTTTCGATCTTTGTGTTGTAATGAAGACTTCATTTCTAGCTTATAATTTCAAGAGTAAACTAAAAGTTGCTCAATAACAATTTCCTAATACATCTGATTCGGAGAGCACGCAATAATAACTAATAATAAATAAAAAACGAAATCAGGCGACTCACTCTAACTGCACATATAGATATACTTTTTATATAGATCACATTTGAAGCTGAAGCTGAAGGTTGCTGAATTGAATTCTACATAGACTAGAAACATTTCTAAAAATATCAGAAAAGAAAATATATTTCGCAATAGCCAAATTCTTATATGTTGCAGCTCTAACTTGGCCAGACTCTAGGGTATCTTAATGTCGGGCATTGTCCAACTCACTCACACACAAGGCGGGATCTTTCTGCTTTTGTGCCTGCCGATTTGTGTGTTATTTTCAGGTTCATTTAGTGTTTAATGCTTGTAAAGAAATTTTAATTTTATGGCCAGGTGCCAAAAGAGGGTTTGCTTAAAAGCCAGTTGGCACCGAAAGCTTAACCAGGAAGCCGAAAACAAAATTTCAGAAGGAATTATGCGCGCTTCACTGACAGCTGAGCTGAGAGTTTAATGCCAAAGTTGAGTCTGTGCGACAGGCAGCAATTGTGATTATCGTGGACCAATCACACGCGGACACGAGCAAACGAAACAAACTGCACGCATAATCGAATAGAGAGCAAGCGAGTGTTTAAGCCAGGCATTGAGGTGGTACGACGTTGGGCGTGGGTGTGTATGGGTTGTGGCACATGTGGTTCAATGTCCTGCGGTTAAGTTTTCGTGTTAAGTTGACAAATTATTTTGGTAAATATTTGCGTAATTTTCGATAATAATGTTTCAGCGATAAGTCTCGACTGAGCGGCACTCGGTTCGATTTGATTTGGTTAGTAAGCTGCGGCAACTGTGGTTTTTGTTCGCGTGCTGCCGCAAACCTCTGCGCATGTGGGGTGTGTTTTGTGGGTGTGTATATGCTACTCGCGGAGCTGTAGCAATGTTACTTCAATGTGGACTAGCGTTAAGCCTGCCAGCGCAATTAATTAGCTGACGCTCATATTGAATATTAATTACACGTGCCACACCCACTCAAAAATAACCGCCCTCTAATTGCGGACCATTGACAACAGTGACCAAAACAAACACTTGACTACAAAAACAATTTAGGGACCAGCGCCTGGGATAGGCCAGTTTTGGGGCCAAGCACACTTGATGGCCTGCACGTCCACTCGACTTTGTGGTGTAATTAACACCTGGCTAGTGGCTAGTGGGCGTGTCTGTGTATATGTTTGTCTGTGCGTGTGTGCGTGGTGTGTGTGTGTGTCAAGTGGTAGCCAATTAGCTAAACGGCCGATGGCGGTAGGCTTCATTAGCATTACAGCCAGCAGCTGAATCGGTTGACAATCGAGACCCTTGCCGAAGCTCACTTTCCACAGCAGAAGACAAAAACAAAAAAAGAAACTTTCAGCCGCTTTGGCTGCAAGTAGCCATGACCGTGACACATGGTGCACAGTGCTGGGGCATTGTCTGTGCAGAGCCCGTATCAAAAAGCAACAATAACAACGAAACACTTTCTAATGAACTTTTCGACAAGAGCTACAGTTCTACCGCAAATCTAAATACAAATACATAAATCCAGACAAAGCAGCTGAAATACGTGTCCATAGACCATAAACACCGCTAGAGAGAGAGAGATCTAGAGAGAGAGAGAGAGAACAATGGCGAAAACTGTTAGCCAGCCATGACGACTATCGCGCAAAATTGAATGCAAACTCGTTGCGCTGAAAAAACTCGAAGCGAACTCCAATTTTCAAACTATGGCCAAAGCCTCAACTTAATTTCGCTTAAGCAAAAGTTTAATGAGAATCGCACATTTTTGTTCACTTGAGCGCTGAGGCAGC
Organism: Drosophila eohydei; assembly: GCA_035045825.1. NCBI lineage: Eukaryota > Metazoa > Arthropoda > Insecta > Diptera > Drosophilidae > Drosophila > Drosophila eohydei. The sequence continues at coordinate 2,407,976 of JAWNOT010000095.1, forward strand.
TATTTTTTTTAAAACATTAAAGTTGTATAAAAAATGTATTTCAATTAGAATTAAAACATATTTTCAATGAAAGGCTGCATGCTAAGCTCTAAGGCAACGTGCTTCAAAAAGCTAGAAATTTTAAACAGTCCGGCAAATGATTGCTTAAGTACTTGAACTTGCAAAGATTTAAAAATGAAGTCTTTTTCATCCTTACCTAACTACGGAGCCTATTAAAATTCATTAATATTATGACTCATCAATCATTTTGCATATATATTTAACAACAATAAAGGAATTCATTGTGAACAAATTTTTATAATAGATCGACTCGTCTGCTTACACTTGTGTATACTTCATTAGATCAGTGGCAAACTTATTATAGAAGGCCAGCAGAGGTCTAGCTGGAAGAACTAGGAGTGAGTATTGTTGTTATTTTAAAATGTTGAACTTTAACTTGCGGACAGCAGGGCACGATAGAACGAAAAACATTTGCATAAAAACAATTTGCATAATGTGTTTCTTGATTATGTTAATTTAGTCTTTCAGCTATTTTTGAGATTCACTTGAAATTGTATCAGCGCAATAAATATAAATTAAATGTAATTTTCGGCATTGTAAATAATTATTGTTTGTTTATTACAATCAAGTCTTCAAATAAGTGTTTAACTTTTCCGAAACTGAGTTCAATAAATTCTCTTATTAAATTATTAAGCGTTTTTGAGGCATTAAATAAATTATGAGAAAATGCTGAAAACATTTTCTCCGACGCAGACATAACCAAACAACTGATTGGGATAAATCACAGTGATGGGCCTTGAAATGCAATACTGCATCATTTGCCAATTATGGCCTCAAAGAGTAGGAAAACCAACAAGCCAATTTCACGAACAGCCTGGAGGAAGCCACAACTCGAATAACAGGGCTAACCAACAGGTAAGCAGAAGGGCAGGCCAACCAGGAGGCAAGGTCACAGCCTGTTGTTATTGTTGCTGCTGCTGTTGGCCACCCGCAGCTCTGGCCAACAGCAAGGGAACGAAATTCAGGGCCTGCTCTCTCGACTGAGTGTTGAATTGAGAATTGGCCATTATTGGCGCACGTCTGGCATTAATTATTTATGAACGCGACTCGCGGGCCTATGAATATAAACATTTCGTTAACTGTTTATTAGACAGCCAATTACCAGTTGTTGGACAATCAGGCGACAGGCACCGGTGACTCACATATCACCGTCTACCTGAGCATGCAACTTGTTTTTATTGCGGTGCGTGGCATTATTAAAGTTGCATTAGCGACGCGCCTCTACGCCCTGTCTACGGCATGCACCATGTCTGGCTGTCGCCTGCGAACTAATCAGAGCTGGACGCTCTTATCGCGCATATTGTCATTGTTGTGCTCCGCTGAAGGTAGTTGCTGTGCTTGTTGCTGCCATTCATTTCCGATGCACGTGTGCGCGGCGAGGCGTAAAATCTAAAAAGCAAACGCTGCGTCCGCATATCGAAACTCGGATAGCTTCATCTGTGGCCAAGGCGCAGGCTATGGAACCTGTTGGAATGTTATTCGAAACACACACACAGAGAGGCAATATCAAATGCTGCGAATCATTTTATTGCTGAAACAGCAACCAACGAAACCAGCAGCCGCACCCACACCCGCTGAGTTTTTTATATAAAAGCGAAGTAAGTCGCAACGTTCCCAGAGGGCCAACAATTAAAAGCATTCATTCAGCAACAAACAAAACTAATAAAGCACATTGCCAGCATCAGCATCGCTGGCCGGGGTCCATCTGCAGCAACAGCACCACCACCACCACCATCACCAGCAGCATCTCCACTTTGACTCTCATCTTACACAGCTCACCGCTGAGTCTTTGTTATGCTTATGACAGAGCAGGAAATGAGTCAAGGCAAAGAGTTGGGATCCTAAATGAAATTCATTTGTGTTTACACAAACAATGCGATGCTTGGAAGGCTTTTTGTAATTTCGCACTTCATTTAGCGTTAAATTAACAACAACAACATCAGAAACAACAACAATAAACAGCGAGAGGCTCACCAAAAATTCTAAAATTCTTCAACTAATTCGCATAGCTCTTCGCTTGGCATTTAGCCAATAAAGCACGAAGTATCCATAAAAATTGAGTCGCCGACGAGGCACGAAACCCCATTTAATCACAACTAAGCGTGGATGCAACCAGAGACGACGATCGAGACGGCAGCAACAACTGTGTGCTGTGGCATAAATAAGAATGAGCCAAAGAAGAAGAGGTAGCCGGTGATGCGGTTCACTGCAGCAGAACGAACCAAAATGAAACGAAACGAAACGGAATTAAACAAAACTGTACGAAGCGAGGGCGCTTGCTTTTCGTGACAAAGCTAACAGAAAAGCTGGCACACCACATGCGACACTCTCTGCCGTGCAACAACAACAAGCTGAACTGCTAGAAGAAGAGATACCCTGTTGACAATCAAGAACGGGCTGAGAAGCGTTCGCAATCATCACCATTTACGGTTTGATGTAATGAAAAGTATAAGAACTTGCGCCAGATCAATGGGGATATTTAAAGATATTTAAGTTAGCGTATTATATATATCTATACTTATAAATATATTTATATATATTTATATATGCATAAGCATGTATATTTCTTATGGAACAATTATTAATGCATATTAAAAGTCAGAGAATGAAACGAGTTCAAATACAATTCCTAACTGCTGAGAAGCAAAATCTCTTTAGAGCAGCCCAAATTGTAATAAATTTGATTCAACATAGTTTTAATATTTTAGAATATGAATATAATTTGGGAAGGTGTTCATTTATTTATTTTTTAGTACTTTGAATTTATAAGTTCTATACAAAAGTGGTCTACATAAATCGATTACAAAATCTACATTTTCTTAAGAAAATTATTTTATTGTGATATTTTTGACTTTTCATATCAACTTATATATTAAATTTGTGATCATGTGTATAACTTAAGAGCATAATGTTCCATAAAATATACAAGCAACTAATTAAAATGCACATGATATTCGGGATACTACATTAAAAACTCTACATACAAACATATATAAACATCGACCCTAATTGTAATCTGGAGATGGTGTCTGCATTTTGAATACAATTTTAATACACGACAATAGGCACAGGGTATATCATCAGCAAGAGCAATAACAATAACAACAACGAAGCCAAAAAAATAATAAATGCGCAGTCGCAACACCAATCGCTAAATGTGAAGGCCAAAGACTAAACGCGTCTGCCTTTGCCTCTATCTCTGCTTTCCGTACTGCTTCTGCCTATGCCTCTGTGGCAGCTGCGGCAGTGGCAACAAAGTGGCCGCTGGGTCAGTGGATGCTAACGATGCGACGGCAGCGCATTTAATGCACAGATTTCTTGGCTATGCACATAAAATTGAATGGAATAAAGAGTTGCCCATTGTTAGAGCGCGTCTCTGGCCGCCGGCAGATTGAAAATTGTTGCAGCGAATGTTGCTGCTGCTGCTGCCGGCCAGGCAGCCTTTCATAATCGCAAATTGATGCGCCAGCAACGTCTTCGTCGCTGTGCAGTGGAGCGTGGGAGCGCTTTGAGCTGAGCGCATGTGGCAGCAGTATTGGCAAACATTGACTAGACTGGTTTTAGGGGGCAGCTGTGATAAAGACGAACAAGCGCGGCAAGCGGGGACACATTATAGTTATTGGCTAATGCCAAAGCCATGCGTTGGCCAGCTGTGCGCGTCCGCCTGCCTTGATAACCGCGAAATGACAAAGCCAATACACAATGAAATTCGTTATATTCAATTTTTGATACCCCTTGATACATGCACATGCAGGGCATAATTAGCATATAAGTATAAGTATAAGTATAAGTATAAGTATAAGTATAAGTATAAGTATAAGTATAAGTATAAGTATAAGTATAAGTATAAGTATAAGTATAAGTATAAGTATAAGTATAAGTATAAGTATAAGTATAAGTATAAGTATAAGTATAAGTATAAGTATAAGTATAAGTATAAGTATAAGTATAAGTATAAGTATAAGTATAAGTATAAGTATAAGTATAAGTATAAGTATAAGTATAAGTATAAGTATAAGTATAAGTATAAGTATAAGTATAAGTATAAGTATAAGTATAAGTATAAGTATAAGTATAAGTATAAGTATAAGTATAAGTATAAGTATAAGTATAAGTATAAGTATAAGTATAAGTATAAGTATAAGTATAAGTATAAGTATAAGTATAAGTATAAGTATAAGTATAAGTATAAGTATAAGTATAAGTATAAAGTATAAGTATAAGTATAAGTATAAGTATAAGTATAAGTATAAGTATAAGTATAAGTATAAGTATAAGTATAATATAAGTATAAGTATAAGTATAAGTATAAGTATAAGTATAAGTATAAGTATAAGTATAAGTATAAGTATAAGTATAAGTATAAGTATAAGTATAAGTATAAGTATAAGTATAAGTATAAGTATAAGTATAAGTATAATATAGTATAAGTATAAGTATAAGTATAAGTATAAGTATAAGTATAAGTATAAGTATAAGTATAAGTATAAGTATAAGTATAAGTATAAGTATAAGTATAAGTATAAGTATAAGTATAAGTATAAGTATAAGTATAAGTATAAGTATAAGTATAAGTATAAGTATAAGTATAAGTATAAGTATAAGTATAAGTATAAGTATAAGTATAAGTATAAGTATAAGTATAAGATATAAAGTATAAGTATAAGTATAAGTATAAGTATAAGTATAAGTATAAGTATAAGTATAAGTATAAGTATAAGTATAAGTATAAGTATAAGTATAAGTATAAGTATAAGTATAAGTATAAGTATAAGTATAAGTATAAGTATAAGTATAAGTATAAGTATAAGTATAAGTATAAGTATAAGTATAAGTATAAGTATAAGTATAAGTATAAGTATAAGTATAAGTATAAGTATAAGTATAAGTATAAGTATAAGTATAAGTATAAGTATAAGTATAAGTATAAGTATAAGTATAAGTATAAGTATAAGTATAAGTATAAGTATAAGTATAAGTATAAGTATAAGTATAAGTATAAGTATAAGTATAAGTATAAGTATAAGTATAAGTATAAGTATAAGTATAAGTATAAGTATAAGTATAAGTATAAGTATAAGTATAAGTATAAGTATAAGTATAAGTATAAGTATAAGTATAAGTATAAGTATAAGTATAAGTATAAGTATAAGTATAAGTATAAGTATAAGTATAAGTATAAGTATAAGTATAAGTATAAGTATAAGTATAAGTATAAGTATAAGTATAAGTATAAGTATAAGTATAAGTATAAGTATAAGTATAAGTATAAGTATAAGTATAAGTATAAGTATAAGTATAAGTATAAGTATAAGTATAAGTATAAGTATAAGTATAAGTATAAGTATAAGTATAAGTATAAGTATAAGTATAAGTATAAGTATAAGTATAAGTATAAGTATAAGTATAAGTATAAGTATAAGTATAAGTATAAGTATAAGTATAAGTATAAGTATAAGTATAAGTATAAGTATAAGTATAAGTATAAGTATAAGTATAAGTATAAGTATAAGTATAAGTATAAGTATAAGTATAAGTATAAGTATAAGTATAAGTATAAGTATAAGTATAAGTATAAGTATAAGTATAAGTATAAGTATAAGTATAAGTATAAGTATAAGTATAAGTATAAGTAAGACTGGTAATAAACTAACTAATTTGAAAGGGTATTTGCTATTCTATATAGGGAATTTTGACATTTGTTATTTATGACTTTTTCGCTTTCGCTTCGCTACGTTTGGATCTCGTCAATGATATTTTTACGAATTGATTTCTTATTAATTTTACATTTGCAGCTCGTTGGCTATCATAGGCAACTGCCTTTTGTTGTGCCCCGCCCAGTAGGAAGTTCTCCCAGAACTATACGATGGCACAGCTTGCTGCCACTCTTCGTCGACTTTTGTTTTGGCTGCTGTTGTTGCTGCTCTTTCTTTATGGGCTCCGCTCATTTCGATGCTGCCCTCGCTTTCTGCTTTCCCTTTGGTGCAATTGTTTTAGTTAAGTTGACCATTTGTATACAATTTTGCAACGCTTTGTGTCGCCGCACGCTTATCTACAACAGCAGGAAAAAAAAACAAAAATACATCGAAGCGCGTATAGAAAATGTGACCAGGACACGTTGTCCTGGCCCGCTACGATCTCCAACTGGCGACGCATTTGTGGGCTCATTTATTTTCATTTGCTTTGTCATAACAATTTTTTTCTGTCTAGCAGGATGGAGGAGGAAGAAGGGGGCTGTTTATTGTGTTTGTGTAGGCTACAATATTTGCGCCGTTATATTCGAATTTGTTTTTGCTGGCTACTTAATGCAATTGCCGCAAATTTGATTTGGCCATAAAGCGCCAAACTCGTCCCAAAAATAATCGAGACAAAAACAACACAAAAACCAAATCAAATTAACATAATTGCCACAATTTAGTGATGCCTCTTGCGACACTTGAATTCAAGATGAATTTTCCTTTCCAGACTCCGGTCTCCAGACTCCATAAGAATGACAAATCTTTCGCATGTGAATCATTTACATTACCCCATTTGCCGAGCGCTTGATATATACTTAAGCGACTTTTAGCATTCACAACAGCAGCAGACTCGACAACACCTTTGTGCTATTACCAGTGCGTGGTATCCATCGACTGTCGAAGCTCGTTAGCACCTTTAATGAAAAAATACGCAGCTAAACACACAGAGAAAGAGAGAGACAGGGAGAGAGATTGTGTATTACCATGGATGCTGCCACAGACGAGTCAATTGTTATGCTTCGCATTTGTATACAAAACGAAATGAAAGGAAAGGCAAACGTAAGCCGCTTAAGAGGCAAGCGCTTGGTCAGAATGGGAGGCAAGTTTGCTAAGGGGTCGAGGGCGTGCAACAATAATAATAACGTTAAATAACGGACAACAACAAGTAATGACAATTGAAGATTTATGACCGCCAAAAGTGAATCCAAAGAAAACAACATTTTTTCGTCGTTGAGCTGCACGAAGTGCTATGTGCTATGCGTTGCAGACTCATTACAAGTTGCACGCTGCACGCTGCACGCTGCACGAAAAATACATTTGCAACAACAACAAAAATTACTAATTAGATTGGCAGCTAGAGATGTTGACTTGTTGGCTGCTCAGCTCATGCAACGTACAGCCAGCAGCAGCAGCTCTCGAGATGAGTTGCCACAAAATGTTGCACACTGTTGCAAACTGTGTCAATGTCTGTGAACTGGAACTGGAGCGTTGAAATACCGAGCTTCGAGCTTCGCTTGTGCCACATGCTGCTGGCTTTGCGATTATTGTTTTTGGCCTGCTTCTTACACTGCTGCTGCTTCTTCTTTTACTGTTGTTATTTTTGTTGTTGTATAATTTACACGGCCAGACCAATTTACAGCGAAAGATGCCGAGAGGAAGGGCCCTGAAATCGTGCCGGGCCAACTTCAGCTATATGTAGTCTCTGTTACCTCTTCTTCTTGCCAGCGATTTGCAGGTGGGCGTGAGCCAGTAAATTGCCCATGCAAGCAATCAGCGTATGTGTGTGTGTGTGTGTGTCTGTTTGTGTGTGTATGTGTACACCTGCTCAGCTGCACGAAGCAGCCAAGCGCATCTGCGCAATCGTCGCCCCGTCCTCAACTGCTGCATCCTCATTTACCTGCCAATGAAGTTGGAAGTTTAAGACCTCATTGACACCAATTTAAACGCCCCAACTAACAATTGCATCCCTTTAGCATGCAAAAATTGCGATTTGCAGACAAGATTTCACAGTGATAAAAGCCACACAAAAATGTAGTCAAATCATAATTATATACACATATATACATACTATTATATATTATTAGAAGCGTTCATATTTATAAGATACCTATATTTGAGGAACTACTAATAATTGAATACATTTATATGAATCCTAGTAAAACCTGTGTTTTCTTCATTGTCTAGAAATATATGTGTAGATAGGTGAAGAATGTCTGTAAAACAAACTGTGTAAGTATATAATAAAATGTTATCTGACTGATTGACTAACTGAGTCATTATATATTCAACAAGGGCATGAAAACTTAAACTTTCAGAAAATTTAATTGGATGTATATTGCACATTGCATACTTCATGAAGAGCCTAAGCGGATAAGGCAGCTTATTAACTTTTTCTTGTTGGGGCGCAGCCTCGATTCCCGCAAGCGAGGCAATGCGTTTAAGTTTTAAATTCGTTATTTTATTACAAAAAATAATAATTATAGATCTTAATGCAATATAAATATAAATAATTAAAAAAATAATAATTAACAATAAATTAATTTAAATATATTATATTATTTTGATAATGATAATGATTTTATATATATAATGATAATGATAAAAGTCTATGGATACACGGACAGTTCAACTTGATTTATAAATAGTTACGGGCGTATACTGTATACGTATATTTATATATTTCTATCATTATCGTAACCACAACAATTGTTTTTTTATAGACAACGATTTCGTTGTGGGTAATAGCTAATTGCAACAAAGAGCTGAGGAGAAAGTGTTTGTCATTGCGTAGATCGTTTTAGTTAATGGGTGAAGACGACACCGTTTGCCAGGCAACCAAAACCAAAACCAAAACTAAAACCAAAAGCAAAAGCAAGCGCAACCTTCGACTCGTGAGGCGGCCAAAAACGCATTAAAACCCAATCAGAGTGACTTGGTATCTGAGCCATCAGCTAATGAGACTTTGACTGCGAGCAACTGAGCCGACGCCCCGTCGCCTCTGGGCTGATGGCTGTTTAGTTTTCGATTTGGCTGTCACACACAAACGCAAACGCACACACACAGTCAAATAAGAAGAGAAGACGAAAAAACTATGGCCTCGCTGCCCGCCTGGCCGACAAACTGTCAACGTATGTCGAATGAAAGATACATTTGACAGGCAACGCAGCCAAACAGACGCGCTCAATTAAAGCCGCCAAATGAGCCTGGTCAAGCAGAGAAAAGGGGTCATGGAGGGGCAATATAGGAAAGGGGTCTTTTGACACCATAAAAAAAATAGAAAAAAAGAAATCAATTAGTACAAATTAGTGTGGCAGCAAGTGGCGGCGTAAGCTGTGCAGCCATTTGGTTTCTATACCCTGTAGATTAAGAAAAGTACAAGTTAACAAGCGTTTATATATTTGATCAGCTTTCAATTATATAGGCACATTAAATAGATTATTATAGATTATAGATCTAACTTTACTCTGTCTAACATTCATTAACATTCATTCAGAATAATAATGATAACATAAGACTATTTTTACTGAATATTATTCCATTTGCAACATTTCGATATATATAAATATATCATTTTTAGTATGTATAATTTACGATTTATCTATACATTAGCCATAAAACGCATTTTACACTATAATATATAGAAAATAGCTTATCGATTATCAAAACTATGCGAAGCAATTAGTTTGAATGCTACAGAGTATCTGTTAGTCACCTACATCAGCTATTAAAATGCTCTTATTTGTTTTTTCCATTGTTCCCATTGTAAGTAAATTATTTGGCTTTTTAGTCAAATGTGGCTTAATGTGGTGTGGCATTTTGATATGGGTTTTCAATTTGCGGCTAATGAATTTTTGAGTAGAAATTCATAAGACATTTGACTTGAATTTGATTGCGGCACAAACAACAAAGCTAACGACTTAATCTTAAGTGGATTTTGCCTTTTGCCTCTTGCATTGAAGGTTCAATGAACCTCCGACCGCCCGCTGCTAGATTAACGGTACTCGAATTCTATTAGTGCATTTCAAGTGCAGCTAATGTCGCCTAATTGCAGCTGCTGCTGCTACTGCTGCCACACACATTTGTGGCAATAACAGCAGCTAATGTTGCCACTCGTAAAATTATGCGCTTATCTGAGCTGGGCAGAGCGGCAGCTAGCAAGCTATGTGGGAGTGGAAATGCATTGAAACTGAGTGCATTCGACCAAATTACAAGAGGGCCTATGAAAAATGATATGCGCTGCTTTTGCCAGGCATCAATTTCAAATTTATTTCTGTTTTACTTACAAATGAGCTATAATGGAAATATTGCAGTCTAACTGCCAGACTGTAAAACCTAAACAAACCAAATACCCTGGGCACATGCTTGGCGTATGTGAACAATCTAATAAAAAAACTAATAGAAAACCCGAAAATATGGCGCAAAACATTTTATTCTAAGGCAAAAAACTTTGTGATTAATTTAAAAAAGAAGAGCGACACATAGAAAATGAGTCAGATATTCGGATAGACAAAGATAGAAAGAGCTTGGTTGGCATAAATATGTGAAAATAAAAGCAATAAACTATTAAAGTATTACATATACTTATCTATGGATCTGACTGAGCAGAAACTGTAAAGTAAAATCTTTTTTGATGAATAAATATATAATTTAATCTAAAAAAATGATGGAGTTCCCTAATGTTATGTACTACAAAACATATACAGTCGTATAATATATATATATATATATATATATATATATATATATATATATATATATATATATATATATATATATATATATATATATATATATATATATATATATATATATATATATATATATATATATATATTAATATATTTTGTGGTGGGTATATGAAAGTCAATCAATGCAAATTAACCTAAACTTTCAAATATTCGCATTGTTGCCATCAAAATGAAAATGATTTGAGGCAATTCGCTTTCGAGGCACCTATTGAATTCTGCTGTCCCGTTCTAGTGGCAACTTGTCGAAGTGGAATTGCCAGACCGAAACTTAAATAAACGCAGAGCCAATTTACACTTTAAAGAAAACGTTTTTGTGTATATTTTTTATTTAGGCAAATGCAATTATTTAGTGACTGACATTCGAGCGAATTGAACGTTATATAATTGAAGCGTTTTCTACGAAATGCAGAAGAAAATTCAACTGCTGCGTGTGAATGTTCAATGAAGGCAGTTCTCGGAAAATGTTTATACTAAATGCATTCTAGGGAAAGTAAACTAAGGCAATGGATTGAATTGATTTCGCAGAAATACTCACACACAGCTAATTGGACGTGTGTTAGTGGGGGCGTCAAGCGTTTCAAGGACCTTAGTGCAACTGCCCACACACCTACACGTACACACACAGCTGCATGAATTATTCTAGTTAATTGAGAACGCATAGCCCCCTTCGCACCTACTTTGTTGCTTGAAACGAGGGCGTGTCCCGTGTGCATTTCCGTTTCCGGCTTTGACAACGGCACAAGAATTGCGGCGGGGTTAGTTGGTGCAACTGCAACAACGGTGCGCTATGCCTCACTTGCCTAATTCTAGGTTAATATTCAAATTATATTTTACATTTTCACATGCATGAAAATTTCTGGTGAGGGTGGCTTGCCCTAGCTCCATTTAATCTGCTACTGGCTTGTTGATGCAACAAACTTGTTATTGTTGCGCAGTTATTTGTTGTTGGTTGCCTCATCACCGGCCGGGGCGGGGTGGCATGTGGCATGTGGCATGTAGGTATATCTGCAGAGGGTTGGCTAACAAATACAAATTGTGTTTTTATATAGCTGCAAACGAAACGCAATGCCGCTGCGAACGTTCTGCTTGGCTTACCTCAACGAGCAACAACAGCAGGCAACATCAACAACAACAACAAATAACGAGAACAACCAGCAACGTGTTGTATAAATTCATAAACGGCTGAGTTTAACGAACTGCGTTTGGGCTATGTTTTTTTCCCTCTCGAACCTCGCAAACCAATTTGGCGATCTCCATTCGCTTTTGCATGCTTCTCTGCACAGCTTTTGCATTGTTTTATTTATTTTTTTTTTCATTTATCATTTGGTAACTGAAGATATTAACAAAAAAAAAAGAAAATGAAATTGAATTGAAAGTTTGCGCCAAATAATTTTGAAAGAATTTTTAATTCAATTAAGAATTTGTGCTTTCCTTTCAACAACTTCCAACTTCGCATTACAGTCAGGCCACAGACTTCTGCCTAATGAAGCCAATGGGCTTTAAAAAGGATTATTCATTGATTTTAAATATTGAACTGAATTTGAATGGAATGAGTTTTTTATAGTTGTAAATGTTAAATTAGATTGAAAAACAATGAGCACAAAAATAAATAGATTCTGCAAATGACAGTTTCTGTGGAATTTGATTAATATTGTTTTTCAATATCAGATTGTAAACACATTGCTTTACAACGAAATTTAATATATTTATGTAAAGAAAAGAAAAATAAAGGCTTACGATACAAACAGACCTTTTTGTTAGGGCACACTATATATTATAACAGAAGCGAAACATAATATTTGATATTGATGTAAACTAAATAAACACCTAAATGCACTCAAATCGATCTATGTATAGCTAATCCAAAGGTGGAAAAAATTCAGAACATTTAATGAAAACGTTGCAAACAAATGCAAAGTAGATGCGTATTAGGCAAATACCTTGCCTGGTTTAACGCTTATCCCAGGCTCTTCTATAAATACATATATCTACATATATATTTATATCTATATATATATATATATATATATATTTATTTGTGTGGATGTGAGAAATAAAACCGATTTTCTAACGGCGCTGCAACATTTTTCTTATTTACGAGCCACGTAGCCATAAAACGCATACATAAATTTTCTTGGAGCCAAAACCAAAAAAAAATATAGCAAAAGCGAAGTTTTTGATGGGGAGCCAAAGTTGGAGTTGGGGGCATAAACCATATATGAATGCAAGTCTGCCGAGCTCGAAAGGAATAAAGAAATTGATATAAATGTTTGTGCAAACAGAGAAGCTGCTGATGTATGTGTGTGGCGTGTGTGTATGTGTGTATGTATGTGTGATAGATAGAATTATGCGAAATGTGCGCAAATTTGCAGAAATCGCTGAGAAAAGTGTCGTCAGCGCCAGCAGCTATTTGGATGAATGGGTCTTTTATGATTCAAAAATGTAACACGTTATCACAAAAAAACAACTTGATGTTCAATTTAAAATCACGCTCTTAACTCTAAGCCAGACGCCAATCAAGTTTCAAGTTGATGTAATTAAATAAAATTGAATGTGGAAGATTGAATACCGTTTAGAAACTAGAATAGATCCAAACCCTTTATTTCTATAAAGGTGACTGTGAACACTCCACGGAATCAAAAAAATATGAATGCAAAAAATATTTTAGCTAGAAATAACTCATGGATCAATTAGTTCTGTAGGGCTGTATAAGTGACAGATAGATGCAAATGACATGGATAAACTCATGTGCTAAGCACGAGAAATACATTTTACTCGAAGAAAAGTGTGGGGTAAAACTTCATTTATCATCGAGCGTTTTAATATCAGAATATTTTATGTAGTATTGCGCTATGATATTGGCTTCTGGCAATATGAGAAAAAAGGACAATTTAAAAAAGGCAACCAGACAGATATGGTCAGATTGATAACATATAGCTTCCTCTTCCAACCAATTTATATTTCATATCATACTCAAAGCATCATGTGCAACAGTCTGAAACTTTGTTTAGACAGCAAAATGCAGCTCCTTTCATAGCCCAAAGCTAAGAGTAAACTTTTGGCTCACTAAATTTCGTCTGCTCTATGGAGCAAAACACACAATTTTCTAGATGTTATAGACGTCCTCTCTTTCTGTTGGCATGGACGATGGCAAAAACAATTTTCGATTATTACGTGCGCCCCGTTCTGAAGGGCTTTCATTTTACACTCACGGCAATAACCATTAATAAAAATGGCAGGCATTTAAAATTAAATGACTCCATCGCACGAGCCTCAGCTAACTTTTTGAAGGCGCGGGCGGAGGACGAAAACAAAAAACTTTTAGGCAATTTCATTTGAAGTGGAGCAGCGGAATTTAAGACCATTTGCATATCAAAACAAAATGAAATCCTGCCTGCACAGCTGGCGCCGCCAATCGAAAAACGAATTTCAGCTCAGGGCTTCTGGCTCCTGGCTCCTGACTGCGGGTTCCTGTTTCTGGTTTTTGTCCTGCTCCTCGTGGCTGGGTGTTGGCACAAAACAATTAGCGGAAAATTTCTTGAATGCGCCTCGCGATTTCAGTTAATTGCACATATTTTGGTTAGGACTTGTGAAGGCCCACTCCCATCCAACCCGTCAAAATATCATTAACATGAATTTATAAACAATAAAATGCAAGCTTAATTAAATTTTATTGTGTCAGTGCTGTCAATTTAGCCGTTTTTCGGACTGTTTCAAACTTTTCTCAATTGACCTTATCAAATTAAGTATTTAACAGTGCAGCTGACTTAGCTATTTTTATTTTTGCTAGACTTCTTTAGCTTTCTGCTGGATTTTGTCCTTATTTAACTCAAAACCGACATTTCTTATTTTATTTTTTAGTTTTATAGATACTTTTTATTTTTATTTTTGCTACCTTTCATACTGTCGTAGATCTGTATGACTCAAATAAGAACAGAAATAGCTCGATTTGAAAAAAGTCAGCCAAAAATCTTGCTACATTTAACGTCATATTGAATATATATTAGACTGGCATGACGCCTAATTTTTGATTTCCATAACATGATTAGAATCTAGATGAAGCCGTAATCACAAGTCAATAAAAAAAAAGAAACAAAAAGTTAAAAAAATATTATTCAAATTTATTTTCCCACTGCTTTTTGGACGGTTCTTTCCTGCTTATATGCTAGGCAGTTGGCAGATCTGATGAGCAGGTTTTCTGAAAATTCTATTCTGTCAAATTTATGCGGAATTGATTGAAAACATGAAGCAGCGGCTGTCAGCAAACTCCTAAATGACAGCTGTTCCATCGGTCGCCTTTCAACTGCGACACGGAGTCAAGGCAAGCGAGCCTCGACCATTTTTAAATAATTGTCCATAAATATAAGAGTGTCACATAAAAGAAGGGCAATCGAGCGCTTAATCCTTTACTACAGTTATATAAATTGGCCCTGGGCCGTGCTGCAAGGATTGAGCCAGCAAGTCCTTATGCATTTTTATTGATGTCCTTTGGATTTTTGCGTTGATTCTGTTTTTTACATATTTCGGCTTTTGGCACAAACTTAAGAACCAATACACTTGTCGCACTCAGAGACGGTGATAGTCTTATAATATATGCATGCCACATTTAGAATGAACAAATTGTTGCAAGTACTAACCACAAAATCGCAGCTAGCTAAATCCGTTGCTGAATCTATCAATTTCAATATTTTTTGGTTTTTGTATTTTGTAGATTTTTTAGGTTTCACCGCGTAATTTATTTGGTTTTTGTTGCGAGTTTCGGTGGGACTGGCCCCATTTATTTGCCCGTTGGGGTAGGTTGCTAGGTTGTTCCGTTTGCACTAGGTCTTGGCTACTGTTTTTACTGTTAATTTGGCGCGACACTCGCGTACGCCGTAGCTCCGTACTAACCCGCACGAGATCCCAAAGTGAACTGAGTTGAACGTCAGCGTGCGATGTGCACGTTGTTAGTGGAACGTAACGTACGAGCGACTCAATGTGGCCGACGACTAACAGAACTCTCTGAATGGACAGTGGAACGTTTGGAATTGGCATCGGCTGCGCCAAGGAAAGAGCGACCTATGGCAAGGCGCTCAAACATGCTGCAAGTCATCCGGCCATGCAACACGTTGTGTTTACGTTTTTTACAACAATCGCAATCAGCAGTCGCTCGAATAGCAAAAGCCGGTTTGAGCATGTTGTCAAACTTGTGCTGCTGCAACATGTGCCTGCAACTTTTCAAAGCAACTTTGTAAAAGACAAAATTATGCTATTTATAGGTAAAAGATATTTTAGTAAATAACAAATAATATAATATTTTAAAAGTTAGTTTTACACGTAGCGCACTTAATGTGCAGACAAATTTTAATAGATGTTTAAATAATTTTTATAAATTTTAATAAGACAAATTGACGTTTACTCGTACTCCTAATTTACTTCAAAATAAATGCTATAATTTACATCAAATTATTTCAATATTTAAATAGATTTAAGTATTTTCCATGGAAAGTAGATGCTTATTTGTACTTTAAATAATTTCAGGATAATGAGAAGAGGATGATTTATATAATATAAACTGTGAATAAATAATCTATTCACAACCTACATTATACTAGGAAATCTGTTTCTATTCTCATATCATATTTTTATTACATTATATTATATATATTTATATTTATATGTGTACATATATATATACATAAAAATATGTAAAAGTAAGATTCATAATTCACATACCATACACTAAGAGATATAATAATTAGAATGAGATTTTCATACTCTTCATTCTATAGGAATGAGTACATGCAAAATATATTTATCTACGAAGAAGAGGATATACATTTAACAATATTTATATTATACACAAAGCAAATACTGATCGATTTATATCAATGAGTATTAAAAGATAGAGTAACACCAAAATTAACAAGAATTACCTTAAAGTCATCTTCAAAGTTATGTTCGGACATATGGAATAAGAGTCAAATATAGATATCCAACTGTAGAGACGAAAAGAGAAAAGCTGTAAGACTGGCATTTTTATACAATTAATGTTTAATAACTTGTTAATAATTGTATGAGAGTCTCATAGAAGACAAAGAGAATCGAAAAGTCGTTTGACACAATTTGCGTCACAGAGGAAAGAACTTACATAAATATATATTATATATATATAGCTATACATATATATATTTATGTAAGTTCTCTTATAAGTATACATGATGAACTCTTCGGTCCAAGTTTTTCGCTTGAATAAACGATACGCTGTAGCGACTTTAAGTGCTCAGATATACGTGGACTCATCTATTTAGGTATATGCCCTGATTATGTCGCACAAATTACGGGCCTAAGGTAAAGCATAAAACGCATCGTTGACTTTGCGACTCGTTCTCTATTATCTGTTTTCCTTTCTTCAGTTCGTTCGCGGTCTACAGCTATTCTTTTTTATGGACGGGCCCGCCTCAAAGACGTGCCACACCCCCTTTTCGGCTAAATTGGAGGGGAAGAGACGTTTAATTAACCATTTTCGGCGACACATGCGAGGTCAATGCGAGACTTAAATGAAAACGGTTGAAAAAAAAGTAAACGAAAAACGGTAAAAATGTATAGCTATGCCGCCTAAGCTAAAGCTCCGCAGGTGTTGAAAGATGCAAAATGCAAAACGAGAAGGTGAAAGGAGTGTCTATGAACTCAACAAAATTTGACAGCGTGCTGTGGAACGTTTACCCAGCGAAATTCCCATTAAAATCAAAAGGAATTTCAGATATTTCAATGCGAGACGCGAGAAAGTGTTGGGTAAGAGGAGGGAGAAGACTGTGAGCAAGGTGTGGACCGCTCAATGGGAGATAGAAACTAAGACGAGGTGACAGCAGCGTAGCAGGAAGCCTCTGACGCTGACAACACGTAGCTAATGACTAATGGACTCTTAATGATCTAACAAGGTGTACACACAAACACCCACACACACACACAAACATACACAAACACAACAAATAAGGATGCGATGAAGCGAAGGATGCGATGCTGCTGCTGCTGCTGCTGTTTGGCGGATGCGCGATGCTGGTGACAAAGTTCAAAACTTAATAATGCCACATTAGTTTCGGCAACAGCGCGAAAGAGTGAGTGAGAGCTTCAGAGAGAAAAGCAGAGAGAGAGAGTTGTTAACGGATACTGCAGGCACCTTCTACAGCAAGCAGCGTGCAACATTGCCAAGTGGCTGTGTGGCACGTCGCCCTACTGCGCTTTGAATGTATGCAAAACGCGTCCTTAAAGGACACGCCGAGTGCAGAAAAATACAAGTGAGAGTGCTCTACACGGGACTGCCCGACTATGCGATATTCTAGTGCCCGTGCTATACATTCTACCATATATTTATATATATATATATATATATATATATATATATATATATATATATATATATATATATATATATATATATATTTATATTCAGATGTATATTTATATATATATATATATATATATAGAATGAATATGAGTAAGTCCGATTTTATCTTTACTTTACTTTACTTTACTGATATAGACAGCTAGACAACTAGATAGTAGACAGAACTAGTCCGACTCAGATGTTGTTCTTGATCAAGAATATATATATTGAGGGGAATATTTCCTTTAGCGTGTAACATATATTATATCAAAGTTATTCTACCCTGAATCCCCATTTGCAATGGGTATAAAAACCCAACAAAATGGCGTAAAAATTAAATTAGTAAATTTTGTTACAAAGTTGTTGGCAACTCGGTTTCTGACCAGAGGTAGAGCACAGCTCCTGGCGGGATGTTACGCCACGGCTGATGGTGGCGCTGTTGTTGTTGTTTCTCTACATTTTGCGCTATTCATACGCTTCATTTATCACATCGCTGTCAAGCTAGACTGCTGGGTTGCCGTCCTTAGCCTAGGTGAAGGCCAGGTAAGCTCCACAGCCAAAATTAAGCCCTGCTAACCGAGAAAACGCGAAACCGCTTTACACGCCGCCGCACAAAGCAAACGCTTCCAACATATGTCAAGTAATCAGCAGCCAACTTTGCCAGAGATCTGGCTCTATTTTTGTCTTCTTTTGCCTTTGCCTTTGCCTTTGCCACTGTCTCTGCCTGCAAGTTGGAACTTTGTGACGCCAAGCTTCGCAGCACATGCCAAGCATAAAATTGAATATGTATCCAAGAATCTTACTCGCTGTCCCCTCGCCCACAATGAACCCGCAAAAGGTAACTTACCAGACGAGCCGACGAGCTGTGCGTTGAGCAAACCTTGCAAAACAAATCCCAAGCAGAGTCGCCGACGTTGACGTTGACTGCGCCGCCAGTTCACGCCTCGATGCGCTCCTCCCCAGGAGCGTACTGCAAAGACTCGAAGAGTAACATAATGCTCTCTATTAAAAATAATAATACAAAGCTCATATACACTTATAAATATTTCTAAAAACAACAATTACGTTTTTGTTGTACTTTAAATCTTGTTGCTTGGCTTTTGTGAGAATGTCAAATATTTTGTATAAATTGTAAAATTAAATATAAATTCTGAAGAATATTTTGTTGTTAAACTTAAAGTTAGTTAATTCTATTACATACATTTTTAGCCCAAATTGTTTGTGTTTTTAAATATTAATATTTAAAGTCAATTAAAATAAATCGGAATTTATATATCAGATATTTTCACCTTAGGAACAAGATTTATTATTGAAGTGCTTAAGTTAAATTATAATTATATATTCAATATTTAAATGTATTTATTAATATTATACTTAATAATATTTTAATATTTAAATACTTACATGTTCCTACAATCTCCAAAAATTTATATTATTATTAGCTTATCTAGTTGGTCTAATTTAAAATTTGAAAATCGTGTATTTAATATACAAAACATTTCAAATAAAAATATTCATTAGAAATAAGAATAAGAATAACTTAAATTTTAAATATTAAATAAATTGGAAATTTCTATTTTATGAAATCAGATTTTAATTACTTATTTTTTTTTTTACTTGCGATCGTTGGGCCACCGCAAAGTCCGCTCCTGTACTCGACCTCCCCTTGCATGAAACGTTGTCGCCGTCATTCTGAACACGGTTGAACCTGAATGAGGGAAAGAGGGAATTTAGGCTACTGCGGGGTCTGAGGGTCTATGGGCATAGATTTGGATATAGGAAGTGGAATGGACAGACCGACGCCGACAAATTTTGACTTGTCGTTCTGCTCGACTGCATCGCGACTGCGACGGTGACTGCGACGTGGTCGGGGCGTGGTCAGAGGTGAGGGAGGCTTTTGTTTACATTTTAACAACAACTGCGAACAGAGGCCCATAAAGCACAGGGCAACCGCAAAATTTTAGCTGTGGCAACTGCTTGAGGCGGGGGTTCGACTTCGACTAAGAGAGGGGATCAAAATTGTTGTTAAATTTAATGTGTATGGGAATGGTTGCTTTTTTTGTTCCATTCTATTATTTATGCCGTGTATTTTGTGTGTTTCAGGCGAGTTGTTCAGCCAATTCACGATAGTTTAAAAGCAAACCAGTTGGCTTTCCCACTTTTACCCCGCGAGGTAAAAAAAAGTTAAAAAAGTAAAAAACACAACAGTAATTTTCACAAAGGGATGCTTGTCTATGCCGTCGCCGAGTGGCAATTCAGTTTATTATGCGTTATAATCAACAACAAGAACAACAAAGCACAGACAAACAGCAGCAAGTGGCAGCAATGCAAAAGGACACAGCTAGCATCCTTGCTGGGCAATGCGCCATGCGCCATGCGCTGTGTACCGTGTGCCGTGTGCCGTGCAGCAATTCTGCTGTTTAACCCGCTCGCATTTTTTGTTCAACTGCTGCTGTGGGGCCCTGACTGCAACTGCTGTTAAGTGCTTTCCACCTGGCGGGCAGACAAGAATCCCACACATCCACTTGCACCCACACACACGTGTCACAGTGCCTTTTGCTCATTTGTTGGCCTTTCTCATTTGGCTAAGTGCGGCGTTGAAGTCGTTGGCCGCGTTGCCCCTGTCTGCTGAATTAGGCTGTTGGCTGATAAATGAAATCAGCAGAGTTTAACGTGTTGCACTGTTACTGTTGGTGCATGCAAGTCGACGCACTCGAGACTATTCAAATGATGCAACCTTCCGCCTGACAAGTGTCCACGTGTGTGCCGCAAAGCATTTGCAACACTTTTTTCCATTCTCGCCCACAAAGTAAGGAGAGTAACTTGGTTTTGGGCAATATGTGTCTGTCTGTTTTCTTTCTATCTGAGCGCCACTCAGAACAAAAAGCATTCAAAAAAATTGTTTTTATATTTTGTCGTCTGATAAGACGATTGCGCATAAATCGGCTTTCCTGTCTCTATTGTCCATCTAAAATCATCAAGATAGACCCATGGACCATGAACGAGTGTTAGCAGTCGGATACGACCAACTGCAATGCTCTCACTTGTTTCAACCTGTCATGCCAACAATTTAAATGGCGGTTGCCAGTCCCAGCCTGCCGCTTAGGTGAGCGCACAAGTGGTCGCTGGGGTTTGACACGAAAGTCACTGACACCCACACACTTACACACATACACACACATATACACACTCCTGTGACGTTGCACTTTGTCACTTTTCCCCACTGTGGGGAGCGCTTCAATACTTTAATATAAAAATATGCAAATTATTTTTTGTTGCTATGCAGCCGCGCAAATGCCGGAGGCAGACGCTTGACAAGCAGCCGATTGTGCCTGGACGACAAGGACGAGAAGTAAAGCGAGCATGAGGATAGGGACGCTGACGAAGACGTCACTTTAATTAAAATTAAATATCTTCATGCCCAGCGCAGACGAAATGTGTGGAAAAAGCGTGGAGTAGGCAAAGCAGCGTGCATTACCGCACCACTGCACCACTGATAAACCAGTGAATTGATTAAAAAAATTGCTGAGGGCAACCGTTGCACAAAACGCGCACCAAAGAAATTTTCTTATCCTATGTATATCGTTCCTATATGGCTTACATATATACTTCATGCCATGTTCTATATGAGTCACCTACACAGTCGAAAGATTTCATAAAATGCGGGTGTCCTTTAGTAACACGTCTGCTCAGCCTTTGCATTTGATTTGTTATGATAACACCCCACACTTTTCAATTGCAGCCACGCTCAATTAACTATTCTAGAGCTGTTTTACACGTGTTATTTTAATTATGTTAATGGGAAAACAAAATCCGAACACCTATTGAACTTCACAGTTTTACTTGCTAAACTTTGGTGTGCTCTCATCAGTTTATCTTGTCCAGTGGAGGTGACACATATACTACGAAGGCCTTATTTGAGAATGCTCTACAGGCAAATACCCTTGGTATTCGACGCATATCATCACTTCATATAAGTTATCTATGCGAGACACAAAAACAGAGTCTGAATGAGTTAAAATGATACTTCAATATTCAAGTCCACTCGTCAATTACCCGATCAAAAAAGTACCAATTCTAAGCTATGTTAAAAAACTGCAAGGAAGAGTTTTAAAAGAATTCTTTTTTGAATTTTTACATAAAGTTGCAAATCAAAAAAATTTAAATACAATATTTCATATTTCACATTTCATCTTGCCTTAAACACACTACGCTTATACGGACTCCTTCAGTCAACATAGCTTACAAAAAAGCAAACTTTATTCTTTTTAAAGAGCTCGATGATATCTCATTGAATAAGTTGTATATTTAACGACTATTTCCCAATGAGTTCCGCTAGGGCCCTTTCTACATTCTGACATTTATCTCTATTGACGCTTTGTAGTCGCTTTTTTGTTTTTGTAATTTGCAAATGAGACTTGAGTTGGGAGTCTACTTTCAAGCAACATTAATGCTGTCTTCAATATGAAGTGGCGACAATGTTGAATGCCAGCCAACAATTAGGATGTCATTTTGCCTTTGGTCCCTTTTCTTAGTGAATTAAAGTAGAGTTTTATTGGACGGCTGCAGCTGGGATAGAGCCACAGGGCTCTAGATGCAGTCTGTCGCCAGTTGTCGGTTTATGTATATATATAGTGAATGTATATAGTATAAAATCCTTTCAGCTTAAGCTGCGTTTTTTTCTTTGCCTCGCCAGTGACCGTTGCCTTCGTTTTTCCAACTCTTTTCACATTGTCCTCTGATTTGCTGTTTTAGTTGCTTGTTAAGCTGCGTACTTCTTGTCGCTACTTACGACTGTTGGCTCTTACTTAGTATACTCTAACAAACGTGGGTATACTGAGATGATAATAGTTGCATATCTCTATTAATTTATTAGACTACATTAAACTATTTTAATGACTTTTATAAATTGCTTAACAAATTCAGTTTTACTTAAACAAATTTGTTTACATCAGCTTTTAGATGGATCAATACCATTATCAAAATTTTACTTCCTTACTATCTTTAAAAATATTATATTATTATACACGAATATATTATTATATATTGGCGTTTATGACACATAATCTACAAATAAAAATATGTGTTGAATTTACTTTTTTGTATAATTTTTTTTAAATATTTATATAATAATTTCCAAGAGTGAAAGCATAAATAGTTTTTTTTTTCATTGGCAGATTTTGTTAAGAAATTCAAGATTTACAGCGGGCTTCAGTTCCTTAACTAATAATTCCTTTTAATACATGTATAACAATTTAGTTAGAATCTGTATCAAATGTATGCACTTTAGGGCAGTGCATTAACAAGTTCGACTCATATATCTAGGTTGTATCGTTTTTGTTGGCTTGCCTCTGGGTCTGTGGTCTGCAGTAGCGGGTGTCACCAACTGCCAGCCAGCTGGTGAAATAACTAAAAACTATTCATTAAGTTGGCGCTGTTTGCAAATTTATCATAACTTGGCCAAGCCGGATTTCAACTGCTGCCATAGAAATCCTTTTGATCATGGCGACTTCTTCCATGCACAAAGTTCACTAAGCAACGACTGTTGCTCACTGCGCTCGCTTTAACAAAAGCTTTAAGCGATTTAGACTGTTCCACAAAAAATACAGAAAAAGAAGAAGCTAAAGTTGAAGCTGTGTGAAATCGATTTAATTTCGTCACTGAAGCGAAAGTAAACAATGGCCAAGAAGCAGAGAAATAGCAGCAATAGTCGCAGCAAAGTTGTTGACAGCTCACGTTCGCGTTGTCCAATAGATGATGTTGCTATTGTCCGCGTGTGTGTGCTCATGTATGTGTGTGCTCGTGTATGTGTGTGTGTGTGTTTGTGGCTGTGGGTGCGTAATATTTTTGGCGTATGCGTTCGCGTTGTCCAACAGACCGAAATGGCAAACCAAATTAATCACAAATATTACTTTTTGTAGCGCATGTCCTCTGTGGGTGTGAATCTATATGTGTGTGTGTATACATGTATGTCCACGAGCGTGTTTCCATCCGTACATTGCTGTTGCCCAAAATGCTCACAAGTCCATTTATATGTCAGCGTCTGTAGTCAATATGCTAGCAGACTCGGGTCAGTAGACACCATGGGTTTTTGTTTAAATACTTCTACAAATAAAATATTAAAAATATTTTTACCATGTGTTGTAAAAATATGAAAAATATATTTTATTTTAGACAAAATATAAAATATATACAATAAATGTTTGTTATGAAATCTTTCAAATAGTTGTTGGGACTAATGTGTGTGCAAAGAGCTGTAATTGCAATAAACTAAAAATAAAATGAAACAAAATATTTCAGGGAAAACATAGGTTGAATAAAACAAACTCAATTTATTACAATATTTGGCAAACTATATATTTTTGCTACAAATATTAAATGTACAGAAAAATTCGTCTATTACAAAATTATTGCATATTTTATTAATTTTTTGTACATTAAACATTCTGATATCGCTCTAAGTATCCTGATTAATTCTGTGGAATCCCGATAATTGGAAATGGCAAGGATCTAGCATTTCTTGCGAATTACATGGATTAAAAATTTGTAAAAATGTTCATTTAACGAAGTTAAAAAATGTCGAATTAAGTTGGGAGAGATTAAAGCATTTGGATACTTTCGAGAGTTTCAGTTTACTGGATTAAGATGATTGCAAAATAAACTTTTTTTATTTGGAATTTTAGTGATTGTTGATGTACCTGTTTTAAATTGTTTTTCTTCTATTGTCAATAGCATAAAATTTACTCTGTTTTTGCGCAATTAATAAGCTCTTACGCGTACTTATCTACTTAACAAAAAAACCAAAAATATTATCAAACTAAACGAAAATATGAAAAAAACACAATTTTCAAAATGTATAACGACGAGAAAATGGTGTAATTGTCTTCACACTATAACTATAGTTTAACTCACAACAAATTTGTCTTCACATTTCAATTCGGAAACCCCCTTCCAATGAAGCCAAATTATAATTTAAAAAGGTAAAATATTATTAGTGTCTTTCTGTATTTTTGCTTTCCAGGAGAGAACAATTTTCTGTTGTTTTGTGTTTTTTTAATGTATTTGTGATTCGCTCTAAAATGAATAATGCAATTGAATCGTATTTTATATGACAAGTTTAAATTATGATCTGAATGAATAATGTGTTCAGATCACAGAAAATCAAACATACTTTTTTCCTTCATAATGTATAGGTCTGACTTTATTTCGTTTTATCAGACTTTGCATTTCAAGACGATAAGCAAAATAAATGAAAATGAGTGAAAACCCGTAGAGATTTCTGTTCTTTTATAAACCATATAAAACTTACAGAGCCTGAACTCAGCAATTAATTTATATTAGTCATATAAAATAGTATCACATTCAAGCTTATCTGACAGGCAGGCATAGGTCTCACTTTTGATTATTAATTTATGCCACAAAAAGCATAAATTTATGCCATAGTAAGAAGATGAAATTGAAGTTGTACTGAGTAGCCGGACATTCTGGCCAGAGGCGTTGCTATTGTTGGAGCACGTGGTTCCTTTTCTTGACACTCACTCGATTATGTTTTCAGTTCATGTTTTTGGAATTATTTCATTTCATTTTTTGTTTTCTTATTTTTTTTTTTTTTGCTTTGAAGTCTCCTCTCACTGTACACGTTCAGTTGCCTGGCTTTTGTGCTGTGGCTCTTCATCATTGTTTGTGTTTGTATATTTATTAAATTGACACATGCTGACAAGAAGCAGATAACGACTGCCAAAAGGAGGCGCCACTTCCAGCTGCAGAGTTGGTCAGCAACAGCAGCCAAGTCTTGGCTATTGAAGCTCTTAGAGTTGCTGCCAGTTGCTGCCAGTTTCTTCGTTGTCAGTTGCCAAGTGTGTGAGCCAAAATAAATCACTCAAAGCCAAGTCACATACAGCACATTTCTTGCTATAATGAAGGAAACCCAATTCCCTCCTCTTTCAAGTGGGGCTTCCATTTCACTTGCAGTTGCTGCATAAAGAGAAATTTTAATTTTTCGCAAAATTAACTTTACTCGAATTATTATGCTGCTGCAATGCAAATGCCAAGGACAACAACTGCAACAACAGCTACATACGACTACACAGCAGCACACAAGTGCCACGCCCAGCCAAATCGCTTAGGTCGACGCAAGGCTTGGCTGCAGCTAACGGCAAACCATAAAACAATAATTGCAACATCAACAACAAACAGCTGTGTTTGGACTGTGGGGTGAGGCACGCGACTGGGATCTGAAGAAGGCTGGGCTTTGGGCTGTATTTTCTATACCCTCAGCATAAAACGAATGTATAAAAAGGGCTATAATTATATTGAGCAAATGTATGTATTCAGAGAGAGTTGGCAGTAGGTACTAAAGAGTCGATCTTGCCAAGCCAGCCCATCTGTATGTCCGATAAAGGTCTCAAGAATTAAATAAACAAATATGAAAGAATATATCGTTGTATAACAATACATCTATAACTCATGTAATTCGAGTAATAAGCCAAGAGTTTTGCTCTCAACGCTTAATGGCCTGACCCAGTAACTAGATTGATAATTTTTTAAAATCGATAGAAATCGAAATCGAGATATAATCAATCTTGTAAAAATACGCTTATTATATATATGATATATATAACGGTTATTCGTCTATTTCTTTTATTAAACATAATTTTTGTATCGTTTGGATCTCACTCTATTTATTATTCACATTTATTTCATATTTTCTTGTATCGAAAAAACTATTATCAAACAAATTAACCTCGTAACCTCGTTAACCTCGATAGGTATATTTAGATGGCGCTTCGTACTTCTGTGTTTAAAGCCATCAGCTCAGGGTATCTCCTAGTCAGTCGTTTTTTAGTATAGTTCCACTAGCTTCGGTGCTTTCCGTACAGCTGCCAACTCTTTGAAGGGGGCGGTGGCAAGTTTTCTTTCTGTTCGCCTGATTAATACAAATGAGCTGCGATTTGTCATGTCACTGCGTTTAAATTTATCATTTTAGACGACAGGCGCGAGCGCCCCTGCAATTGTTGTTGGCGTTGTTGTTGTTGTTGTTGTTGTTGTTTTTGTTGCTGTTGGTGTTGCTTTTGGTGCTGTTATTGTTGCCATTTCCTACATGCCTTCCGTAACGCAGTTTTGTTTTGCTTTTACCCCATTTTTTCAGCTTTGTTGTAGAAGCTGTTGTGTGTGTTTGAGTTCGCTTTCGCCATCTGTAAAATTCGCTTGTTTGTTTTTCCTGCTTCCGGCAGGCGCCCCCAACTAAAGGACAAAGCGGCGCCAAGATCACACCCAATGCACATTTTGGCTCAGAAATTCTCTGATTCGCTGACTTCGGACTCGACCATTATTATTGTTTTTGCTGTTGTTGCCGTTGCCCGTTTCCGAGCGAAATTTTATGTGGCATATGGCAAGGCGCAACATTTTTGTTAATGGCTTGTAAAATTTTTGCCATACACAAATCCTATTTTGGCTTTGCTCCTTTTGCTGCCTTCAACTTTTTGCCGGAAGCCAACATTTTTGCAGCTAACTTGGGCTATTGATGTGACTTGGCGAAATGCAACGAAAGCCACGCCCACAACTGTTTGTTGGTGCAGTGCTTTCATTTCGATGGCTATTCGGCAATTGCCAAAAGAATAATTCGATTAGCTTTTATCGCAGCGTGTTGAACTGCAATTGCGTTGCCCAAAAATGCCAATTAGAAAAGTTGTTGCATGCCCCTCATCCCCAACAAGCTATGCCACAACTTATGCAGTGTAATTGCTTCAGTCACTGGGAATCAGCTATTGCAACTGAGCCAGTTTTGATTTGCACTCTGCTGTTGCTGGCTCAACTTTAGTTAATGAGCAACAGCGTCAGTAACAGTGGGCCATAACACAAAGTCAATGAAACTTTTTGCCTTACAATGCGCAAATGGCAAAACACAGAACATGCCACGCGGACTGCCACACACACATACACACAAATTCCCACACACACATATAGATATACAAATGCAACAAATTTTAGCAGAAGCAACCCGAATTTTCAGCACAATAAACTTCATGTTTTGTCGGCAACAGCTACAACAGCAGCATCAATTGACAGCAGCGGCAGCAGCTGAGGCAGAGGCAGCTAAAACTATTTCGTACAGCACCTGCCATAACATGAGCATACTTACACCCACACACACACTTGGAAAACTTGGCAGTTTTCGTTTTCACTTTAATCAAAAACTTTTTGCAACGCTACCAAAATTTGCATTCATTTTAATTTTACGCTAAATAAATTATTATCTAAGCAGTAACTATGTGTGTGATGGTGTGTGTGCGTGTGTGTGTCTGTATGTGTCTGTATGTTGGAACAGTGGCAAAGTTTGCCTTGATGAATGACTTGCACCGGTTCGGCTCTGGTAACTGAAGTGAAGAGCACCTGAGTTAGGGTTTCAAGCCTGCAGCTAATTTGGATTGAATAATGCCAAGAAATTGCTCCAAAAATCAGTCCATTGCACAATGTTGATCAAGAAGTAAAAGCCTTTATTAGTGCTTAAGTATAATAGCCACAACTCAACACGGTAACAACTGAAGCTGGAGTTATTCAGCTGCAAATCAATAATTGTATTATATTGATACACTTATGCACTCTTTTTTCAACTGTAAAGACTTTAAATGCATAATTTATAAACATGGACAAAATTTATATACTTAATTTTCAGTCATATCGCTCCAACAAAGTTGTGCAGATAAATTTAATAGATGTAAATCATAAGCTGGAATTTTGCTGATATTGATAATATTATATTAATTAAACTAAACATACAAATTATTTGTGGTTTATCAGAATATGTTGGCTTCTAAAAGTGTAATTGCAATAATTCCTCAAATTGTGTAATCATAATTGTAATAGATGAGACTAAAACGATAGCAGAGGCGCCTGCAATCACAAGTCTCTAATGCAGCAAAAAATATGCTTATAAAAAACATAAATAAGCAATATGTAGAATATAATAATAAGCACAACAATTTGAAATATATAGATATCAAGTTGTAATAAATAACTGAATATATGAAAATTGGAAGTGCATGCCACATGCTGCACAAACACGACAAATGACCGTGACGCATTGCATTTGCAACAAAGTGGAATCGTAATTAATAAACAGGCATTGCTGCTGCAGGGGAAGGAACGGCGAGCGGTGGGCGTGGTTACAGGAACTCAGCTTTGAGGCGGCTAAGATTAGTAACAGCTGCAACATTGCTGCTGTGCGCTGACTGCTAGCAGTAACTGTGCCATTATTAGTGTTTCGCTTAAGTTGGAACCGCCGCTGCTGCTGCTGCTGCTGCCAGCAAACGGAACTTGCGTTTTTGATAACATTTTAATGAAAACTGTCAGTTGCAATGAGTTTATGTGTCTGTGTATAAATGCGAGTGTGTGTGCGAGTGTTTGTGTTGATGGCAGCACGCGCCACGCCCAACACTCACTGAGCTCAGTTGCTGCTGCAGCCGCTGCTTTGTCAAGTGTGAATTCAACACTTGTGACTTGACATTTTTAGGCGAAATGCAAGCGGCAACAACGACAACAGCAGCAACTTATGAAGATTGCGCATACGCCCTGGCTGCCGCAACGTGCTGCCAGCAGCCACAGCGGCAGCCGCTTGCCTTTTGTGGCAGCAGCTGCACTTAGCTGTACATTAGGCAACGCAAAATAAATGCGCGAAACAATTCTGCAGCGCTTTGTTTGCCCAGCCGATGTGCCCGCCGCCTGTACTGTCTTTGCCTCATTTCGAGGGCTAAATTAAAATTGCAGTCCTCAAGTACGCCAAGTTCGTCGAAGGAATAGCAAAAAGCATCACATCTGCAAAATTTCCATTTAAAATATGTCAAATTTGATTCGCCTTTGCAGCAAATTTGTGAGACTTCAGTAGATATAACGCATACGCCCCGAGCTACGTGATGTCTTGAGCGCGGACGTCCGAGTGCCATGATTAACATTTTAATTGTGGCAACGGAAATGAGCTTTTGGGCCCCGTCAAACGTGACAGCCTAAGCGCAGCAGCGTACCAGCGCTGCCACAGCAGGCAATTAAGTTAGCCCAAAAGTATGCAACGAAACGCATTTAAAAATGACTCGCGGGCGCCATTTTGTGAGTTGGCTTGCCAAAACAAGCAACTCAATTTGAGTGCAAACTACCAAAGCGTTAACAAAGGGCACACACATAACTTCATCAACTGTGTGTGAGTCCGTGTGTGTGTGTGTGTGTGTACACATATGAGTAGGATTGGCCAGCCAGTTGGATTTGTTTGTGCATCAAATTGCAATTGCCGTTGCATTTCTATGCATATATGTTGCAACAACAGCACCAAATCTAACTCTGTTGAGGTGTGTTGTGTGTATGTTGTGTGTGTGTTGTGTGTCGAGCGGAAATAAAACCAAAACGGATATGCTTACTAAGTGCCCGTACACACTGCGGCCACTTCCGCCGGCACATGGTTTGCTCTAGACTTCAACGCCAGTTGCCAACAGCCACGCCCCCTTCCACAATTCTATTTTTAGGGCACGGCAATGTGCACTGTGCCCTGTGGCCGGTGTCAGTTTATTTGCATTCACGTTGATATGTGCGTCCATTTTCGCTTATTCCTATACCCTAACAGGAGAGAACATTTGAGCTCAGTCCAAGCACAGAGCAGCACTCATAATTGCATGTGTTGCTTGCTAGAATGAGTGAATTGTAAGGCAGATATGAGTAAATTTGTGTTATTTACCAACTGAATCTCAAGTAAGCAGAGATTATAGAGAACTGATTTAATAAAATACTATTGATTGGATTACATCAATTGCTCGAAAATATGATTTATGTTGTTTTCTGTAAAACGTAATCGGTAAAGTAGCTTATAATTACTCTTTCTTCCCTTTACTCGTGGTGTCCTCATACACCTAACAAAATTATCCAATAATCTTTGCCATTGTCTATCAATACAAATTGTTGTCTTCAATCGTTTAGCAGCTTAGTAAAGCTTTTTAAGTCAGTTGAGCAATAAATAATAATATAAATATATAATAAATAATAATATAAATATAAATGCATGCCTTTAGTTCAACCTTCGTAATGATTTAAGTTAGAGTTGCTAACGACTTTAATGCTCCTTTAACAGCTTTGCTTGCAGCCAATTAACCTCACCTCACTTGATTTGAAAGAGTATTATATTTTCGCTATTCACTGATTAAACCAAAATATCCGCTTTGCTTATATAACGATTTGTCTTGTTAAAATTAGTTGCCTACTCTTGTAAGCAATCGCTAAGAGACAAGAGCGGCGAGAGATTTATGAAGCAAACGGACAGCCACTTACATAGGCATTTGGCTCAATTTAGAGCTGCTCGCAAACTGCTTGCAAATAATAAGGGAATCATTCACTAAATTTAATTCCGATACGGTCCACCAAAGCGAATGGAACTAAGTTCAATGTACTGTTCTCCAATAAATTGCTGCAAGTTTTTGTGCAACACCAAAGCGGAGGCAGCACAGCAGTTGAAGTTGAAGCGGAGTTGGTGACGCCCAGTCGATGTCATGGGTTGGTCAATAAAGTCAATTTCCAACACAGATTGAATGTCATGGTGGATATCATATGCGCTCTGCCGGCGCAACATCTTGTGTGCCAGCAATAGTTGGAAAAGGAAGAGAGGGACGGACGAGAACGACCGCAGGAATCGTTAGACGTTGTCTGTGTTGGCAAAACTTGTGGCACAAAACTTTGAACAAAGCGGCGAAACTTTGACAGCTTTTGTTCATCGTGTTGCAGCAGCCAGTAGCATCTGATTTTGGCTTTGCCGAATATTTTCGCCTGTAAATCAGAGCTTGCACCTCATAGACCGCAGAGCCAGTTGGCAAACGGAGTCCAATTCGCAATGCAACCAGCCAGCTGCTAATTATGCCAAGCCAAAAAATAGAAGGGGGCAAACAAAAAGATGGCGCGGCTCAGCGACACTTCGGTTCCATTGTCTTGTTAACACTTTAGCCCAAGCCCGTGCGCTGGCCCGTTAAATCGCCTTAGCAGTAACTCCTGGGGGCCAAAGTGATTTAAGTGAAGATTTCCGCTGCTCAGCGCTCAGTCAAATTAATCCTTTAAATGAGTTTTGAGTGACAGGATGCTGCGCCCGCCCAGTCACAGGCTCAAAATCATGGCGCTTTCTCGTTTGCTTATCGCACGCCCACGAATTTGAGCGCAGCGAGATGGTTGCCTCATAGCAACAACAACAGCAAGAGAAACAACAATACGAACCTGCAAAGGACTTGTATACCATGAAAAAGGGTATGAAAATATTTGGACCCAAACGAAATGGGAAAACAATGCCACGCGCAATGATATAAATACAATAAATTGAATATCATTTGTTTATGCGCTCCAATGCATTTACAACTGACAGGGTTCAACAACAACATGCATACAAAACACCCGCACAAACAAACACACACACATACTCTCACGCACGCTGCACACATAAAATGTAATAAAATGCGAGCATTGCAGGTGTCATCCAATGCGACGGGCAACTGTCAGGGCGATGACGCCGGCAAAGGCCACACTTTTGTGGCTAAAATATACAAGAGCACAAGTGAATACACACACATAAACACAGCGCACAGCACACACACATGCTCATATTTATGCAATTTAAAGTAAAACACCAAACTGTCCCACTGCTGGTCAACGTGACGTATGCGCAATATGTGCATGTGCCGACCGGCTGTCACAGAATGGAGCAACGAGGTAAGTCGTGTCGTACAGGGAAGCTGGCCGGCTTGGTGGCCGTTGGCAGGTGCAGTTGCGTGATGGCATCTACGTTAGCTATACGCTTTTTCAATTCTAACCAAAAATGTCGAACGCGCTTAGCCCTAGTCCGGCGCCAACAGCGACGCTTTGACACGAAACAAATTTAACTTTTTCATCTCGAACGCACAAACAGCCAAACAAACAAACAAACTTACACACACACTCACACCTATGTACACAGACACGCACACTTATAGAGTCACTCGCACTAACTTACTGGAAGTGGGATGTGGCACATGGCACATGGGTAACTGGGTGTTTGTAATAGAGATGACTGCGTGCAGCAGAGCACAGCACAGCACAGCTGTACGCCTTGCTATTGAAAAAATAGTGTGGAGGAATACCCTTAATGTACATTAAAGTTTGCCACTGCATATTCACCTTAAGCAGCTTACTTAAAAGTTATAGACAGCTTTTCAGCACCAACTAAAACTATGTTTTTGTGGCATATTGCGTAACAAAATTCTATAATGGAACAGAAATGTCAGATCTTGGCATATTCACTAAATAATATAATATTATATATTTTATTAATATTTATTTGCTTCCATTAATTCATCAATTAACAGTGAGTAGCATTTTATATTTGTACATTAAAAGAGTATTTATTATAATGAAAGCTTATGTAAATACTACCTTTTTGTTTGCAAGCCTAAAAATACAGTGTGAGCTAAGCAATCTTAGGTTTATTAACTTAATATATTTGTTGTATGACATTCATTTAGAACATCACGCATAACTCTATTCGTCTATGAATTGTAGTTAAAAGTAAATTAAATTCATATTTCTAGTTATGCTAAGAGTTGTTTTGACTTTGTTTTGTTAAATAAATTTTGCGTTATTTTATATTGAAAGTCAAGCTTATATAAACGAATAAATTCTTATATACCAATAACTAACATTTCCTTTGTATAGCAATATTATTTTTGTGCGTTATATTATGTGTTATATGTTTATTCAGTCATGTGCCAATTCAAGCTCAACATAAACAAAATTCTAAATTAATTTTTAGTTTATCTTTTATACTTGCATTTCATTCTGCTTCTTTTTATTTAGATGACAGGAATTGTTAAATTTGAATAAAATATTTTCGATAACGATAATAAATGCAAATTCATCAAAACAAACTAAATAACTAAACAAAATGTGTTTTCTGTGGCACATAAATGTGTTTTAATTAATAAGCCCAGTTTTACTCTAACTACTGTGGGACAATGTGTGACATCGATAAATCGGCATTCTGTTCATATCGATAAGTTTGAAATAAAACGCAGCTGTATTGCAAATGCTATATAGCTAACTTTGTGACTCATTCTGGACTCATGTGAACCACAGCTTGAAATAGAAACTTCCGTGGCACGAAAGAATGCACGAATCGTGGCCAACTCTAGTGTGGAGCAGCAATCGGTATGGCGCGCTTTGCATGCTTCACGCTCTGCTGCATACTTTCAGGCAGCAAAGCGATTTTGCGTTTTTGGCATAGGACGAAGGCGTCGCCGAAGTGAGAAAAAAAACACGGAGAAATGAAAATAAAAGTCGAAAAAATAGAAAAATGAGCAACGTCGCAAAATGCATAAAATATGCGCATATTTAATTTTGACTAGGCATGCGGCCAGCAGGTGGTGCAGGTGATGCGAGTGATGCAGGCACAGGTGCCACATGCATTGCTCTCGGTGCTAGTATCGGGTGTCGCGATTGCTGCTATTGTTGTTGTTGCTGTTGCTGTTGATGTTGTTGGATTTGGTGTAGCCTCCGTTGCATTACATTCATAAATATGCATGCGGCAGTTTGTACTTTTAATTAAAATGCAGCGCAGCAGCAAACAAAACAAAAGAAAAAGAAAAAATAGAAAAATTTATATCTGAGCCAAACGCAGCACATTTTTGAGCTTGCCTTGAGAATGATTGAATTTCCGTCTCAAGCAACAATTTCAATTACACAAAGTATGCGAAAATGCTGGGCAATCGCACTAGTCGAACGCAACTGTCACAACTTTTGGCTAATTAATTCATGCAAATTTAAACCCCAAGCCCAGACTTGCCCCTCCTGGACAATGGGGCTAATTATGCGGCGCCAGCCGTAACCCCTGACCCCTCACTCACAGAGTAGCATTGACATTTTTGTCAATGTTGTCAACATGAAATCCCAAACAGAAGTGTCATAAACTTTGACAACAGCAGCTCGACAGTGCTCCGCTCCAGACTGCCCCTTGCGTTGCCCCTTCTATCTGGCTTCATTCGCTCTCTGGCGTTTTGTAAAATTAATTAAACAAAAATGGAAGTAGAGTACAAATAATTTTCCGGCGCGTGCTCCAAAGTCGCCAAAGTCCAACTTAAATGAATTTCTCAGCATAACAGCGCAGAGACTGTCTCTTGGCCATGGCGTACCCCATAGATAGAGAAGGACTCTTTGAAACTTTGTATACTCTGTTCCTAAAGCTAGTTGGGGTATATCAGTTAATGCGTCATCAGACGAGGCTGCTCAACTTCTAGGTTCTCATTTAAAGTCTGGCATCTATAGCCACGCCTACTAAACCCCTTAACATATATATTAATTTACAGTCCTAGAATATTTATTTAATAATCAAAGCTTAATATCTTCGTGTGATATATACAATATAAAGACAGTTTTCAGTCTTAATCTAATTTATTAATAATAATTTTATAAGAAGTTGGCCATATTTTTTAATATCAATACCAAATTCATAATTAACGAAGATTGCTCTATTCCAACAGAGTATTCTGAAGATCGTTTCAGTTGTTCAAATAGTTCTCACTTACTTTCAGGGATTCCCTTATATTTTTCAGAGCACTAACTATTAAAGTTGAGAGGGGACCTTATGCGAAGATTAGAAGAGAATTGCAATGAATATTTCATGTGGCAGCCCGAAGAAAAACGAGAGGAAGCTGACGAAGAAATAGGGGGCGCTCAAAGCTTGAGCTGTGAACTGTGTGTGGCAACAGAACCGAGGCTCTGGCACGCCCACAGTAACAATGTAATTTGCGACAAAAGGTTTTACAAGCGGCACAGGCGCAATGAACGAGCTGGCAGGGGGGCAGGTGGGGCAGGCGCGTCGACAGGCCAAAATGCAGTGCAAGGAAATCAACTCGGGCAAAACAATGGAAATTGCACTTAAGAAAATGAATTGCATGCAAATGAGCATTCAGCAGGCAGCAGCCGTGGCTGCCAAGTGGCAGCAGTCGCGGCACTCGTGGCAGTTGCGGCAGCTGCGGCTGCCACAAAACAAAACCACAAGTCAACCGATGAACAAGCAGCTAAGCAGCAACAACAACAACAACAGCTATACCATGCGCCGAGGTGCAAGTTGCAAGGTGGCGCCACCAAACCGCAATCACGCTTTAAAATGCTTTAGTTATTGTTGTTGCTGGCCCCGCTTGGAGCGAAGCGTAATAAATTTCACGATGGAAAAAATTTCGTACATTTGATTTGCAGCAACTTTAACGACATTTTAATGTGATTTGTAAACAAACCGAAAAGGCGAAAATAGCACACACACAAGCACACAGACCAGCACTCGCTTGCCAGAGCCGTTAACTTTGCGCGTGTGTTGGTGGCATAAAAATGCGCACTTTTAATCAAATTAATAGTTACGTGTGCGCCGTCTGTGAGGCCACGGCCACAGCGAGGTCAAGCAGGGAACGGTCAACAGTCAACAGTCAACAGCCATCAGCTCGGCCAGGCACGCTCTCACGCTTACCTCGCTGCTCGCCCTTCCCTGCTCAACACTGTACCGCGTTCATTTCCAGCGCCATTTGAATTGCGAGCAGTAAACAAGCTAGCAAAAAGTGTCCTGATTGAGTCGACTGAGCGCATGGATACCCTGCACGAAATGCACAAATAAAGGCAAAAATATCAAGCGACACTAAAACCACAAGACTCAATTCCACATCTACATGTTTGTTGCTTAAAAATATGCTTCAAAACTTTTTCAGTTTAGTTTCTTTATTTATATGAATACATATAACTTACGCCATTTATTGTACTTTGTATTTACTATTGTTTTTGTTTTTGTTTTTTTGCTGTATATTGGTACCCAAAATAAAGAATAATAACAATATATATTTTAATACAGAATGCAGTCATGCATATATATTTTAAGTAAATAACATGTTATGCAAGTATTCCTGAAATTTCGACTGCAAAGCTAAGAAATTATTACTAAAATATATTAAGTTTATTGCTTGCAAATAATAAACAATGTTGTGATTGAGTTAATATTTAATATAGTTACGATCAAATATGTGTCTCTCAACAGTTTAACGATATCCATTGAAGTCATTTTATGGCTACAGGATATAAAATGCAGTTCAATATGTAAGCTTTATATATATGTATATATATACATATATGTATGTGTGTGTAATGCACAGTGAAAACTCTAAAATCGCTTTGGCAATCAAACGCGAAATCAAAATGTGAAATTGAAATACGCAAACGAAATTCTGAAGTGGACTTTCGTTGTAAAGTGTTTGAAATGTGCTGCTAAACTCCGATGGTTAAAGCTTTACACTGATGTAAGTGTGTGTTTGTGAGCGTATGTGTGTATGTGGTGTATGTGGCATGTGTAGAGAGGCGTGCCCATGCAGTCACGGCACTGCATTAAGTGTTAACTGTTAGCGCTTAACTCTACAGAAACTTTGCAACTGCCAAAGGCTGACACTCGTACTTGCGCCTTCCTCTAATCAATCAATGCACAACTGCTGCCACAAATAAGCATTAAGCTCGACCGCACTTCAAAATGCTCTAATTACTTTAACAGCCGCCAGCCGATTTCGTTGCCTTCATCCTGATCAACCACAGCCTGACTAAGCCGCATGGAATTGGGTTTTATTTTCACACCGTTTGTCACAGTTTGGCAGCACTGTGCTTTTTAGAAATTGAATCGACATACAACTATTCAAGATAAATAAATAATTCAATTCGATATATTATTTTATTTTTTTCTGTGTGTCGGTGTTTTTTCCAATTGATTTGCGCTGCGGCCTAACCAATAAATCACTCATTAAAGTGCCCCAAACTAATGCGACAAATGTGCGCAGCGGCCACATAAATTAAAATTAACATTTGGTTCTGCATATTCCAGTGTGTGAGGGTGAATGTGTGTGTGCCATCATGTGAATTAGTAAAATGAAACCCCAACATGATGACCACAAGCTGCCGCAGCAGCAGCGCTGCAATTTACTGAGTTCTGGCTAAAACACACACCCACACGCACATACACTGCAAAAAATTTATACTCTTCTTCTATCTTCAAACTTCTGTATTTTCTTCGATTAAAGAGTAAACTCGTATTTGGCAGAAAGATTCAAAAACATCAAGTAAACCTACGCAGGTTGACCCAAACTTACTTGAAATGAATGAATTTTTATGCTCATACGATTTGAATTAAATTTTTGCATACCCAGTGAAAATTTTGATAGGGTATAACAAATTTTCAGAGTTTCTCACAAAAGAAATCGTTTTCTTTGTAATCATTTATTATATATTTCATTTACTTTAAATAAGAATAAAAATACAAATTTTTCCATCACATAAAATGCCTATAAAAAGATTTTCAATTTAACTACTTTACTACAAAAAATCTTTGCTTTACATTTTCCTTATATATAGATAGATGTTAATCACTGCGTTTCTTTAAAATAATACACTTTCTATCAAGAGTAATATATTAACAACACTTATCATATTTATGATTCAGTTAACTAATATTGGACTATATAAATGCACAAACACACACAACTAATTTTGGTATTTGATTCCTGAAAAAACAGCTTGAAATATTTGCTGCTTGGTCAATTTCATGCCAAATTAAATAACAACAAAATGAATTGGGACAAAAATACGTAAACATTCTAAAATATTTATGATAATCGTTTCAAAGAGCGCATTTCAATTGACGCGCTCGCCTCACAGCACAAACAACAACAACACCTGGCTCGGAGGCAACATTAAAAAAAAAGATGCAAAGGGATAGGGTTGCGCACCTGTTAAAGCCCTGGCGGCAAACAACTAAACAAATTTGCACAGCCTCCAGCCGACATAAATTCTGTCTTATGAATAAATTATTAAGCTCACAGCCGCTGGGCATTGAGACGACGTTTTGGGTCCTTGGATCCCGTTTAGTCGGGCGACTCTGTCGGGACACGACGACAAATTTCGATGAAGCGGCTACTTGGGTGGTTTGTGAGTTCAACCACTTGACTTGGTCCAGTGACTCGGGCTGGGCGAAAAATGTATGGTTTTTGTCGCAACTCTCACCTAGAGTGTGAGTACACATGTTGTGTCCTTGACGACGCGCAGGACAACATTGTCCGCACTTAACACTTGCCCTGCACGACCATAAAATGTTTCTTCTATATATAAAATTATATATTTTTCTTGCAGGATTTATGGTTAATTTATCATTATCGGACGACGGCAAGTATTCAACCGTGTTTTTAGTTTACAATGTATAATTAATTATTGTCAAATCGTTTCCATCAGTTGTCCCACAAAAGACTCAAATATATTTCGTATTTAATTTTGAATATATAATATTTGTTTTATTGATACATATGAAGGTCTTACTGGTGAATGAATTCTCTGATAAATATTGTGTCGGATAGATCTATGCACGCTTTCATTCTTCATCCAACTCAGTGTCCCCACCCAATACACATATTCGTTGTTTGTTTTGCAATTGTCAAATGACAAAATGTAAATAAGCAAATGCAAATTATCGCACATTCAAATGTTATCGCACTAAAAAATTGTGTACGGGCAATACAATTTGCAATAATTTACTCATTATTATGCATTCGACATAAATATGGATCATTCAATAGAAACCCGAACTGTGCGCATATATATTTATTTATATATATATATATATATATATATATATATATATATATATATATATATATATATATATATATATATATATATATATATATATATATATATATATATATATATATATATTTATGTGTGTGTGTGTGTGTGTGTGTGTGTGTGTTAAGTATTTATTTCTTTGTTTGTTTCTGGCTGAAATATCAAAAGCAATCAAACTTTAAACAAATGTCACATTTCGATGTTGATTATATTTTTTGCAATTGGATTTTAATTTTAAATTCATTCGACATTTAATGCAATTTTCTAAATTGCATTGATTTGTGTGTGGCAGCAACAACGACAAAACAACAACAAAGCAACATCAAACAAGAGCAAAAACTGGCGAATTCAAATATCAAAAATGATTTCGATGCCAGGCAATGATTGCATTTATTGTGCATTTTTACTGCTAATTTAAAGGGATTTAATTGAAATCGCTCTGGGCTTGGACCTGCGGCAGCAAAAGGAAAGGAATTCAATTGGTTTCATTAGATATTGGGATGCTCAGTTATTAAATTGTTATAAATAAATATGAAACAAGTTTGGCAAACAGCCAAGGGGCATGAAAACGAGCAAAGTTGAGAAAAAAAAACATATTGCAAGTTTTCTTTATCCTTCTGATAATACCAAAAATCGAACCGCCCTCTAGCCAAACATCAATCAATCAAGGAGCCGCCACCAAAAAGGCAACGGCCAACTTTTCAGCTGTGGCCGGACTTGAGCCCAAAGTATTTACAACATATGCAACTTGTATAACGTGGCGTATGATGAATATTTAAGAACGACCATTTCATTATTATCATGCAGGCCTTTTACGGGCAATGGACTTAGCAAGGCTCACACACACACATGTAAGCAGATACTCAGACACACAGACAGAGCCATGTATAGTTAAATAAATCCATGGGAAAAACTTTTTTGGGGTTTGGGCGTAAAAAGTTTTGCGATTGGCATAAGTTTGCATCCACGCTTTTACACTTGGCTTTTTCTACGGCTTTTCTATTCATGAATAATTAACGGCATTGTTGTTGTTCAATAGACGCCGTCGTCGTTGGCGGTTTGTCAAAGCGGCAACTCCAAAACTGGAACCCGAAAAGTAGTTAAGAACGTCTGCACAACTGCCAAGTTCTATGCGAGCCATAATGCCAAGTGTAGACCTCTCATCCCGCAAAATTGGTTAAAGGTTGTGCTTAAAGTTTCAACTGTGCCCGAAGGAGCGTGCAGCGCTTGGCGCTTCAACTTGTCCGCCAAGTGCGCAATCGCCAAGAAAGCTTGCGGAAGTATGGTTTATAAAATTGGATTGGATTTTGATGCCAGCAGCGAAGAAATTTGATTTAACTGCGCACCGTGTGGGCAGCTCCCCTCCTACACTCCGTTTTTGCCGCCCACTGACGTCCTTTTCATAAGCATATATCCATTTACTATTTGCACCACTTTGCTGCACTGCACGCACCACTTGGCAAGCTGGCACTTTTATTGCCTCTCATGCTGACCAGCAACTAAATTGTTGAATTCCACAAATGCCAATGACCGACATCGACGCAGTCTCCGACTTTGACTTTTGCTGAGAACAGCTCGAAGGAAATGCAACACTCCATTTAAATGCTCGTACGTGATTTTGTAAAAGCCATAAGATTTAAGCCAGGAACTAAGCGCTTGTCGCGTTTTTTCTTTTATGACTCGATTTCGTATAATCGGGAAAGGTTTCGGCAAATAAAATACTTATAATTTGTGATTATTTTAATCGAACTTAAAATTGATTATTTCAATCGAACTTACATATCAAATTTACTTTTAATCTTCGAGCTGTACAGCAAAAGAGGCATATTCTTGATCACCTGTAGAGAATGTTTATCTAACAGCATGTTGACTTGCAAGCCAATCCATCTGGCAAGAGTTCTTAATACAACAATAAAACAAGAAAACACTAACAATTACAATTACAATATTCTCATATTGGGAGAGAGACTGTACAATTGCCCCATTGCTCTGACAAAAATAATTTTTTCAAAGGTCTGGTGGGGAGTGACTGACCCAGCTCGAGGGATTGCATCTATTTTAACCTAAAAACTAATAAACTGACTGTTGGCCAGCGATTAAATCACAAGTGCGAAAATTAACAGTTGGATTGAGCAGCTTTTCTAATTAAATGAGTTCATTGAATTGCAAAGACAAACAGCGGCAGCGACTGAACTCCAACTGCCATATCCGCTTCCGTTGAGTAACAGTTACAGCAGCAGTTACAGTTACAGTTACAGCTGCAGCTACATTTACAGTTACAGCTACAGCAGCATTAAACAATTCAATTAGGCAAGAGCGAAGGCAAATCAGCAGCGACACCATCCAAAGAATTCTCAACTGATGCGAACTTTTAATTACTGCGTGAAAAGGCAGAAACAATCGAGTTTGAGTTGATGACGCTTATAAATTGTGCAACCAGCCCCTCGATGTCAACTCCTTCACGCCCATCATGGCCCCAGCTGCAAAAAGCAGCGACCAGGCGCCGACAAAATGAAGTCTTAAATCACAGCATGTTATTTCCGCTGCATGCGCCCCTACATAGCGCAGCGTCTGGAGCAAGGGCTAAGGCGTGGGCGAGGGCGTGGGCATGGCATGGTCAGAGCTGTGCCGGCGCGGCGCATTTAACGTTTCGTTTCCGGCTGCGCGGCTAGCGGGGACAACACGCCAAGGACGATTATGTCGCCCGCGCACGGAGATCCCAATCGCCATTGCGAATTGTTTTTGTTGTCATTTGTGTGTATTTTTTTTTTTTTTTTTTTGTGCCGCTGCTGCTTCAGCTGCGATTGGCTTGTTTTGCCCTTTTGGGTTTTATCAGTGGCGGCTTTTATGTCATCATAACCGCAGCGACTATAGCAACGCACTGTGTCCACATCCCGGTCCCAGTCGCCGGACAGTCCTGCCAGGGACGGCGAACGAGCCAGCGAATGTCCGTTTACATAAATTTCGCTGCGCAGCAAAGGAAAACTGTCGAGCGTGCAGAAAAATGAGATGACAAATGAAGTTTGTCGGCTAATGGCAGCGGAAATGCGAGCGGGATAGGGGCACCAACGAGCATCGAGACAGAACGCCAGAGAGGGGCTGTAAGAGCGGGGGACCGGCAAGGCGATGCCACCGGAAGGTTCAGTAGGTAGCAGCTTACAGTTTTTGCGGCGTGGCAATGAACGGAAGTTGAAACAAACAAGTAAATAAATGGCGCCAATTGGACGACTTCCCTACCCTCACCCAACCCTACCCAAGTGAGCGAGCCACTGCCAGTGCGCGCTTGTTGTTTAAAATCGTTTGGCCATGGCTCTGGGATGAGGCGTAGGATGGGAATTTATTCGGTAATCTGAACTGAGTCAGCCAAAGCGGTTATTGCGAGTAAACACAATCCATTTTCGCGTAATGATTGGTGGCTGCTGCCTGAAGCCGATAATTAACAGCAAGCTGAAGAGTTGAAGTGCGCTCTATTGTCGGCTTAGGCAACATCATTAGCAGCAGTTCCCTTCTGCTCCACAGCCAACAGTTGCGCCCGTAATTCAATATTAAAAACCAATATCTTCAACTTCCACAACACTTGGCCATATAACAGGCAGCTTCGCATAGCTGCATATCCTATGATAACACACCACATATATAGAGATGGTGCCACACCCCTTGGGCAACTCGAAACATAAACAAGCAGAAAATCTAATCGCCAACTACGATCAAAGTGTCCAGTTTTGATATTAAGTTCAACATTAAATGTGAAACTAGCCAAGTGTTTGGGCGGCGAATAGCCGTTGCCCAGGGCCAAAGTCTCAGCTGTACATACAGATACAAACATGTATATGTATACGTATTCGTTGCGTATACGTAATTTGAGGGGCGTCATGTGGTATAATGTGCCATCAGCTTTGGATATGGCGCTTCGTTTGACTGCGGGGCAGCCAAAGCATTTACCGAACACATAAAGTCAACTTTGTCGCCATAACTGTATCTGTATAACTGCATAGATGTGTGTGCGAGTGTGTGTGTGTGTATGCGACTGCGTCGCCCCTGGGCGTTGTAAATATTATTCTTATCTTACACTATAAATCTACATATGACAATTTTCGCACAGCTGTTGGCTAGCGGGCAGCTGCCACATCGAGCAACTAGCCGAACCAACATTGGCACACCTTAAAGTAGCCGCAGATGTTGATTGGGCTTTACTTACTATTTACTCAATTTTCTATCTGTGAAGAGAGTACAGTACACTTCTCAGTACAATATTATTGTCTACCCTAAAACTAAATATAATACGCAGAAGTTAGAAAATGAAACAAAGTTATGGTAAGTGGAAAATTAAGATCTTGACATTTTGTTATGACTTACATCAGAGCAACGATTATAAGTTATTACAATGTTTTCTTACTCAGAGAGATTGTAATCTCTTTCGATTCAAATTTATTATTTATTGCTCGTTTTGTTTTCATAGTCTCAGTTTTCATAGTCTCAGGCATTCAATCTTGAATCGATAATTCAAAATAATTTATATCCGCAAATCGTAACTAAGAGCCAGAAATATCAACCTTTCAATGAAACTTTTATGTGAGATTGTTGATTGTTGACTGCTGGTAACAGAAAACAACAATACCAGTAATACGAATTAATGAAAGGTTAATTAGCTTCTTAGTTTTAAAGACTTAGGACCGAGCATAATAAATAAATACAGGATACCTCCCGGTCGGCCTGTGCCAAAACCCGATTTTTGGATATTTAAAAAATTTGTCAGCTATCGGTGCGGTATTTGTTTTAATGAAAATAATGTTTCCAGCTTTTTGTCAGTGATAGTTAATTAAATGTTTTTCCTTTTATTGCACAATTTATAATTCATAATTCCAAAAATCAAAGCACCCACTCTCTGTAGTTGAGCGCATTCAACTAAATATGTGGCAGAGCGGAGGTCAAGCTTATCAAAAAGGTTCTTGGAACATGAAGGAGAAAGCCATAGAGTTGTCATAGAGCTCACATAAGTCATGGCCACATGTTACAATTGTGGCGTTGTGGCAGATTTTGTGGTTGCGGTGCAACCACCGGGGTAGTTGCCCCTTTTGGCATGCCTTATGCGGCATGTTTTGCAGAAATGTGGCACATGCATGGAATTGCATAAATCAGGAAACTGGATACATGTTGCGCTGGCATACGAAAGGATATACAATTGCTGATAGCAAAGGACCACACACACGGAAAAACGAAAAAAAAATAAGGAATGACGTGAAGTCCACCTTGCCGTTCCTTTAATACTCTATAGAGCATAAATATAGAAAAGTGGCCGCAGGATTTTTATATAATTTTTAAGATATTCTG
The DNA here is from genome assembly GCA_035045825.1 of Drosophila eohydei. NCBI lineage: Eukaryota > Metazoa > Arthropoda > Insecta > Diptera > Drosophilidae > Drosophila > Drosophila eohydei. The sequence continues at coordinate 2,452,903 of JAWNOT010000095.1, forward strand.
TTTGGGCACAATGCATTTATCTTAAAAAAAATTAATTCAATAAAAATTAATTTCAGAAACACAGCAGTTATATCCAGTTACATAAAGTTGCAGAGCACTGAATCTATAAAGATATATACATATATAATTAACAACAGATAAGCATCACAGACTATAACGAAATTATAATTTATGCGAATATTAAATATACATATACATATATATATATATATTATTATTATTAGGAGGTGAATGTTTGTATATTAAAACTAAGTTAATTTTATATGTTTTCTTCACAGAATTAGTTTCAATAGCGAGCATGTAGATCACTCGATCAATTGATATATTCAAGTATATAGTTATATATACTCTATAAGAATAATATAAGCCTTCCAGCAGGGTATGCAGGCTGTACAATATCCGACTGCACAGGTCACAGTTGCACGCTGCAACAACCACACATCAGCGGCAGTCATGGAAAGAGAAGCAAAAATAACAGTCGTAGCCGTAGCTGGACATGTCGCAAAGCAAAGCGCAAAATGCAGAAGACAATAGAGTGTGGGATCATAAAGGCAGCGGCGGCAGCGATGTTTAGTTTCAGAGTATGGAGAGGGCCGCGCGCAGAGACACACACATACACACACAGGTGGAACAACAAATAGGTAGCCACCGAGTGTAGCAGGCGAAGCTGCGTCTGATAAGATAGCGGGCATCAGACGAAGGCGGTGTCAGTTGCACGTTGATTGCCTCGTTTGGTGTTGCGGGCACCAAAAACAAAGCAGCTGGCAGGGAGTCCAGCGACAGGATGACTGCCACTTAACTTTGACCCTAACGAATATACGCAATAGTGGGCGCAAGCTCAGCACCCATTGGGCGTGGCATGTCGACCATTTCGCTCTGCGTTATCAGTGATCAACGCAGCATCAGCATCCGCAGCATTCGCATTCGCATCCGCATCAGCCGCCTTTCGCCGGAGGCCAAGTTGTTGACACTTTTATGAACTCCGCAGGTTGGCCATGTTGTGTGGCTTTTGTTGCGGTTTGTTGGCTTTAACAGCTACCGCCTGAATGACTGGCCAATGCTGCTGCTGCTACATCTGCTCCGACTCTTGCAGAAGGAGCCCAGCCTGTAAACTCTATCCCATACATGGTAGCTGAATGTGGCCTTGGGTTAAGATTTCAAGCAACTTCTGAAATTAGTTTTAATTTCTATGCTGTTCTACTATGGTTCGAGTCACAAACATTCCTAAGCCTCTTCGAAAAATCATTAAGCACTACAAGCATAACAACAATAATTACAAAAGAGAAACAAACAAACCTAATAACATTGGGAACTTATTTTATAAATTGAAACTAGAAAAAAATTTAATTTAACCTTTATTTTTTGTAAATTGCTCAACTTTTGTCTAAATACATAAAATAAATAAAACATGCCATGAAAATTAACCATGACTAAAAAGTTAATCCAAATTGTGTTAAACAAATATCGGATTCTTGCATGCATACAGAATATATATTTTCTGAATAATTCATAACAAAATTAAAAATTAAATAAATATAACGAAATATCCACTAAATATAATTATATTTATTTTATACACAAATATATATAAAATGTATATTAAGTTCTTTATTTACATAGCCCAGCTTTATTTAAATTAAAAGCCAAAAGTTCCACAACTACATTTTAAGCAAATTCCTGAACGAGATGAGATTTCTGTATTCATTAAAAATATTCTAAATCATTTATAAAGCTATTTATTGTTAAATTCACATTACAATCTCATTAGGGAATAATAGCCATTAAAGCAATATATTTTATATCACAGCATCAAATGATTGCTAATTAAATATGAATTCAAGGAAAAGCTGTTCATTTAGCTTAAACCTTACACAAATGAGCCAAACACAAATTTAATATTAAAATATAATTTAATATTTTATTTTGTTTTACTCGTGAGAATATTTTGCTCAATTTCGATTTAGAACAGCAACAAATGAGCTGCAGGGCAAGAGTTAAGCAAGAACAAACAGTCAGAGTTTCAGTAAACACATTCGAAATGCAGCTGCAGCGCGACATATGGGGGTCGACCAGCTTGTTGGGCCAGCCGCAAGGCCATTAGAGCGGTGTCCTTTCTGACTCAGACAATTGCGTCAGGTGGAACGATGACAAGAGGAGAAGGCCCTGCCATTGGCATTGTCAGTTGACAACGTTAACCCTTACGTGACGTTGACAGAGACCACGATGCAAATACAGCTGCCACTCGAACAGGTGCTGGAGCTCAGAAGCAACCGCAGTAGACAAGGTGGGGAGGGAAGGCGTATGTGAAGGGCAGATGATGCCTAGGGAGCATGGGCTTCCCCCAAAGACCCACAAGTGGGCAATTGAGGCACATAATTGCAATCGTGATGGTTCATAAAAATGTCAATTTTCATAAATTCCCATGAAAATCGATACGACATAAAAGAGACAAAGAAGAAGGAAAGATGGAAAAATCCGCGCTATTCATTTCCCTGCTGAAGCGAAGCGTGGCAAAGCCTTCGTGACATTTTCATTAGCCCAGCATTAGCCACAAGGCCGGTGCCAGCAAGATTGGGCAGGGAGTGGCGACGGTCGTTTCCGATGCCCGTGCAGCGCATTTGCAATATTTTAATTAAAAAATTTCTGCGGCTGTTCATTATGCGCTTGCATTGTGTGTATTTGGTATTTGGTTTGATAGCACATTAAGCCCGAACTCCAGCTCGAATTCCGTGCTGTTGCAACTAAGACCAGGCTGACAGGCTGACAATTGTCACAGTTTGCAGCCGCACTTGAAACGCAAGACAAGCCCGTTTTTTCTGTTTTCTTTTTTCATTATGTTACAACGAGTCCTTGGGCAAGCGATTTGTCAGGCTTGAGAAATGACCGCATACAAAAAGACGCAATAAGTTGGCCAACTGGCTGTTCAGTTTCAAATTAATTGTTTGCGCACAAATTGTATCTGAAATAGAAAACACACACTTGCAGCTGCTGCTAATACGTCTGTATGTGTATGTATGAGAGAGAGAGAGAGAGAGAGAGAGAGAGATAGAGAAACTTGCAGCACAAGCAACGCCCTTACATGACAGCAAGTGACAGGCCACATGGCGTATGCGTGCTGCCAGCTGTCGGCAGCTAATGGGATACAAAACAACTGCAAGCAAGCGTCTCTCTCGCTCACTCTCGCACTCACAATGTTTGCGCGTGTGTGTGTGCGTATTTTAGCTAAACATAAATAATGAAGCATACCACACTTGATTATAGCCCCAACGCAACGCAATGCGAAAAAAAGTAATTAAAATTTGTCAACATTTTTTTAGCACTCACTGTTTCTCTTAGAGAATTAGGCACTTGCTTTTAAGCCATATATGTCAGGGTGTGTGAGTGTGTGTGTGCGGTACAATACAAATAGCGCGCATGTTCAACACCTAACCAAATAGCATATGAAAAGCCATTAAAATGCAAAACTGTCGCAACAATTATGCTGGCGTGGCGTCAACCGCAAATGCTTAATAATAATGTTTTTTAAATGCAAATATTTAAATCGCAAACAAACATTGAACATAATTGCAACATGGCCAGCTGTTGAAGCAGGCACACTTCCTTTTTATATGTTTTATTTGTTTAGTCCACATTTTTTATGCACCACCTTGTAGACAGTGGAAATATTTATAAGTGGATCAACGCACAACGTCATTTCGTTTCTTAAGGAAAAAATACCCTTAATATTTTTGTCATTTTTATCGCGATCTTATAGTTAACAAACATACATGCTTACAAAAAAAGCAAGAATTCCAATATTATTTTATTTGCTTCACAAAAAAAAAACAAACAAACATTCAGTTTAGTAGCTTGGAATAATTCAAAATATTTTCATTTTTACAATTTCAATAATGTGCACAAAAAAATATGGATTTATCAGAAATATTTGCAATACTTTGGAACTTATTCTGTATGTCTTGCTTGTTTGTTTGGTGTTGCTATTATTTTTTTGAGATTACAAATATATCTCTCGATGACAACATTTATAATACCCCCTATAATATTGTTGGATTTGTTGAAATGTATTATGTTCAATTGGCAAGGCGAAAAGAAAAACTCGTTAGCATTAAGTGGATGCGTGGGCGTGGCAATCGATTGTTGTCATCATATTTGTGCGATTTTCGGCTTATCATTATTTACATGTGCTGAGCTAGAAGCGCTAATAGCTAAACTATTTTAATCCATTGTAAATATTTGCACGAATGCCAAACATAATGGCGGCAACAATGTGACTATATATGTATGTTTGTGTGCAAGGGTGTGTGTGCGTCATTGTGTGCTGGAATGTGGGTCGCACAGCTTCATTAATATTTCGCAGGCACTGGGCCGAAGCAAATGTATGTAAATACTGACACACTTTGGGCGCACATTCCTCTACACCCGAAACAATCTTGTGCTGTATTCGGAATGTGGTATCTTAAGAACGAATATTCGATGGACCGCAAATAATTAATTCAATTTAAGAAATTACAAAGCCTAAACTCCATTTGCCGTCAACTGCAATCAACTTCTTGCACAGCACATTAATTTGATTAGCATTTTTGTCTTTGAGCATAGATTATCAACAAACGAACATTTAACATTTCTAAAAAAAACTATTTGTATTTAGAAAAAAATTAATCAAAATATAAGTTGTGCATCTTATGTATTTCCACAATAATGTATACAATAATTTTAGTACATTAAATTGCTTTTGAAAACCTTAAGCAAACCCTTTTCACTTAAGTTAAAGAAGGCTTGAAATTTTGAAATTAATTGTTATTATATTTAATATGCTCAGCAAAATTAATTAAATTCTTAAATTCCATTTTTCTAGTTTTTGCATTTATGCCGTTTTATTTTCTTGCGAATATATAAAGCAAGTTTTATATATTTGTTTTTATTAAAAAATATTTAAAGCAAGTTTTATATATTTCTTTTTATTATGAAGCAAAGTGTAGTAAAAATTTATTTTCCGCCTCGTTTTACTGTCTGAAAACCAGCAATAGTTTATTCATTTTCATCAGTTTATTATATTTTTGCTTGAGTAACAAAAAGTCGAATATGAGATACATGGATGTTGCGTATAACTGATATTTCCATCATTGCAAGCTTCTATATTTACACTAAAATTAATTATTGAATAAATTTTATGCTACATGAAAGCAGATATTCAAATGCTTGTATTTGCCAAAGCACAATTCTGTACAACATAACATTTTGAAATTTTATTTTCAATTTTATATTAAATATTCAAAAGCTAAATTAATCCATTTTAGTTTACTTTTTCTTCGATTTGCATGCTCTATTTCTCCACAAACATTCTTCAAATATATTAAAGCTTCCATATTTAATTTTTACTGTAAATTCACGATTTTTTCTAACATTTTGTAAATTGTTGTAGAATCAAATATCAATTTGCAATTAAATCGCCTTATTTTCAATTTATGTGCCTGTGTGAGCGTGTGTGGGTGTGTGTGTGTGTTAGCGCGTGCTGTAAGCCTAATTTAATTACAAATGCCATAAAATTGACCAGCAGCAGGCTAAAAAAAGACCGTTCGATACTTTTGGACAATAACTGTGAATTTTAATTAAATGCAAATAAGTGATGTGTGTGTTGGTGTGTATCTGTGTGCGATTATGCGCCGTGTATAGATGTATGTTTGCAATTGCATATTAAATTTGCACAATTTGGTCCGTTTGATGCTTTTGAGGCCGTGCACCGTGTGACTTTTCAATGTGCGCAGCAGCTGAGCGGCATGTCGACCGCCGCCCCGAAAAGTATGCAACAAATTCGAAATCAAATTTTGGCCATTTTATGCAATTATGCATGCGATTGTGGCGTGTGTGCTTGCGTGTGTGTATTTGTTTGTGTGGTCGGTGCTCGGTGCTGCTGTGAATAGAACTTTGTGTTTTTCATTTTGATTTGATTTTATTTGCGGCAATCCAAAATTTGCAGCGGCAACGTTTCCGAATTTTTTTCCTCTCTCTTGCAATTTTTTCCTCTTCTTGCGGGCCAACGGGCATTGGAGCGACCATTAATGCCACTTCAACTAAATTATGACAATCCCGGACAACGCAACATGCGGCAACTGTAAAACTGTAAAACTTGCGCACAACATGGAAAAGTCCTTCGCACATCAACATCAGCGGCTGTTGGGCGCATGTTAAACACTCGAATGCAATTTGTTAGACAAGATATGTGGCAAGCGCGCTGCAAATGTGCCACATTGCCAACACACTCCTAATCCCACTTACACTTACTCCCTTCGCCACCCTATACCCTATGTCTGTTCTTCCAGCGCTGTCGGCAATGTTGGCAGCTGCGAAATTTATGCAAACGCATGCGCCAGTCGAACGCATAATTCACATAATTTGTAGCAGTTGCATTTTTCGCCAAATGCTTCATCCTTCTGCTGCCTGCTGTTGTCTATCGCACGTTGTTGTTATTGTTGTAGTTGTTGGTGCTGTGGCACATTTGCGTATTTTGATATGTTCGTTTGGGTTGTTGCGTCAAGTTGCATAAGGCAAAAGACAGTAATCGCCGCTGATGCATTGTTGATGGTCGAACAATTTTGCCAGCCACTTTGCAATGCAAATGACCAAGTGGAACTCAACCTTACAACCCACAATCAGCTCGAAATACAGTTTCTCGTTCTTCAAGTTGCAAAAGCCCGCTCAAGCAAGTGTCACTTAGTTTAGCTAAGGATCTCGCAGGCAGTCTAACAGGCAGCTAAACGTTTTAGCCAACTTATTTCAACTGCTTTAAAGGTATTTTTATATTTAAGAGCAGCTTGAATGTACAACCATCTGACAAAAGCTGCTGTCGACAGGCGGAAGCAGATGGAGCCAACCAACTAACAGAGCTGTTTAGGCAGTTTATTAAAAAGGGTAGGCAAAAAGGTAGCAAAACGGTCTATTTGGGACTTAAAGATTTCGCATTTAGGCACAACCTACACACCTGCCGGCCATAAATTATGGATACCCTCTGGAGCTCTCTCTGTCAGTTGACACATGGGTATAGTTAGACAGATCTAAGGCGCCAGCTGCGCTACCTTCTTCAATATTTTATTTGTAGTTTTGCTCACTTAACAAATTGATGGTTAAATTAGGAAGAGGATTTCCAGAATATCTGAATATCTATAACTGTTGTACTTAAATATATATAAATATATGTATTACATTTAGCATTTCATTTGGCAATCGGACAAGTAAACTATGATGCGTAAGTCTCATTCAGAGCTTGATTCACCTCTTCATCAGGGTACGCGTATTGAATTAATTTTGCTTTCTTGCTATACTAATTTATGGCTGTAATATCGAGTTTTGTTATCAGCCTCAAATGTGGGCAGCGAAGAGGGGGGCAAAGTTTTTAATTAAAAATCTGCCAATAAATTATTTGTCACTCGAACAAAGACGGCAGCAGCAACAATGATTATAATAATAAGCAGCCACAACTCAAAAGAAAATTCATTACAACAAATATTTCTCATTAACTGATTATGCAAGGCATTAGCATAGACAACAAGAAGCCAAGTTGCTGCCACAGCCTTAGCCTCTTCACTCCTGCCACATGGCTCATGCCTCATGCCGCATGCCGCATGCCGCATGCAGCCGTTGCGCACTTCTTGTCAGGCCTTGTCTGTGCTCCGAAGTTTTTCTAATTGAAAATGCAAACGCGCCTTCAACTGCACTTGGCCACGTCTCTCGCCAATGGCCGTTGGTCGCGGTCCGCTTAGGGGGCGTCAATTGGGGGCGTGGCAGCGTGGAGAGCCGTAACAAAGCTTGCCCTATACACAATACAAATAATAAATTTAAAATAGCCACGAAATGGCATACAAAAGCGTAAAAGCGCGAAAATACAAAACAACGGATGCAAGAGCATTCGACGCAGGCATTCGAAAGGGGAATGAGTGAGGGTGAGGAGACTTGCTGTTGGGTTTGCTGGCAACTCAAAGTCTTAAATTGAAAATGAAACTTAAATTAAAATGCTAACTGGAGTGGAACGAAAATGATATTAAAACCGAAGCAGCAGCAACAGCAGCAGAAACGGCAACAATTACAACAAAAACAACAACAGCAACTATAGTAGACGAGGCGTGCCACGCCTGTTTTGCTATTTGCCCGTGTTGGCTGCATTGGCATTGATAGTTGACAGTTTTGCAACAACAACAGCAGGAGCAGGAGCAGCAGCAGCGACCAATAAACTGCTTCAAGTGGCATTCTGTGGCATGCCACAACAGCCGCAAGTTTGTCAACAATAATGAAATTGTCGTTAAAGCCATTGTCGCATTTTGAATACTCGGCACAAAGCACTTTCCTAATTAAGCAGCTGAAAGGTAATTTATACCTGCACGCAGCTGCCACATGCTCTACAAACAGGCGCAACAGCAACTTGCAAACTAATGTACAACAATCGATTATACCTGGGCGTGTGGGGCGTATAAGTAATAAATAGCGGCACTGCACTAAATTATGAATACTTTTATCAATGACTGAGATAAATTTCTCACGTAATATATACAGCAACAAATATGAATCGACTGCAAATCTTCAACAATTCAGTTTAACAATAATAAACTATATTTAAAGATGAACAATTAATAAGAATAACAGAAAAATCATTTTATATTATATAAAAACACATTAAATTTATAGCTGAATCTGAAATATCCTACCCTTTATGCGCCTGCCTGTCATACTCATCACTAGCTTCTATCTATGCAATTGATGATAAGCTTAGGTCAGCTTAGAGTCAGCAGCAATCGTAAAATATTTTCTTTCTTATATAACTAATTTTGAATACTCAAAGAATCCATATAATAATCCTGCTTATCTGCATGATATACGCTTTTGAGCCACCTTTGGATTATGTTCTGTATTCAACGATCTTCCGACATGATAAAGTAACCACAAACCAGATCACAATAAAACTTTTTGGCATATTCTAATATAAAAATGGTTATATTGCAGATTCTGCAACATAAATATATATTTTATAAAAATTTAATTCAATATTTTAAAAATTTTAAATATTCATTAAAATAAGGTCTTCGTCTTCATCTTATGTTAAGGTATTCTTAAATTAAGATTAATTTGATAGTTAAGTTAAATTTATTTGGTTTTATTATTATTGCTTTGAGCTAAATTTATGTATCTGTTCATTTGAGCACTTTAATTTTGTTATTTTAAAATGTGAATGGAAGGGATAAATGTAGTATAAATATAGTTTGCATAACCAACTTGAAAAAAATATAAAATTATGTGAGCTACAATAAACCACATATTTATTGCATTGCGTAACAAACGCAATGCTAATTATAAAACTATAGTCGACTAACTTAATCGTATTTGAACTTCGTCACTAGGCTGCACACTTGCCAGACATGCGTATATTGGAAAAAGTGAAGGTTGAAATAATTTAAGCCATAATATAATGAGTGTTGCGAAACTTTAGTGAGCACAGCAAACGAGTTGAGAACTCACTTTAAGTCTTTTGCAAGCAGCTTACGTTGGCAACCAAAGCTTGAGCACAAACATTTTAGAGTTCTGAAAAGGCATTTGATGGTTGTGTTTCCATCGTTGTGCAGTCAATAAAAATAAATGTCATAAAGAGCAGCTTAAGCGACAAATGCGTCAAGCGTGCAAATACAAGTGCAAGCACTCCCGCTGCCAGTATAAAGACTACAGTAGCACCAGCAATAGTTGCAGAAGCGATTGCTGCCAACGGCACTTTTGCTGGCCTTTGAGCTGGAGCACAAACAAACAGGCAAACAAAACAGCCAAGCACGGACTGAATATACGTTTGCAATGGCTTTTGCTGTTTGGTCAGCATAGATAGCAATACAGCAAAACGAAAGGGAGAGACTAAGACGCTGGCAGCCTAAATGGTTTATAAGTTCGAATTGCCATGCAACAGCTAATCAAGATATTTTCTCGCTTTTGCGTAAACTCAATTTGCAGGATTAATAGTAAAACTGTTGCATACTTATGTGGGCGATGCCTCCATACATACTAATGATGTGCACTGCACATGAAGCTGATTTAATTTCCGTTACACCTGAACCACGCACACACACACGCACACATACGCCCGGTGCAATGGACACCAACACAACTCGCAACAGAGGCATAAAAGTCAACGGCAGCAGCTCGCTGGGAATATAACTTTGCCAGCAAATACAGCTACTTAGCTTTGTGTGTGTGCGTGTGTGCTGTGGGAGGTTCGTGGGTGTGTGTCATGCATCAAACTTTAACATAAACTTGGTTGCCGCATCCGCTTCCGCTGCCTCCTCCAACAACGTCAGCTCTCTAACGTAGTCTGTTTCAACTTAATTTTCTTCTAAGAAGTTTTTGCTGTATATGTGTGGGTGTAGGTAGTTCGTGTAGCTACTTAAGCGACATGCCACTGCCACAGTTACTGCTACTGCTACTGCTGCTGCTGCTACTGCTGCTGTCGCCAGCATTTTGTTGTAATCTAGCGTAAAAAATGAATTATGTGCACATGCATTTCTTATATGCCGCTGCGTACGAAAGCCGCTGCGAGTCGACGTCCCCCTCGGCTCTTCCGCCTGGTACGGGCCTCGCTGCCGTTTAAGCCGTTGAGTAATGAGCAAATGAAATCCGGCTGCTTATCTTTGTGCATACAAGCAGCGCCTCTTTGCGGCCGCTTTGTGTGTCTCAGCAGAACATTAAGTCCTCATCTCCATCTCTGCTTTTTACTTATATCTTTTATTATGACCCACTTCAAGCGCACTCTCCGTCTCCGTCACTCTCGCTCTCTTTCTCTCTGTCTCTTCCACTAGCACTGCCTATCGAGTTTTCCTGTAATGACTCAACGCGTTGTCGCACAAAGTTAATTGCATTTGCATTTTTAAAAGTTGACCCAGGTAAATATCTCTAAGCCAAAGCCTTCATAAATCAATCGCTATACATACATTTACACACAGTAAGCGCCTTTTCATATCAACTTCAAAATCAATTAGAATTAGTGGACAAACGGGTATGACCCTTTCTCAGCCATAAGCTACTCTGCCTCAAATCGAAAGGAAATTCAAGAGTATTACAATGTTAAACATAAAATGAATTAGACAACTAAAGGCTATCGAGTACAAAATAAATATACAAGACTTAATTTCAATAAGCCTCATTTAGGTTAACTAAAGCAGAATTGAAATCATTTGTCTACTTCTAATGAAGACACATAAAAATGATAAATGAATAGCTAAACCAAAGACAATACTCATATTATTTTAATGGGTAAAAGCCGACCATCATTTATGTTAGCAATCCATTTGTAAGTTGTATTACACAATTTCTAGCTTTGTTGATTGTTGCTCTGTTTTAGATATATCCTATTTGATCGTTGACCATTCGCACACAAAATATTCAATTAACTTTTCGATTTATCAATCTGGCGCATACTAGAGTGCTTACAAGCAGTTCACACACGCACAACCAAAATGTCTAAAAGCCAAATGGCAGTTCGAACAATTTTATGACATTGCAAAGTCATTTTTATAAACACTTTTGGTTGACAACCGGGCGAGCAATCCGAGCGATAAAACTGGCAATGCAACACTCACATTTGCCGCAGTCAAGTTTTGACAAGAAAAACTGCAAACTGGAAATCAATAAATCATCTGATGGCACCCAAGGAACTGAACTAAGCTCAACAGCAACTGCAATCTGTGCGTCCATTGAAGGGGCGTGGCAGTTAGGTTGGGAAAGGGATTGGATCGCATATTGTTTCAATATTTGAATTCAATTTAATGGCAGCTAATTGAAAAAATAGTGAGCGGAGCCCAAATTGCGGCAACTGTAATACATCAGAGTTTGTTGAGCGATGGCAACCTATTTGTATACCCTAGAAAAAGAAGTAGAGGAGCCTGCAGCAGGCAGTAACTGGCCCGCAGTTCATGACGTTTAAGGGCATCAAGTACATGTTATATTATGTGATTTCATTTATTTTAATTTATTAAATACTTTAATAAGCCAATGTTCTGATATTTATAAATGTTTACAGAATATATAAGAGTCGACGACTTTTAACTACAATTTTGCTTTTATTTTGGTAGTTTTTTTATCCAAAGCGCCAATAGTTTTTTGTGTACTGGTCAACGTACACGGCTCACTGGGTCATGTGAGCCAGATGCAAATGCATGTGAGTGCACATATCGGTGTGTGTGTGTGAGTTAGTGTCAGCTGTGTGTGTCTATCCTGAGTGTTGAGTTATTTGCACGTTTTGATAAGTGGATTTAACAATCAGCAGCAAGCGCAAAAAGCAAAAAAAAACTATTTTGTTTGGTAGTTCGACGGTGGATCAAAAAGTCGGCGACATTTTTATTGGACGTGAGTGGTAAATGCGAAAAAATCAAAATATTTATTGATTAGTTTGAATGCTACTTTAAGGTTGTTTGAGACATTAAAACCCCGATTTATTCATTTAAACTTAAGGTATTCACAGAATGCTGAAGAAATGTCTCTGGCTTGTTGGAAAAAAATGCACACGGCGACTTCGTGTCAAGCTACTAATCGACAAAGCCATAATGAAAACCTAGACCAATGAAATTCTAATCTAGCTCACTGCCAGCAATGTCAACTGTAGCATTATAGAGATATTTATAAAATAATAATCCCAATCCCCAATGCACATCTACTCCGCTCAGTCAAGAAATTCCATGAAGAGATTGGAGACTCCTGGGTTCATCAAGAGATTTCCAGACTAATCAAAGGGCACATGGAACATATTCAGATCTACTACAAATACAACTAATCAGGGAAAAGGGTAATTGTCTACAATTAAAATGCTTCAACAATCCCTTTGACCAATGAATAACTGAATAACTGTTAACAATATTCAATTTTGTTTGTTAAGTTTGCCTCAATTGTTCGTGCCAACTTACACCTATATTTACATATTAAGAACATGTATTTATCACATTTAATAATTAAATTGAAAATTTTGAATTACTTGTTTGATGGCACTGTCAATAGCTTGGCCTAGCGACGAATCAATATTTTGTGATTTACAAGTCTATTTTGAAACATGGGCAAGAGTGAAGAAATTGGCAAGTAAACAAGGCAGCTCGCAGATATTGAACATGCTTGTTGTTGTTGGCTTCAGAAAATCACACAAGACGTGACCAGAAATTAAATATTGCAGCGCACAGATGAAGCTTTATAAAAATTTCATAAAAATTTCATAAAAAAGAATAAACCTTCGCGAAGACCCAACCAAAATGGAAGCATAGATATATATTAAAAAAAGGTATGAAATACAAATACTATTACATAATATATATGCGTATATGTCTCTATATAATACAACATATATATATGTTTTATGAACGGCCGACAAAAAGAGGCACAAGTTGTCCGGACTGCCAGGTGCAAGTGATTCATAAATTCATCAAATTTCGCACTGCATGCAGCTCTGTCGATAATAGAGCCATTTCCTATTCGCTTGGGCAGTGCCAACCACAGAGCTAGGAGGACGTAGGAACAAGAAGGCAACTCTGTCGCTCAGTTCGTAATGGCGCTGTCGTTTTTTAACAATTCGCACACTCCAGCGCATAAATTGCTAATATTTCTGAGTGCGTAGTCAACACACACCCACACACAGTTTACAGAAAGTGCATTACATGCAATCAGAACGTTTTGTTGAAAAATGTCGACATTCTGAGCTTCAAGCAAAAGCAACGTAGTAAAAGAACAACATCAACGAGACCAACAACACCAATAACAAATATAATATTGCTGAAAAACTCATAAAACGCAACTTTTGCCCAGCCAAAGCGTCAAATGTAGTACTTGGCAACCAGCGAATACTTCCAACAGCAAACACGCACTCAAACTAGGCAACATTTCTGTATTGTATACTCTGCAAGGGGAATGTTTTAAATATTTAAAGCCATTTGTAACCCATAGAACATGGCTCTAATATAGCAGAACTGATCAAAAATATTGTCCGTCTTTATTGCCGTTCTAAATATTAAAATTCATGAAAGATTTCATAGTTGTTTTTGTACAGAAGTGCATGTATCAAATAAATATATATATATATATATATATATATATATATATATATATATATATATATATATATATATATATATATATATATATATATATATATATATATATATATATATATATATATATATATATATATATATATAAATATATATTGATATAAATTGATGGACTTTAGCTCACATTAATTAGATAATATGGAGCATTAATAAAGAATGTGAGGGCGTTTATCTAAATATTTATAAGCACAATTCTATTTATTGTTTTAAAAATTTGCCCAGACGAGTCTGTGGAGCTCTTAACTCTCTTCAAAGCTTTACTACTTAAACTCCTCTGTTAAATAAAGGAGTTTATTTAAATACTAATGGGGAATATTTTTAGTGTATGTAATCTTCGGTATGGCAAAAATAATATATTTTTTGTCGCTTTGTTTTTCCTTGTTGTCCAGTTTGTTTTTTCGAGATTTCAACTAATGCACAAGGATGAACATGCGTTTGCATAATGAAGACCTGGTACCAGAGCGCTGCTTGATCCTTTAAAAGCATGCGGTATGTGTAGAGGATTTCGAGCAATTACTATATACGTATAAATATATATTTGATGGGCACTTCTATTTGACGTACATGGTGCGAAGCAGCGCAAAAAACTTGTACGACAATTGCAGCAGCTGTAAAACAAAATATTCACAAGCACAAAAAGTTAATGGACATAACAAAACCAAAATCATATCGAACAACAGCAAATAAAGGCTATATCTATGTATATATCTATATATATATATAGCTGCACAAGAAGGATAACTAAAGAAAGTCAATCAGCTCCATTAAACTAGCTGCAATTCATTCATGTCAACTCCCATTCCCAGCGATTTCACTGTAGCAACTTACATCAGTCATGGTGCCTCTGGTGATCTGTATAAAGACAGTTGCCTTTAGATAAATTGGCTTCTGCGAGCGCATTATGATAAAAACAAGAGATTTGCGGTAGCGCACATCTGTATTGGTCCAGTTGTGTTTGTAAGCGGCCTCAGAAATGCTAAAACTCTGAAACAGAAAAGTGACATTCGTCAGAACATACATATCTATATGTGCATATATTTATATAGCCTCTTACCTCATCGACTATCAGCTGTCCATAATAGCATATCAAGTAGACCTGACACAGCGAGGAAACAAGAAACAAAAGAAGTTTGACCATCTCATCGGGCTGCACACCCACGGTCATTTGAAAACTCACAAAGCAGAGCACAAATGAAGAGATTATAAAGTTCAATATCAAAGGTATACCGAATATCTGATTCAGCTGTTCGGAGAGACGCAGCAAACGATCATGATAGCGTACAACATCGGAAAGGAACCGTGAGTCCTGCTCCCAACTACCCGTCAGCTGTTGATCCTCAATCATCTTTGCCAAGAAATTAAAGTGCATGATTATCTGGGTGGCTACAGCACAAAGCAACAGATCCGTAGACACTTGACCCGCTGCCGCCGTGCAGCCAGCAAAGTTTTCGCTGAACAGCAGCAGATAGTAGGTCCAATTTTCCCCTGAGAGCCCGGGTAAATACACCAAATAGGGCAGAGTATCTGTAATAACTCGCGTATTCAGCCACAAGTCATAAATGAAATACTGCATGAGATTAAACAGATTAAACGTCCAGATCAGCACGGTATAGAGCATGGCAAAGGTAACGCTGATGCGGGAGCAGGAATGCAAATAATCATCCAATCGATAAGCAGCTTGAGCTACCTTGTCCCTTGGAAATAAGTCCTCCAGATCCCAAATGATGTGGCTGAGCTCCGCTTTTTTCAACCACACAAAGAACATTTTACTAAGGGCCACCACGACGAAGCCTATGTAGGACATGACCATGATGGCCTCCACAATTTGTTCGCCAGTGATAAAAGCTTTAATCACAAACGCCACCTCGCCGAGGACCATACTGAGCACATTAATGATGTTTGCCCAAAAGACAAAGGTAAACCAAGTTGTAGCTCCACTCGAACCCTTGCGACTCAAATAGGGCTCAATGCCAACACACTTGTAGAAGAACTTGGCATACTTCATGAAGTTATCCATCTTGGCCAGCGGCATGGTCAGGCGTTCTTTCTCGACTTTCAGTTCAACAAATACGAGCACGCACTTTTATAGCCGCATCGAATTCTATTTATTCATTCAAATTATAGTTTTCGAGTTAACAGTTACGGCGCGTGGGAGAAATCGGGTTTATCAATCCATATGCCAAATTATAAGCTACGCACATGTTGGCTATAATTATTGTTTACATTCATTATTTTGTATAAGCAATTGTTGGCTGGGTCTCGGTCCCGCCCATGAGCGACTGCATAATAGATCATTTCCAGATAAAATCGACATCAACACACACAGAGAAAATGTAAACGGAAAAGCGGAAAAGCAATGCCAGCGATGGTAGCCAAACAAAACAGAAATCGAGCAATTGAAACGTTTAAATAAATGCAATGGCAAACGAATCAGCGCATCGAAACCAAAACGAAGTCATTTTTCACCAATCGATAGATGAATTCAAAATGGTTGAGCGTGGAAACGAATCGAAATTGGTTTGCCAAATGGCTACCCCACCAAGTCGCCACGAACTGAAGCGCACTTCAAATAAATTAAATCTTCAAGTTCTTCGACAAGGCATCGTTCCGAATTGCTTGCATAAAACACACTAGCCCCAATTACAAGTATGCGTTGTACACTGTCAGAAAACTGATGGCTACTTTTGATTACTTTATGACTTGCTTACTTCCATATGCATTTAATAAAAAGCAACCAAACCAAATATAATATATATATATATATATATATATATATATATATATATATATATATATATATATATATATATATATATATATATATATATATATATATATATATATATATATATATATATATACATATATATATAATTTAAAAAAACCTAAGCTTATTTTGTCGGTTCTTGTGGCTTTTTTTTTTCAAACAAAATCTTTCTGATAAAACACTTATTTTGAACTTATATGCAAGTGTGGTTTTGTATTATTTAAAGCTAATATTTATAAACAGATAATAATTGAATTGATTTTAAAATTTTAATTTTATCTTTTCGTCTTCTGTTATGTTTATGTTAGTCTTAGTTACTTATTTATCTATTAAAATGCTTGTGTTAAGTTTCAAATATTCTTAATATTTTTTCTAAGTGTAGGTCCGCTTAGAGCTGCTTCTGCGTTAGATTCCACGCTTGTTCTTTAACATGGTAAAGTCGACTGATGATAGAGCAGCACGGAAAGGTGTACTGTGCAAGGAATAGCAAAATAGAGGGCTTCCATGAAGGCTACAGGCACAAAAAACACGACCTGCGAGTGCGGTTAGTCGAAACTGCAGCTAAATTGAAAGACAACTCCGATGCGCGAAAATAAAGTGAGCGCCGCGACTGTGGCAAGCTGAGGAAGCCACATGAGCAATAGGAACGCAGAATATGCCGCACTTATCACGCATGAAAGTGCGAGTGTGTTTGTATTTTATTCAGCTTTCCACTTTAGAATTTTAGTTTTCTTTTCCAAAGCTTGAAACTGAAAATACAATTAAGCCATTGGGACAAAAGTTTATCAAGCGGTGGTCCCCGCAGAAGGAAATTGTTTTGTTGCACAAATCAGTGCGAAGAAGGCAACTTACGAGCACTGGGGCAAACGCACGTGACACGACAAGACACGACACGATACAATAAACCTCACAACACGAGAGGATACGGTGGGGCAATGCGATGGCAAACTTTGCCGAAACTTTTATGAGCAGCGAACTAATTTTGTACGAGTTTGCCCCGTGTCTGCTTTGAATATTGCAACGGAGACTGTATGCTGCCCCATGGCGGGAATTGATTTGAGATTTGATGTCAAAGCATGTGCCCCAAAATTTGCATACACGCAAAAAGAGTAAAGCAAAATAGAAAACTGGCCAAAAGCGCAGCCAAAGCTCAGTCGCGGCTCACCTGGAAACTCAAGTTGCAGCACTGCTCTAAGAATCTTATAACACTTCATTAAGTTAATTTGAGGTAGACAGTGGCCCACAGAAGTCAATTTACGATAACCCCAACTCGACTCCTACTTCTATGTCAACTGCAAGCAATTCAGAGCTCAAAATTCTCATGGCATTTTAGTCGTCATTCATTCGACAATTTACGACAATCAAAAAAGTAAGTTGAAATGTTTTAAGAAGGGATAACTTACTATGGAATACCCTGCGACCAGTTTTTGAATAACATTTACTTTCATAACATAATAGAAAAGCTCTTTTTAAAAATATTCATATGGGTACATAAATTATATATGTATGTATTTAATAATTTAGCTAATTTTAATTTTCTTTCGACGATGCGGTTGCAGCTTTTGTGAAATTCAAATCTAATCATCGATTAGCTCAGAGATAATGCAATATTGCATATTGTATACAGATCAATATACACCACGCCAGTTCGGGCTGTGTTACCTATTCTCCTGCATATAGAATACAATGTCCTACATTTTGAATGGTTCTAGGTTACAAAAGTTATACAAGATACTCTTAGGAAAGTGAAGTAGAATTTTTTAAAATGGAAAATTTTCAACAATTATAAAAATTTGAATTCATATATAATATATATGGATAAAAATAATAATATTAATAGTCTTTAAGTGAAACTCTAACTCGGTAAAGCATTTAGAGCATTTAAGAGCAGTTTAAACACCTTCAGTTGAGGTTGAAAGAAAATACAAGGATAAGAAAAAATTTCAAATTTGTTTTTTTTTTTTTAATTTTTTATCTAAGCGCAATCTAGTTTATTTCATTTTAGATTGTTATAATTTTCTTCTACTTTAGACTTAAGACTTACACAGTTCTATTAGCCTCTGTCTAGGTTTTACATGATAAGCTATTTTACGAACAATTTTAAAAGGTTAAAAGTTACAGGGTATAGAAAAATTACACTCACACATACATCTAGCACATAATCCATTGTTAATTTTACATTTGGTAACAGCTTCCGCTTGACAAGGCAAATCGTGCAGCGCAGTGTCAGAGTCGGAGCCAGATGTTGGCCATGCCGAAAAGTAGATGTAATACACTTGGCCCCAGTCTCTGTGTGTGTCTATTTGTAGGTGGCAATGCATATGTGGGTGTGTGACATTTGACACATTTGCTGCGGAAATGTGGACAACATGTACGGACAGACTGCGTACGAAAGGATGCGAGTGTGAGTCTGTGTCTGTGTGTGTGTGTGTTGATGCTCGTTTGTTAGCAGCAGCCGCAAATTTCTATTTGATGTGAAGTCTCTGCGGTCTTGGCCACAATTTTCGGTTATGCCCAAAATGCAGAAAACACAGCCAGCTCCGCAGTTTAAACTCTTTGTGTGTGACTTTTTGGCATACAGTTATTCAGTTATTCAGCCTTTAGCCTTTAACCTTCGGTTCGGACTGGCCAATAACAATTGATTGTCTATTGATGACTTGGCCTATTGTTTAGATAGGGTAGACACATGGGGCAGGGGACACAAAATAAAACCGAACATAAATGCAGCAATTAATAAAATAACAACTTTTGCGTATAATTAATTGTATATTATGGCTTGGTTTGTTAATGGCAGGATATGCATCAATCTACACACGCACACACGCACACATATATAACATACTTTGCTTATCGGTCCAAAAACTACGGGCTGCTAAGGCCTACAGTAAAATATTACAGCAAGCACAATGTCGCCTGCTGTTTCACAGTTGCACCGGATGCTATTTTGCTAGGTCTTGTAATTTCAATACTCGTTCAGGCAGTGAGAAGAGCGTATTGGTTTTGTGGAGCTTTTCATCTATGAATACATGAAAAACGCTATGAGACTTGCAACTACGTTACAGATTTGAAATATACAGATGAAAATATATTTGTAGCAGGTATAAAGTATACACTCATATAATGCTGAAGACTAAAGCATTGCTGTATCAGTAGAAAGTGCTCAGGACATTTCATATTTCAGACCATGAGCGAGTATCATCCGGACACTTGTACCCGATTACAATACTGTGACTTGCTGTTGTTGTGGTCATGCGCACCAATGGGCAAATGAACAATTTATAACCGCTTAATTGAACTCATTTAGAACGAGCCAGAACCACACACACGGACCGACCACCCACACATACAGACTCACACAAGCATACGCACTTGGTCATGGCTAAGCAAATGGACCGCACCAGCAGCTAAAATAGAAGACAAAGCAAGCGACATGACAACAGGATAGATGAGTTGTCTTAGCCTAGTCCAACGACATGTCTCTATAAAATCAATGACAACCAAGCCACATAAGCAATTGCTTCTGCAGGATATCATGGCCGGGCAAGTGCAGTTCGCCAGGCAAACAATTTAATAATCACTTGGTTTATTGATATTTGGGCTTAAGTAGAGTGAGCACTCTACAAGCGCACATCAACAAAATTCACGTTTTTTCATAAAATCTTTATTAAAAAATGTTTTTACAATTTTTTTTATTTCACAGTCAAAAATCTATGCCAAAAAAGCTTTTTAGGATATATAGAATTCTATTTTGTTTTTAGTTTTTATTAATGTGTTCAACCATTTGTGGAATTCTTCATCAAAATTTAATTTTTATTGTTCCAGAACTGTTGAAATCAACCGCATCAAAACAATGAACTATTTCTATATAATTCTGCTGTGTGGCCTGCCTCTCGGTGCGCTTGGCTTTATTTGATAGAAATATGCTGGAGTTTATTTACCGAATTTCAAGTATCTAGCTTTAATTAAAGCTTAAAAGTAGATTATATGCAGATAGATTGCTCCTTACATTTATATATGTATTAATTGTATGTATTTGATACTCTTTTTATACTTTCACATAACTGATTTTGTTCACAATAAGCCTGTCGTTCCATAGCGTTTCCACTGTAGTTCAAACTTAGGCTTGTAAGATGCATATTATAGGCATGCATGGCTAAATAAATTGAGACTTTTCCCTTTTACTTCAATTAGAGCTCAACTGTTGGCGAATTAAATCTAGCATCTGAAAGTTGCTGTGCGCCCGCCCATACCAGCACCCAATTCCCATCCCACAATCTGCAATCCTCTTTAGCCTTCACTGCTTTTAGATTGAAGTGCGTATTTAGCGTCAAGTGGCATGTCAAACGCAAAGATTTATTCACACAGGGCAGTATATCACCTCGTGTAAATTAGGTAAGTAACTGCCATCCAAGGAAGAAATGCATGAAATGAATCCCTCGATCCTATATGGGACTGTCGACCATGGCAACGGACGAAACCTCAAAAGCGAAAATCATACAAAAGCTACCGCACTTTTCCGAAATCAGCGCAACAGAAAGAACGATGGCAAGCAAGAGCATCTACTTGTTCATTTTCCATGAATGGAATCACTTAAGAACGTTAGCTTTGCCAGCTATTCCGCGTAATACCCACCAGGTGGGGACAAACACAAACAACCCAAACTCATCCTTCAGCAAAGCGGATTGAAATATTTTATTCTCAAGTATGCCGAGTCGTGCATCTGGACAAGACACTAACATCCATTCTTTCCATTAATTGTTTTCTTAATATCTATGGGCATTATTCTATTGTGTAATGCTACCAACATAGAAATGGTGTTGGTAATTAGTTACTAAATACATTAAACGAACTAACATAATTCTACAATAACACAATTGCAGTTTTGACAACAATAAATTAGTTTTAGGAACAGTTATTTTAGACATCGTCAACTGTCCTTAGAAAGAAAACTCATACAATGTTAACTACAATAGCTCGTAATTATACAAAACCACAAATATCTAAACACAAATAAATTTTAATGGTAAAGCTGCTTTAAAACAAAGCATATTTTTTCAAATATTCCAATAGCGAGCTAATTGGTACAACACGTATGTGCGATAACAACCAGTATATATCGAAACCTGTGTCAGCAACATATCGATATTCTCATAAACCGCCAAGAAATTCAACTGGTTAGGGAACGGTAAGTGGGCGACGATACGATACTTTTTCATACAGATTTATTAATATCGAAAGCAATTACAATTTGAAAACAACACGTTAAATCAATATTGACATCAACACAAACTATAGTATCATGTAACTTAAGCTGAATCAAAGTTCAAAGGTTGAATTTTTCCCTTACTCATTGAGAAGGAAAATCTCAATAACTAACCTACGGTCACACTGCGGACAGCTGTTTTAATTGTTTTGTTTACATTTTAATGGAACGCAGTTAGCGTTTCAGCACATTTCAGTGCATTTGACACACAATTAGTTCTCGATTATTTCTCCTTTGAGTCCAAGGTTGTCAGAGAACTGGTTATAAACATTTATTATTCAACACGCAGCTGTAGCTAAGCAACAACTGCTTTCTCAAATAGTTATTTAAATGTAAGTACGTCAAAGTCCGACAGCATCAAGTGGAAATCAGATTTGATCAGTTTTTTGCTGACCCACAATTAGATAGGGCACATCAAATTTGTGTGGTAAGCAGTAAATTTAGCAATTAACATTTTGTGTGTTTAAATTGAGAAATGAAAAAAATCACTGCATTAGATAAGATTAAAGGCCAATCATCGGACTTGGAGCTTTAAATTAGTCTTGGCTCCACTTAACAGTGCGCGACTAATACTTAATTGTCATTAATCCATTCAACTTTGCTTATACAGATCACATAATGGGAATACAGAGCAAACTGCTGGATCCGTTGTGCGTCACCTGCCAAGAGTTCCAGCATCCCTGGACGGATAAGTGCGTCAATGCCACTGCAGGCATCCTCTTATCGGCTACGCCCTACTGCTTACGTGTCTACACAATTGTATATGCCTTTTCGCTACTTATGCGCCACCGTGTACCAACTTTGGTGGATCTAAAGCGCACTCTGCTGGGTATTATCCAATCAACCGCCTTTCTGGTCACCAATGCGTACACCTTTGTCCTCTTCAACTGCCTGCTGCGCAATCTGCTAGGCCGCTACTATTTCAGCACTGTAGCTTTTGTGCCCTCGTTTCTGTCGTCACTGACAG
The DNA here is from genome assembly GCA_035045825.1 of Drosophila eohydei. Lineage (NCBI taxonomy): Eukaryota > Metazoa > Arthropoda > Insecta > Diptera > Drosophilidae > Drosophila > Drosophila eohydei. The sequence continues at coordinate 2,476,011 of JAWNOT010000095.1, forward strand.
CTATTCTGGTCGAGCGCCCGGCCCGTCGTCCACTGCTGACGCTGTACGTGGCGAATGTGGCCACCGAAGCACTCTGGAAAATGGCAGAGGCTCGTAACTGGGTGCGCTCCATACCACATGGCCAGACATTCATCTTCGCTTGCAGCATGTCTGTACTTCTGTATCTGTATCGTTTGAACGCCAAAGACGATTCCATCTTTAACATTTTACGCATCTTTGTGGGAAAAGAGGAAGCCGGACCGGTGGTAAAACCTGAGCCTTTGGTGCCAGGAGAGCAGCCAGCGCCTTCTCAACGACGCCCCAGCGTCAGCTTTGCCACCACCGCTGATTGGGTGCGCGTCTACAGCAATCTGGTATATGCTAAGCATGAAAGCTGTGGCCATAAACAAAGCTGCTCCAGCTATGCCATATTAGGTGGCATTCGTCCCTTTGTAGGCGGAGTGACTCTACAAGTGGCATTAAAGCTGGTGATGAATGTAAAAAACATATTCCGAGGTGGCATGCCGTGGCGTAAGCAAATCTTCAATCGAAGCACCTTACGGCTTGGCGTCTTTATGGGCACCTTCTCGTTTCTATACAAGGTACAAGATTGGAGATATAATTATAAATGTATATATATAGTCTTTCACATACTGACCTTGGTTCTTCCAGTCCATCTCCTGCCTTTTGCGCCACTGCTACAATCGGGATGAAGCATTGTTTGCCGTACCCGCTGGCTTAGTGGCCTCACTGGCATTCACGCAGTATCCAGATAATACAGTCGCCTTGTACGTCATGTGGAAGGCTATACAAGTAAGTTACACTTTTGAACTGAACTTAGCTTTATTTGCTTACTCAACACCAATTATCGTTTGTTTTTTAGATTCTCAGCAGCATGGGCCAAGACCGAGGCATTCTTCCACGCATTCCCAATTTTATGCTCTATACTTATGCATTCTTCACAGCTGTGCTCTTCCATGCGGGCATTATGGAAGCACAATCACTGCGACCCAATTACTACAAATTTTTGCAGGCCATATCAGGCGAAAGGCAAGTTCTGACTTGTGAATCACACCACATATCTTTTCTTATATAACTTTTATGACAGGCTCAACAAATTTAATTTGAATGCGTTTGATATCTTTGGCTTGAATACTCAGCGGCAAACAAATGAAATGCTGAAGAGCCTGAAAATTATAGACAAGAAGACACTGCCAGCATTTGCATTCGCCTCCTGAGTGAAGTCACGTTTCAAGTAGGACTAAGTCGTGGCGACCCAACGTTTACTACAAGAAGTCTCAGCACTTTAAGTGCGCACATTCAACGTTCGATACGTCTCTCCAAATGATATTTTAATATTTTATATGAATATGTATATGTTAGTAAGTAAGTCGGCTGATTACACTATATACCGCTCTTTATGGGCGTACTTGTATATAGTGTCAATAGGCCTGGTGGTCACACAAACTATGTGTAGTTAGTGCGGGGTGTATTGACAAATAATTAACTAATTTTTTCTTTTGCTAGCAGCTCTTAATAAAGCCAACAAACGCATGTTGATTTACCACTTTTTTTATGTAGACACTATTATTGTCAGGTCATTAAGATGTTTTTTATATACTTTATGAAGTATATATATTAATTTATATATGTCTCTTTTGCTTTATAAATTACTCTTCTGTAGTTTCTTTTTTCTTATTTAACACCTTTTCTTGTTTTGCTGTCTTCATTTCACTCTTTATTTTGCCACTTTTCCTTTCTTTTTCACATTTATTCTCTTCTCTCTCTAAGGGCAAAGGAACGAATAAAAATATGTCGTAAAAAAGTACTAGCACCATATTTGTCTAGGGTATTTAATGTTTGCTTTGAGCCAGTTAAACGTTCTATTTATATTTAAGAGCGCCACAATGAGTATAAATAATTGATAAAATGTCACAATGTCGGGACTGATAAGAGCTTCGCTCTTAGCGGCCAATCGTTTGTTTAACTCTATCTGATAAGCACCAATATGGAATGTTCCGAAATGAGTATTGTTCAATAGTTAGCCGGCGTACACACAGTCATAATTGAATCGCACAGCTGTCTAGACTAAACTAGATATCTAACTTGTTCGACGGGTAGTGAAAGTTGATTTGGGACCCATTTTAATATATTTAAATATTTGTTTATAAAGAGAAATTTCGATTGGCATTTGAACTTTGTACGTGGCTTGTGTGATTTTTCTTAATCTTATCAATTGTGCGATAATCACAATAATTCGTATAAATCTAAATCGAAACACCTGTTCTACCTACACATACATACACAGAAATTATGGCCGCGCAGAGTAGACTGATCGATGGAGCCATCAAATGCAGCTGCCAAGAGTATATGCATCCATGGACCGCTAGCTGTGTCAACGGTGCTGCCGGCATTCTGTTAGCGTGCACGCCCGCATCGATGCGCACCTACAGCATCGTCTATCTGGCAAGTCCTAGTAAGCCTTGCATACTCTTGCGCAAACACTGATTTTGCTATTTTCCCCTTTTCTGTTTCTTGTTTTCCCCGTCCTTCTCCTTGTCCTACTTCTATATTTATATTTATAATTTGAAGCTTGCGCTAGTGATGAAAATGCGTATACCTCGACTTCTGGATATTAAGCGCACGATCATTGGCATATTAACATCGTCGGCCTTTCTGACAACCAATGCGTATCTCTTCTCGCTGATGGTGTGCGTCGTGCGTCGTCTAGTGGGCGGTTTCTATATGAGCACTGTGGCCTTTATACCCACCTTCATTGCCAGCATTGCGGCTCTTTGCATTGAACGACCAGCGCGACGTACTCCACTTGCACTATATGTGGCCAACGAGGGCACCGAGGCACTCTGGAATATGCTGGAGTCACGAGGCCTAGTCCGTTCCATACCCAACGGACACGTCCTAATACTGGGCTGCTGCCTAACAGCTTTGCTCTATATGTACCGTAGAGGCGTGCACAAGAGCAAAGTGAAAGACGTCACCTTTAAGGCTCTCTCAATAATCATGGCAAAGGGTGAGGAGGGTCCCATTAAAACATCCGAGCCGCCCACAACACAAACCTCTCGTCAACATCCGCTCAACTTCAGCAGCATAGCGGCCTATGTCCAGCTGTATGATCGTCTACGTAACAGCAAGCATTCCAGTTGTTCGCATCGTGAAGGCTGCGGCACCTACGCCATAGTAGGCGGCCTTAAGCCGTTTCTGGGTGGAGTTGGACTGCAAGTGGGGCTTAAGCTGCTACTGAACATAGGCAGGATAGTCAAACTAAAGATGGACTGGCGTAAACAGATCTTCAACAAGAACTCACTGCAACTAGGCCTTGCTTTGGGCAGCTTCTCCCTGATATTTAAGGTAGATTGACTAAGTACAGCACAAATTAATTTATATTTTTATTTTACCCTGAACCCATTGGGACTGGGGTTCGTTAAAATGTGTGTCACATGTCAGAAGGTCGCGTCAGCTGCCATTTCGCAAGTAGTAAACATACTACTTGATTGTGAATATACAAGTTCGAATCATTTTTTCTCAGACTTAACCTTTTTACTCATCACAATTTATGATTTATATTATATTTTTCTTTTTCTGTAAAATATTTTTTTTTGTAAAATTATGTCTTATTTATTAATATATTTATATTATATTTATATTTTATACTGCTTTCGTAGGCTGTTTCTTGTGGTCTGCGAATCACTTGTGGGCGTGACGATGCCTGCTTTGCCATACCCGCTGGCCTGTTGGGCTCCATTGGTCTGCTGCAGTTCCCCAACATCACGATCTCGCTGTATGTGATGTGGAAGACACTGCAAATGCTCTACAACTGGGGCAGCGAGGAAGATGTACTGCCCAAGGTGCCACACTTCAATATGTTATTATATGCAACCTTCACAGCTGTGCTCTTCCATTCCGCTATTCTGGAGGCAAGCTCGATACGCAACAGCTACTACAAATTTCTCGAGAATGTTTCCGGCAAAAGGTGCGTGATTGTTGGCCTACATAGGTCTATATTCTCTAGAAATATGCACACTAATTTTTGTTAAATTTCGTTTTCACAGAATAAATCTTTTCGATAGGCGCCCGTTCGAGTCGTTAGGGCTGAAAAGCCACGCTCAACTACAAGAAGTCATCAAACGACTCAAAATAGATATGACGAACCCTTTGCCCATAATGCCACTGACCGTTTAATAATAGCAAAATAATCTTAAGCACAAATTATTTTTAGCTATATATATGAATTAATTGGTCCTTAATTATTGACTGACTGATTGATTGATAAGTCGCCAGGAAATTTGCCAAGAAGTTACGATATAAGTTGAGATTAACTTACAATGAAAGCTTGCATAAAAACGATTTTGTTATATCTATTTTCATTAATTAATTTACTAACTTACACCTTACTTACTGCCCTAATTACATTTTTTCTTAATGAATAATGCCAACATTTTCTATAATAATAGCTTTAAAGCTTGATGAATGTTTAGGCATATGCAAGTAAATTAATCAACATTTACATAAGTTGAACTTAGTTAATGTTGGATAGAGCTTGAGGGAAAAATATTTATGAAGAATTCAGTTATAGGATAGGTTTTTTGCATGAGTTTTGAAAGTGGATTGTCATATGCTATCATGCTATGGAAGCGCATCACGCTATAGATCAATAGTTCAATAGCCAAGCCACAATTTAATCTAGAACAACATATTTTCCTACAATTTTTTCTCTTTTAACTTCCTTTTTCTTTTTCTTCCCTGCTCTACATTCTGTTCCGCAGTCTCCTCTTTTCTTCCCTGCCAAGAACTGAAATAGGTAAAAGGCAGCCTTTTCCCGTCTTCAGAGAGGAAAGAAAGCACTACATGTTATATTATCAAGCAATTTTTAGTAAAAAGTGTTTGCGTAACATTTCTAATACTTTATTTTAATTATTCCATGTCAAATATTTCTTGTGAACTTCAAAGCATTGCTAAGTATTCCATAATAAGCCCCACATATCTAGGCCTATCTCAAGCCACAAATTTTCTTTCCGTGAATAAATATAATTGTTAGAGCAAAGTGATATAATTTGCAAGCATAAAGTGTCGACGGCGCCTCGACAATAAAAAGTTGCAAAAAGTTTTGAAATTAAATGTTTGTGTATGCCCAAAGTGCTCATAAAGTGGGCTGTAAGCGGCTGAACATTCATCACACGGTTAAGGACAGGCCTCATCCTTGGCAAAATGCAAAATGGTAATGGGAGACAAAGGCAAGCGGATCTCTCCAGCTTGCGGAACAACTCTGGATGAGAAGTGGCGGCTGAGCTGTGCTACTCAATTATTTACATTTATATGTCATAGAAATTTATTGCCCGCCATAATTCACTCGGCTAGCCGAAAGTGCAGTGTTTAAAATTTACTAAAAATAAAATGGAAGTCAGAATGAAAATGAAAACGAAAATGTAAATAAAATAAAATAAAATAAACGCAGCCTTCGGTCTTTCTTATCCTAACAGGGTGCGTGCGGGCTTAACAAATGAATTATTGGCCGGGTCAAATTTAATGGTCCCCTTCGTAATGCTCCTCCCGCCCCCACAACATAATCCAGCAGGCTCATCTTCAGTGAGTCGTCAAATTGCTGACATCCTTGTCTATTTCACATTGAGATGCAAGAAGATAGCATACTTTTCAGGGCATGCATATAACAAATAAACATAGTATACTTGTTAGAGCCTGCAATTGCAGCCTCTTAGTATTTATGAAATTTATATGTATGCCATTTGCTTGAGGGCCAGGCGCAACATAGAGACAAGTCAACAGCTTGGAAAATACAAATGAACCAAGTGACAAATCGCATTAATCACAACCAAGATTTTATTTTGCAATGAAGGCAGATGAACAACGTATATATATATATATATATATAATGTATGTGTGTGTGCTTGTGTCTCTGAAATTATCAACTTAGCAGCTGCAATTGTTGTTGTCATTGTAACTTGTCTCAGTTTTCAACGTTTCAACATTGCTGGCGCCTAGAAACAGAGAATAGAAAAAAATGCATATAAATTGAATATTATAAATTGTCTCATTCCAACTTCTGTTCAGCTCCTACTTAATGCTGCGTTTAGTCGCGTCTCCTTGGGGCGTCTTGTTGCAAAAAGTCGTAACTTCATTTATGTCAATCACAATGCTCTGCCTCGCTAGTTCTTGTTGCGCTCGACCCAAATTGTAAACAACTAAATTATGCAAATAAATTAGCTTGCCCTAGTTCGCTTACCATGTACAGAGCAAACAGCAGGAGACCATAGAAAAAATAAGTGCCTGAGGTTTCGATATAAATAGTAAACAATTAAGAAAAACTACTTTTATATTTTTTATTAAAAATCTTTAATAATATAAATACTAAGTTACATTCAATTCTAATCCATTGCTGAGAAACTTTTGTTTATACTTATTTAATTCCTTCAGTTGCTGTATTCTTTTAATCTTAACTTTGCCTTGGTGTGGCAACACACAGATAGATCGATGACAGCTTAAGTGTAGACTGTCTGGACCTTCATCAATCAAACGGGCAACGATTTTGGTTTCAACAATTTCTGTGTTAAGAATATTTCACAAAATTACAAACAAACTTTATAAGTGTATTGTGCACAAATTCTATAGCTGCAGCTTACGTCAGACTTTTAGTTCATAGAAAAGCAAATATATCATATATATCAAGCTAAAACTGCACATTTAAAAAGAAATTTCAAATTGAACTTTCATGCAAATGAAGTTCCTGCTGTCAAATAAAAACCAAATTGAAAAATAAAACAGGTAAATAACAACAAGCAGAGACGTTGCACCTATGTCTGCAGGTCCTTTTTGCAGTTGCTGTAAATTACATTTGATATTTTTACGAAGACAGGCCAAATGACAAGGTGTGTCAACGCAAGATAAGCACTAAGTGAGACCCAGGCGAAAGCAACCGATGATGCTTGCTCCTGCTAGCCGGGAAATGGGTGGGCAGTGATAGTGTCCTTGTCTATTACAAAAGCTGATACAAATTTTCTTCATTTTTCTTACTTTTTTGTGCTGCTTACCACTGAGTTGAGCATTTTTTAATTAAAATTTCTTGGTCAGTCTTTGAGATGTTTCCCAGTGATAAAAAAATTGAAATTAAATTGAACGAAGAAAAGTCTATGCAATATAAAACAAAATACGTTTTCGTAACGGTTTCCCGCTACGTGAATATACATAAAAATATGTAATGTAATTACTTAAATTAAACAACTAGAGGATAATAAACATCTCCTGAAAAACACTTAGGCTTTACAATTAAATGCAATCGGGTAATTAAATCAATTAATTGAAACTCTCCTTTCAACAATACTTATAAAAGTTTCCGTTTTCCATCAGTTGGCAACAAACACATTAAACAAACATATAACCACAACCCCATAACCCCATATTGTACAATACCACATTAGATTTCCATTGAAAGACTTCCAGACTAAATCGTTCACAAGTCACTTAACTTAACCTAGTCACACATAGCTGACATGTAATATATGCTCTCGTTCGTAAGCATTTGATAAAGACTCTTTACACTCTCTACTCTATTTACACTCTCTACTCTTTACGAGTAACTATAAATATCAGTAATATACTAAATAAGAACATACTATAAATAAAGTACTCTTGAATAGTAAATATTGTTAATCAAATGGCATTTTCGCAATAAATTCGGATGAATTGGCAGTTTTTCCTATCTTATGTAGGTGCTTCTGAAAGTAACCATGACCAGATGACATAAAAAGACGTCTGGCCGTGCCTTTTATTTTCCCACTGATCTAGATCGCGTATCATTTTCGCTCTCCCTACTGGTCCTCTAGCTTGACTATTTTGCATTCCTAGGGGCTATAGTCGGTTGTAGCAGGTTCTTTGCTGGCTGGTCCCGTATCTTGTCACGCTCTTGAGCTCGTGTGTCGCTATCAATGACATAGTAGCTTCAGACAATATGCAGTACGCCGACGCCGAAGAATTACTTTTGAGTAGAGAATAGTATTGAAAGTGTTCCCCAAAGGCAGTTTATTGATTAGTCTGACAAGTAGATAGTTCACTGTCCTTGGATCCCTAGCATCTCTACCTCCTTTGAACCCTGATTATCCAACAAGCAAGAGGGTAGCTAATCAACATTTGTGTGCAGATCATGTGTCATCTTCAAACATTTTCATTTCTATAATATAATCGAACGCCCTAACCGTACCCATTAAATATTCACGTGTACGGAAAAGCTGCTTCAAAGAAGCCAACAAGTCGGTCCACCTAATGCCATCAAAAGGGCGTTTGACATCAAGAGTTAGTTGTAGAACCACCAAACTTGAGTATGCAAACGCCCATGTCTTGGACTAAGTCCTCCAGTGTCCTCTACTACAACGGCAGTCTGGAGTTTATTACCTTTTCGAGTAGCTTTCCAGTCGTGTTTGGCTTGCACAGTGGGCGGTAAGCCGATGGTGTGTTACGGTTGCCTTTGCTTCAGGAAAGATCCATTCTTGTAGGCATGAGTTGTACATTATAAGAAGGGAGAAGAAAGGAAAAAGGCCGCTTGGGACTTATCTTAAGGACTTATCTTTTAATCAGACACGAACTATCACGGGATATATTCCAAATTTCAAGATACTGCGAGAATCTGTTTACTTTGTCCATGATACAATATTAAAATTGATGTAATGTCTGCTCTGGCCAAAATCTGGCCTTACAAATTTGTATACTTTTTAAAACACTCTGGAAAATTATCAAAATGTTCTGAATACTAATGCTACTGAATACTCATGTACGACAATGCAGATAAGAAACACTTTAAAATATTTGTCCGTCAGTCTTTGGGCGAAGGTTGAGCATACCAGATAAGGAGCAACTCGTTCGCATTTGGCAACTTGTATCACGTGCCATAAAAACCATTATCAGCAGCTAAAAGAGTCAGAACAAATCCAAATGAACTTTTAGTTAGTCTGACAGTGCTAATCAACATTTTGCTTAGAGTATTTGTCTTATGAGCATTATTCAACTGTTTGCAATTAAAAATAAATAGGTTAATATATATGCTTATCAAAGCTCGTTTAAGCATGCGATTATTGACTGCAACCATAAATTAGCCATAACAATGGCAACATGTGTACAAGCAATTGAGCGTTGAGCAGGCAACAATGTTTCGCAACATGTGTGAAAGACACTCGAAACTCAATCAAACACGCTCGAACCTGGCGGTAGTCCAATGCCAAGTTGTTTACAGGAGGACATTCGGCTCGAGCCTCGGCTTTTCGCCGAGTCATACAGTTCCCGACAGGACTCGCGTGCATTCGTGACTGCAGTTAGGCGTGCATTACGGTACGCATCCTGTGGATTGAATGCTACACTAAGTGGGTTAGTAGTACAAGTTCAGTCGAAGCTTTGGCGCAGCGTATCTGTTCCACTTGCCACAAGTGATGCTGCAACAACGTGGAAGTGAAACAGGATAAAACGCCGTTGTCCTCTAACGGACACTGTGAGTGGCTCATGAAATACCGCTGGGAAAACAACGGCTCGACAGCAATAGAAAGCTAAACAGCGTTATAAATAGTCATAACTTGCTTTAAGTGGAAAAACTTAAATATATATATATATATATATATATATATATATATATATATATATATATATATATATATATATATATATATATATATATAAATATATATAAATATATACATATATTTATTTATTTATTAAATTTATATATATTATTATATAATTTGCTATATAAATTCCGGGTAGAATTGCCATGGTATGTCAGGTGTTTGAGTAGCGTTCACCAATTTGTTAACTCGGCTATCAACAACTGCTCTCACATCTGGTCGATTTACTCGCTTTGTCTTTGCCTTTGCCTTTTGGAATACTTTTGTTTGTGCTGCTGCAGTATCATTTTCCTTCCTGCCACCCGGCTGCAACAGCTGCCCAGTTATTGGCAAATGATGGCGTCTGTTAAACGTTTCACGTCTCGGCAACGTCTTTGTTCAACAGCTTACCGTGTGTTTACCCCGCCACATGTACCAGCAGCAGCACCTCGTGCTTCTACCGCTTACATCCTCAGCCACACCCACGGAACACATTTCTTTGTTATGCTTGCCGCTCGACAATTGCGCCGCTGATTGCCCTCATTTCAGACTTGAAATAATATTAAAAACTTTTACTCAACTCAATGCCGTCTGTCTGCCTATATAGCTGTCTCTCTGTCTGTCTCCCTATGTGCCTATATGATTGCCTCTCTCTCGCTCTCTCGCCTGTCTGTCAGTCTGTCGTTCAGTCACACCGGATTTCATGTTCGCTCTGGCTTGGTTTTGTCTACCAGCATTCTTTTTCTGCATTCAGTTTGCTTTGTCTTCGCCGCTTCTCAATCTCCCCTCCCAATCTCCTTCACGCGTTCTCACTGCGCCTAAATGTATGCTTTAGCCGCACTTTGTCGATGGCTGCTGATGCAACTGCAACTGACACTGCCACAGCTACTGCCACTGCCACTGCCGCCGCTGCTCCTGCAGCTGCATTTGCGCCCGTATCAGCGCGCTTTGATTCTCATTTGTGTCTGCTTTTATTTACCACATAAATCACGTGCTCTGGCACTGCCGAAGCCTTGGCAAAGACATTTCTATCTATCTACTTAGCCTCTCGCAGTGCTACGAGCACTTCCTTTGCCTTTGCCTTATCTGTAGTCGCAGTTGTTGCTGTTCTTATTGCTATTAGCTTGTAGTTCTACTTCACGACGTTGTCTTAAATCCCGCCCTCTACCTGCCACGCCTACTCTCTAACTATACAATAACAACGCAGCTTTTTTGTAGATGTTCTATTTATACGACTGCCCATTTTTTTTTTATTTCATAGAATTTTCATTGTCTACTTGGCACACAAACTATCTCTTTCTCGTTCTCTTTTCTCTTTCTCTTTCTCTATCTCTCTCACTCTGTCTCACTTTCTCGCTGTCTCTTTACATATTTCTAATGCCCTATAGGAACATCGTCCACATGTGTATATTCCTGAGCCTTCGAGTTTAATATAATTTTTACTTGGTTCATATCGAATTAGTAATGAGTTTTTATTAAGTATGTAATTAAATGTTATTTCAAAATTAAATTATTTCAAAATTATATTATACTATTCTTGAAGAATTCTGTCGTTTATATTAAAGTTTGTTAAAAATCGTTAATTAAATTAGGCTAAAAATTAATGTGTTTATAATATTTAAACTGTGAAAACCGATAAAATTCTTTTAAATTCTTAAATTGTTTATTGTTATAATAATTAATAAATAATCATATTTTTTCGTTGTTAAACAATTTTAAGAATTTTTTAATTTTGTTTTCCCAATGTATACTTTGCAAAATATTGAAGCTTCAAAGCCAAAGCCGAGATATACAATTTTTTTTCTTTTGCAATAAAATATTTTTTCTAAATATATATTTACAAATATTTTTAGTTTAATTTTTTAATTTCATCAAATTTATATATTCAATAATAATATGCAAATATACAGAAGTTTACCTTTAATATTTAAATATACTTAATTAAAACTGACAAATAAAAACATAATAATAGTTTAAAATTAATTAATTATATGCCAGTTTATTTGCAAATATATTTTCAAAATATGTTTAATTCGCAAATTTTACTTTTCAATTTTAAACATAATTAAATTATTTTGTAAGCACCTTACATATTTTTCTCCGCAAGGGTATTTAAGTTTCAAGGCTAAAATCACACACATTTTCCTTAATGTTTTTTTTTATATTTCTTTTATTCAACTTTTATTTGGCGATAGCACACGTTTTCGCTTTAGCGAATTTTCAGCAATTGCAGTTGTTATTTTTTGCTAGAAATCCAACTGTAGTCGTTGTTGAGCTGGTTGCTAGTGTTACAGTGTGTATGTCCTGTGTAGGTGTCTGCTTTTTGGGTAATTGATGATTTACAACTTATTTACGCTTCAATTGTGCAATAATTGAAAATTGCTCCAAATTCATTTGGGGCCACTTGGCAACTGAGGTAGCTGTCTTGGCTAGCGGTATCTTAGCGGGTCAGCGGAGGCGTTTATCGATTTGGCCATGCGGCAGCTTCTTAAAGCAGATAACACATAAGAAAAATTTTAATCGGCTTTGCCACATGCCACGGCTCGATATGCAACACAAATGGAGCATGGCAAATGAAATGGGTAACGGATTAAGCAGCAGCAGCTGCTGCAAAACTGTTGAAATCTCTGGCAAGCAGACAAAGGGAAATTTTGATTCAGAGCCGGCAAGGACAAAAGACAGCTTGGCATGGAGCCACATTAAAATTGAAATAGATGCAGCAACGTGGCCAGAATGCTGGCCAAAAAGGCGGCAGTACGGTTTGCCTTTTAAATTCAATTCGAAATAAATGAAGCAAGCAGCAACAAATTTTTGCAGCGAAGCAAATTTAATAGCTCTTAACTTGACTGCAGCTGCAGTAGGTGCGGCACATGGGTGGGCTGCAGGCTGCTTGGCTGGCAACAGGGCGCATACGAAATGTCCGACAATTGGCTACAAAATTGTGGCCAAAATCATACGTTAATTGCATTACTGTGTGGCTTCATATTTTGTGTGTGTTTCAACTGCTGCCACTTCGTGTTCTGCTTCAGCTTTCTGCGGCAGCCAATTATTAAAGTCATTAGTTGACGGTGCAGTTGGCAGCTGCTTGGCCATAAATCGGCAGCTGGCCAGCTGTAAACACATGCCAGGTAACGGTCAGAACAAATGACAGCCCGACAGCAAAATGTTGCCTAATTTTTTTACGCTCTTCGAGCCATGGGCCACACGCAGCGCCGACACCGACGTTGACAAAGTTGCAGTCAACGCTAAGCGAACCACATAAATTTTTGGTGGCTGCTCCTAATTCGCCAGTGGGCGTGGTCATAAATAAAGCAAAAAATGAGAGAGAAACAAGCGCAACTGCAAGCCGAAATTATGCCTATAAGCTGGCGGCAACAAATGCGATGCTGCATTAGATGCAACAACTGCAGTTAGAGAACGCAACAGCTCAGCTGGTCACACGACCACGAGGCCTGCTCTACAAATGGCCGTCCACTGGTTATTAGATTACCCAGCTACCATTAAACAGGCCTCTAACCTCCTCTCACTCTCAGTTCCCTGATCGATCCTAGTTCACACAGCTGCTGCCATTTGGCAAAGCCATTTCGCATTCGCGCTGTCATCGCCCAATGATATGTGTGCATGTGCGTATGTATGTGTGCATTGAGGTGTGTGCTGATTATTTTGTCGGCTAGCAAAATGAAACCAGTATCTGACTGATTCGGTTTCAGCGTTTTAAATTGTACTCTTTGCAATTTTCATTTGCATATGCTTGTAATCAACTTTCTGTTTTTTTTTTTTTTATTTACTGGCAAGGGGTAAATGCTAGACTAAAAGCACTAAAGACAGTTTTAAAGAGTAAAATCTTTTACTGCAGCAATTGAAGTTGAGATTCGCTGACTACTAATTGCGAAAAACTAACAAGGCGAGTTAGTCTGTTAACAAAGGTTAGACTCACAGATACCTAAGCCTGAAGAGCGTTTTACAGAAAACATAATGATATCTCTAAGCTAAGGCGAGACTATGAAGATGTTATTGACTGGCAAATGGTAAATAACTTTTTGGTTAATTTGATTAACTAGAATGCATCTATATATGTATACGAAATTATTTTATGTGATAGTTATAGCTCAATGATGGTATACAAAAATATAACGTATACGCCACGTTGTCTTTATATGCATACGTATATTTAATGAATGCAGCCGAATTCTTAAGACTCAATATATTGCGAGTCATTTTATTTGTTAATTATTGTTTTAACTTATTTTATAAACTCAGGCATTACCACTTATACTCAACCAATCACAAAAGCCATAGGTTTTAACAAACATTTGAATCTAGAAACTTTCCTTGATAAGCTTAAATTGAATCTTTCGCAAGTTCTGTCTACAATTTCTACGAATACAGTAGTTAGCTAGATAGTAATGTATTCATTTGCCAATTGCTTACAGGCTGCAAGAACTTTATTTTGTTCAAACACATTTTCCCAGGGTATCATTAAGAAAGCAATTAGAAAACAGTAAAAAATTGAAACTGTCGCACACTTGGCCAAACATTTGAACTGCTCTTATCACGTCAAAGAGGCATCATGAGGCAGTGAGCCAAGCTCTAACTAACGAACACAGCTCGAGCTGAAGTCGAGGCGCTGCCATTTTCCCAAATGGAGCACGTCGATTTGCCTTGGACCGATTTATATACATGTATAAATATATATATATATATAAATATATATATGTATATATGTATGTATGGCGAGGCATCGGTAGTGTCCCCCCTCACGCAGTCAATTTCAGTGCACTTAAAACGGAAACGGAAGCGGTGAGCACTCATTGTCAAGCTCAAGCTCAGGCGCAACCGTTGTTTGCCCATCGCCAACGCCATTGCCAGTTCCCAGTTACCATTTCCCATTTACCACTTGCCATCTATCCGCTGCTCTATCTGTTTCTTCTTTCCGTCTATCTAGTCTACGGCACATTTTTTTCGAGCTTATGCCCTAGTAAAGAGTATTCAAATTTGGTCAAAGCACATGTAACGCTTATACAGAAACATAGAAATAAGTTTTGAGAGAACGAGAGACCTAACTTCATAGATATTAGTCTATATACCACACTCTTTCAAAGCAATGCATATATTCCAAATTAATCTATTGCCTGTAGTCCGCATATCCGATTTTGTTGCCTAGAATCAGTCAGTTTACTTTATCGTCTGTTAGAAATGCATCTTCAGATTAAAGGTACCTTGAATTTGCTTTGCCTTTACTTGGTTCACGGTTTATTTAATATTCATTAACGAGTAGCTTTTTGTATTTATTTCTTTCAAGATAAATATATCCAACTCTTACTTAAGACCTTAATTTAAAGTCAAGCTAAACAATTAATGCAAAAAGAACTGAATAGCAACAATTCCTAGTCGGATGTACCGTAGAGTATTTCATCTACTGCGTGCCTTTATTGGTAGTTTTTTTTTTTTTTTTTTTTGCTATCGGTTAAATACTCTGGGCTCGAGCGTGTTAAAGTACATTTGATTTGATTTGTTGTTGACGTCGTCGCCAGCGTCGTTGCTGCTGTTGTTGTTGTTGTTCCTGCTGCTGTTGCTGGTTAATGGACAGCCGAGCAGCAGTTGTTAGTCTGACACTAATCGCTCAGTTAGCTGACGTTCCCAATCGAGCGGCCAGAACCTAGCTTCCCCCTACCGTTCAGATATAACTGTCCATCAACAGACATTCGAGTGCCACAGCATTTTTAATGCAATTTGTCTGATTTGTTGTTGACATATCTGTTGTTGTTGCTGTTGTTGATATTGCTGGACTGTTGGTTGTCGTGATTTGTTGCTGATTTTGTCATTTAGTGATTATAACGATTTTTTCTATTTTGTGTGGCCCTGCACATACACACATAGACAAATTACCGTGCGACGCAATCATTACTAATTGTCATCAAAATTAAGTGGGTTTCGCGCTTAATTGAAATCGTAAAGTAAATCAACCATCTAATCGTCAGAAGGGCTTTTAAAGTCTAACTACTGCAAGTTGTTGCAACAAGCATCTGCTGCTGTTGTTGATGCAATTCGAGCTCTTAATCCAATGAGCTAACACAATGTCAGTTGTCAGTACTGTTCATTCTCAGCAGTTTAATTTTTGATTTCTGCTAAGTATGACCTTTCTGGATATTCTGGAATAGATCATTTTCCAATTCGGACTGATGCCTCCAATTACTATGAGTCAAAATAAGTAAATTATCTAAAATTTGAGCTAAAATTACAAGAGAAACAAACATTAAAAATGAAACTAAAGTTTTAAAATTTTACAGAATTTTGAGAAAATGTATGAAGGTTCAAACTACCATTGCACCCGAAAATCATGACTTGTGCTACTCGGAATTGGTAATCAATTAAAATCGTTAAAGACTCAGAAGGTTTAACAGTATTACTCAAAAAAAATGAGTCCTTAAATGCAAATTCAATGTTTCGAATAAATCATGCAAAATAAATAATTGCTTAAGCGAGTCAGAATTTAAATATAAAATACTCCAATCATAGCTTGTGAGATGGAGAGACTGGATTAAAATAATAAATAATTTATGTCACATTTTTGTCACTGACTATGACAGATAACTGATTAACTTACAGTTGCAAGAACGACTATATTTATAATAATTTAAACTATATTATTCAAACTGGGAGTGGCCACAATAATTTTTGCCAGCACTAACCAATGCTTCACTCTAGACTTGTGTAGTGGCAGAACCGAAGGAATGGACAACAGACAACAATCAATGTTCTCTAATTGTTTCCGAAAAGATTGACTAGGCGACTAGTAGGCGAAGACGCAAGGGACTATCTGCAATGCATGGAAATGTGCAGCAAATGTTGTCATTGGCAGTGGCATTGGCAGAGAGAACTGTAACGGCAACTGCATCTGCAGCAGCTGCAGCCACAGTAGACAGCGACAGCAGACAGTAGTCAGCTGGTGCAGTGCCTTGTCGTTATCTCAATGGTGTGTTCTACCAACTTCCGGCATGGGTCTCATCAACAACTGCACATACATATGTGTACGCGTGTGTGTGGCAGACAATTACATGACTTAGCTGACCAACTGGCCAGCTAACCAGCAGCTGGCAATCAAGTCTGATGAGCAAGCGGCTGCGGTTGGAATTCGTCTGTAGGTACAAGTGTGGCATTATGACATGATGAGCCTCATTCAGTGGCAAAACCATTAAGTGCCAGCCGAAATGCACCGGCAGGCAATAAAAAAGGACTTTTCGAAAAGTTTTGTGCGTCGTTAAATCTAAAACTCGATTGTTCTAATGAAAAGAAACAACTAGGAAATTGTTGGCAGGATGTGCTTGCGGATACGCCTTTAATTTGTTGAAAAGTCAGACCGAAAATACTTGAGTAGGTGACTGTCGCAGATATGGCAAATACCCTACACAAAAATAAAAATGTAAAACTATGATTTGCATAAAAGTTTTGATATACATATATATTTTGAAATTAAACTATATTATCATAAAATATATTTTATTTCAAAAAACTCATGGCCTGAACGGAGAAATATCGTTTATTTAATTAAGCATCCATTGCATTATAACACCAGTTTCAGCCCTTTTACTGGGTATTAAGCAATGAGTTTGTTTCTAACAAACTTTTTAAAGTGTCCTTGCCCATGCCCCTAAGTCCTTGCTAAGGGCTAGCCAGAGATTCTCTGTGTTTGACTTCATTTGATGTGACATTGCACCAGGAAATGCCATTTAATTGTCCCCTCAACTTGTGCGTAATACCAATAAAATGGACTGATTTACTAGATATCTTGCAGTGCAGACCAGTTAATGAACGTATACAGCCCATTGGGCTAACTTATGAGTTCATATTGACCACGACCTTAAGTAGCACAGCATGCTTCCTTGGTAGAAACATCAACACCAGCGTGAAGGACACCATCAGCACATCATAGGAAACAAGGAGAAGTGGAACATCATCTGCTCCTGCTCCTGCTGCTGCTGCTACTGCTATTGCCGGCAATTATGGCAATTCAAAGTCACGTAGTATGGCAACAGATTTTTGAAATGATTTCATAAGTGCTAAAAAGGCACAGAACTTTCCACAAAGGCCAGAGCCAACGAACTTAAGTCCCAAATAGTTGACATGGGTTTTGACAATCCTATTGTATTTGCTACAGCTTTAAGTCTTTAAACACTTGTTGCTTTTACAATCGACAAGCCTATGGAAATGGAATACAAATAAATTAAGTGGACGCCCCATTGCACTGCCAGAGGCATATTCAATAGCACTGTGTGCGGCACATTAATCAGAACTATGCCGGCCTGCAACCAAGCAAGCGCCAATAATAGCTGAAAGGCCCATTTAAATGACATTCAATGAGCCTCCGAGCTGCTCGGCGCAGTAAAGCCCTGCGTAGCCCAAGGTAAACAAGGTAAGATTGAAAAGCAACACGGCTAACGATGTCTGCCTTGCCTGCTCCTCCTGCTTACCTTTCCAAAGTGCAATGCCAATAAATAAAATGCCATCGAGTGCCAAGCAAAGTACGGTGGGCGAATTTCCAACTCCGGTTTAACCGGATACGAATATTTTCGAAATAGTCTGCAAATATAGCTGATACACTTCTGAAAGACCTGCTTCCAATATATGCTTATGTAATTAATAATCTTAATTATTATTATAATTTATGAAATGTTAAGATATAACTAAATTTAACTATTTTATGCTCTAGATATCTTTATATCTAACTTACATATTTTACAATTTCCAAAATATTGAAATATTCTCAAAATATTGTAAAGGAAAAAGCAAAAAACAACTTTTATTAATAAAATTCCTATGAACTGTATTTTCGAGCTTAATAATCTTTAGAACGCTGTTCATATAGGCAATCACAACAGATTTTGTAGCCGATTTAATATATTATGAATATGAATTTTTGCCACTGTCGTTGAGCTGCGCCTCGAGTTTATATAAACAATGTTTAAAATCAATTTATCGGCTTGACTTCGATGAGGTGCTGCCATAAACATGGCCATGGCCAAAGGAATGTGTCTGAAGGCATCTATAGTTCTCGTTAGCCGGTTTAGCATTTGCAGCACTCATCAAAATTTATTGATACGAAAAATAAAGCCCAGCGCTACAAAATTTAACAACGAACACTGTTTACCTCAGCGGCTTAACACGCGATTAAATTCTAATATGGATTTTATATGGCAAACGGTTCAGGTAGCTGACAAATGACAGGTTCGTAAAGCGCGCATCATTGACAAGTTGGCATTAAAACCGTTTATTGTTCACTCGTAAGGCTGCGTTAAAATAAGTAATGACTGCCTTGCTGGGATGCCCCCCTTTTAGGATTTTATTAACGCGCTTAGCTGGCAAGTGGATAAATTCCTCTCAGTTGGCAAGTGGCAATGACTTGATAAAGATTGATTGATTGATGGACCGCTGGTACTGCCACTGCTGTTTCACTCTGCGTGTTATGACAAATTGAGCTGTCAGAATGCTGTATACGCTTCCCACAATATATGCACGCGTACGCGGCGTATGGGTAATCCAATGTTGCGTATACGCCGCATGACACCCAGCACAATGCAACGCAGCACATTAGCAACAAGGACACACAGCACACACAGTCATCAGCATTAAAAACAAATAATTTTTCAGTACATACACACCCACTTACACTCGCACACACGCACACTCGCAAATGCTAAGACTGTGACAGTTAAGCTTTAATTTTGTGCTGGTTTATAGATGGTTTCCCCGCGTTTGCTTTTCACACACTCACACATTTAACGAGCGAACGCACATGTCTGCTTGTACCTGTGTGTGTGCTTGATGAGGTAAATTAAATATTGCAACACAAATAGCAATGAAAACATGATGCGTAATTGCATGCATTTTATCACACGGCCAAAGTAACGAGCATTAAAGCCAACATTACATTTACAGTATTAAGAAAGATGACGGCGCAGACAGGTGTTGCCCTACTAAGTATGTGTGTTTATGTGTGTGTATGGCGTCACTCGCACACACATTGTATTTAATTGCCAGGCATGTAGCACATGCATAGCTGGACACGCTGTCATTGAATCAGCCACTGATTGCATAGCTCTGCAGCCTGATTAGCGCAACTTTGTTGACTGCCACATGATGTTGTCGCATGTGCCACTTAGGCAAGATTCAAGTAATAGAATTGCATTATTTTATAGAACTTATGCGGGTGCAGCAGTTGAGCAAAAAATCAAAGTCGGCAACGCCCAAGCCAAAAACAATGCTAGACATTTGCAATTGTTGCCACTTGCCTCGCTGTGGGCTCCATTCTCTGAAGCGTCATATAAAAATAAGTTGCAAAAAACATACAAAATTCTATAATCTAGGGTAAATTGCAATTTGAATGCCCTTGCAGACATTCAGAATATTTTCAAATACATTACTGCTCTTTTATGCTTTAAGAACTCAATTTACAAGCTGTTTACTAGAAAGTTTGAGACATTAAGAGAAGAACTGAATACAATTCTGCGAAAATAGAAAATGTGAATAAGAGCTTCTTAAATATTAACAAAAAGGATTTATTACTCATTTGAATACATAGACAATGCTCGCATTTTTATGTGAAGCTTAAAAATTACTTAAAGCAGCTTTTTTAAACTTATTTTTGTGCATATCAATCGGAATTCCTTAAAAAACTGCTTTAAATTAGGTTTATTAAAGGTCAAAATATCAATTCTGGGCTGGTTCAATTTACAGCCAGCTTATAGTATAATGTGTTCAATACTCTTTACAAATATATTGTATAAATATAGATTCAAAGTATAAAGGTCAACAAAAAGTAGTTATATAAACGAAATTTATATGATACTTAAGAATTTGTTCTAAGCGTTACAAATTCCCTAAAAGTATGATTAAGCTTAGTGCAAGGGTAAATGAAAATCCGCGCCACAAAAATGTTTTATTGTCGCATTGCATCGCGTTGCATCGCGTCGCATCTTGTTGCTTGTCTTGTTGCTCGGCTTTGTTTCAGCTGTCAGCTGTCAGTTGTGTTGTTGCGGTTGCTTCTTGGAGTCGGTTTGGTTTAGTTTAGTTTGGTTTGGCTTGGCTTGGTTGGGTTGGGCTTGGCTTTAAGCTGCTCTCACATGCCTGCCAGTTGGTGTGGCACACAACTGTTTGTTGATACTAATATTTGGTCTTAGCTGTTGCTTCTGCCACACATTTGTCTGCATCTATGTACGTGTATGTGGGTAAATACAAAACTTCTGTTTAACTCCTGCAACATTTCATTGTTTATTTTCTCAGTTTTTTATTGTGTCTGTTTTTCTTTTTTTTTTCTCTTGTTTGAGGTTTTTAAAACAAAAGCTGCTTGCTTGCCGGTAGCCCAACGCACTTTGCTAATATTAATGCCAAAGTGCAAAAGGTGAAAAACTTGTTTACTCAAAATGGACTTCGACACGGCACAGTTATCTCAAAGTTGACCCACACACTTTCCTACAGTGTACTAAAGTTACAAATTGTTAGGACAAATTTTAAATAATAAAAAGCACCTGATAGAGCGTTGAATCTAGACTTAAACATAAGTCGCTGTGTGCACAATGCACATCTTTTTAGCTTAGAAAGATAATATAATATATATTGCAGGACATAAAAATTCTCAATTTTATTTTGAGGCGTGTTTTTCTTTGACTTTTAAAGTCCTGAATATTTTTACTACAATTATTCCATAGTACTGGCTACAGTTGCTTTCTCATATATAGAAGTGAAACATATGCACAAACGATATGTTTTATATACAAACATAAATATTTGTATACGCTGTTATGTATTTCAAATAACTTTTCCTTCAACTGAAGTGCATTTAAGCTCCTGCTGCTGCCATTTTGCGCTTACCACTGTCCATGAGAAAACTTAGCAAGCTGCATGACCACACCTACTCACATATGTTTATATATATACATATAGATTTATGTATATATACGAGTATATAGGTACATTTAGTTGTGCTTGCACCTGTTTGCATCGCAAGCTTAAAGCTGGGGGTCCAGCTGGTTAGCTGGCTGGCTAGCTGCCTGTCTGCCTAGTCTGAAGACAGGCAAAAGCTGGCCGCATGCACTTTGTTTCTCTTTGCAAAGTTTCGGTTGCGGCAAAAGGTAGGGTATTAAGTTACCTAGTGTAAATATAAATATTCAACATTTTGTTCGAATTGTTCATATTTATGTTTCGGCTGCATGTTTAAATAGACAGTTTAAAAGCTGTTATGGGACTATGTTTGTTGACTCATTTCAGGCGAAAAAGAAAATTTTAATCCAACTCATGTCAAATAAACGTTTGTTAGCCACAAACACTCACGTACACACACACACACACACACACACACACACACACACGTACAGACTCAGGGCTCACAACAACAAATAGTTAATAAAATTGTGCAAATATCTGGCATGCTGCAAAGCACAAATTTTGCAATATTCTTCGTGTAGCGGCAAGTTCCAAAGAAATCTGAGCTGAGTGTTGACCACAAAAAGCCAACTTGGCAACACACAGTGACAAACACACACACTATCACACTCGCTTATACATATAGTAAAGTTCTTGGCATCAAGTGTGAAAGCAGCTTTGGCTAGCCGCAGGTGACAAAACTTGAGAGCCCAACTAAATGGAAAACGAATACATTGATGCAATGATACAATGCTCGACACAAAAAAAAAACAAATAACGAACGATTGCTTGCTTCTCTGACGGGGGCCACAACATTAAACATAACATTTAACAGCATTTGTGGCAAGCTTTTATCAAATGCAAAATTTACGCGAAAATAGTTTATGACCGCCGTTTGTAGTTGCTCTTCATTTTATATATACCCTGTAAACGTATGTCAAACACATATTTTATTGAATATGTAATAATTAATGTTTGCTTCAGCTAATCCTTATTAAAATAATAACAACATAATATGCTCCCGTTTGCGGATAAGATTTGATATATATGAAAACAACTTAAGCAAACAGCTTTTCCTGGGACCTTGTCTTCAATCAATCAGTTAATCCAATAGACTCTCTTCTAATATGCACTAAACTTTTATAGGGAATCTGAACGCAAAGTCATAAAGTCATGCAAATGTGCTATGTGAGTAATAAAATATTTCAGACTGTTTTTGGCAGGTAATTAATCAAGTGGTTCGAGTTAGAAAATGTTTTAAAGGACATATATACAAATGTAAAAAAATAAATAAATGACTACAGGGCAACTACTAGTCGCAAATCCTTTACTCGAGCTCTTTGAATTGTTTTTGTTTGAGCTTTTTGGCTGGCCAAGTTGCCGCAAACCCAACGCCAGCCGCAATATCATAAATATTTTATGTTGCGGCATGTTTTGTAATTCGTTTGTGTTTTGCAACTCGATTCCTTTTTTTGTGCAAAATGCTTTTCGAATAGTTGCGTTTGGGCCAAAACTTCTTTAAAGCTGCCACAGATAGCAGCAAAACTAACTAGCTGCAAATTATTTTAAATGCCACATCCGTCCCGGCAACCGCGAACTTATGTTTAATTACACAAAGTGCCTGGATTTTCATAATTAGCGCGCTGCATGCAATCAGCCAACGAGCAGCTGCCGCATTCAAATCGCGGCAACATTTTGCTGTAACACGCGCAGCGTGTAATTAAAAACTGTAAAGAAATGAATGCTCACAAAGCCAAGTCAGTCTTAATTCTCTTCTGCAGATCCAGAGCTCTATGTAATCCAGAATTGCAGCAAGAAACCATCGATCGACTTTAAGGTCGCAAACTGGGCCAATTTTCAGCATCCGGCTGCGAGTCGCCTTGATAATTGAGAGAGAGAGGGGGAAACCGAGGGGGAGTGAATGGAGGACAATGCTTGAGGGACATGTTCAGCCCGTAGCAGTTGCATTTGCACCGGCAGCAGCCATTGTTGTTGCCAGCGCTACCTGCAGCAACTCGGCACAGCTGAGAGACCGTGCGACAGCGGCAAATGTTGCAATTATTATGCAGCAGCCACATGACGTGACAGTATGCCGGGCATATGTATATGCATGTGTGTGTGTGCTCTTGCATGTATATGTGTGTTGGTGTGTGCGAAAGTTCAATATGTAAATGCGCATTGTGTGCGTGAACTGTCAACACATGGGCAAACGAACGAACGAACCAACGAAAATGCAACCGTCACCTTGGGAGTCATCAACATGAACAACGAAAACAGCCACTCACACACACACACACACACACTCAAACAGAACCGTACAATCATTGACCACGAGACCAGCAACAATTGTGTCACACATATTGTGGGTCACTCGCGCAGAGCTAATAGACACAATGAAATAACACGAGTGAAAGAGCGGCAACATAATGCCAGCTAGGCAGCCATACAGCCAAATGAAGCAATTTATTAATAATAGCTAAAAATGAATTCGAAAAGAAAAAACTATTTCTTTTTTCTATTCAGTTCAGCTTGATGCAGCTTATTGTCTTAAAGTCTATAGCGCAGTTAATACGGGAGACTGTAAGCCGGCATATACTACTTGAATTTAAAGTCGGCATATACAACTTATATCTACACTTATTTATGCGCTATTCTTTTCAATTCTACGATATGTCAAGCCAATCAGATTTCAGTGCGGTCCGCAGAATGTGCACTTCTTAGCCTTCGCCTGTTGTCACTGGCAGCCAGATTAGAAGCATTGTGCTAAGGCTTGAAAATAATGTTCATAAATAAAGTTGATCAGGTTTTCAATAATATTTTGTGAATGCTCAAAATTCGCCTTAGTCAGCAATAAATAATATAAAATTTTCTATTAGTAAATTCAGAAACGATCAGCCTCAATTGCAGACTTATTGAAATATCTAAGTAAACCAAGCAAGTTGACATTCAAGTAAAATAGGAGTAGATATTATATATATAAATATATATATATATATATATAAATATATATATATATATATATATAAATATATATATACTCATGTGACAGATAGTACTTAACTAGATAATCTTCGTAAATGTTTAGAAACAAATCTAACTCTCGCAAGCCCTTTAGACTTTTGTGCTTAGCAAGAAGCGTTAATCACACTTTGGCGCTGGCACTTAAGAACATGTTTTTCTCTTAAATGTGAAGATGCTGCAAATGATTTGCAAATATTTTGCGCAAGTGTTTGCAAGTGTTGTTGCAGGAACATGCGCGAAAATTCTTAAGACGGATGACACCAGCACATAGCAGCTATTGAGTGTGTGTGTGTGTACTGACAAGTGTTGTATGCATTTGTTTTGCAGGCACGCACTCAATAATTAAGCATAGATGCTACGCTCTCACACACACACAGACAAAGTCGAGACAAGTAATCTAACAGTTTTTGCTGATGCAGCATGTTGCTGCAACATGCGTCGCACTTGTGTCCGTCCAACAACCCGCTGACAGGAGCTTCACTTTGGCTACCACTGCGGTTTCTCACATGTCGACTTAATTAAAGAAAACTTAATTAAATGATAACACAGCAGCCAACAAAGTTATGCGAAATATTTCATCCCTGTGTTCGACAACAACAACAGAAACAATCACAATATGTCAGTTCCATTGGCATGTACAATAAACTCGCAGCTTGTCTCTCTCTCTCTCTCTCCCTCTCCATCCAACTCTCACACGTCTGATCAGATTGTTGCCTTAGTTGAGCCGCTTAAGGCAGTGCGCAACAGTTCTATAGCTTTTCACTTTTATGACAGGCAATTGAGGACAACCATTCACTTACTTAATTGCAGCAACAATTGGCCAACAGGTGTCTGTAAATGGTCGAAGCACTTGCAGAGCCATTCAACGTTGCGCCAATTATTTTGGTCTGAATGCCGGAGATAATCTATGCTGCCAATGCAGGCGACAGCCAATTTGTGAATGACGTAAAAGCTAGATAAAAAATAATGCATGGGGACGATACACTTCATATCGACATGCTGCATATAGCCTGGCCTACATGCCTATATATAGCCAAGGCTCTTTAAAAGCCAATACACTTATTGTAAGTAGCACTGAAGAAGTGTGCAAGCTGTTTGTCTCACTCGAACACATTAAAACACAATATTCTTGTCTGTGTTCTTTTATTTACATTCTTACAAGAGCTTCTCAAGTGCGCATACTGCTTGTCTCGCTCTCTCTTAAGCAAATACTTACTGCAAAACGACCTTGACTTGTAGTCCTATCTCAGTCACACAAATATAGACAGTATTTACAGATATGCACAAGTACATAGTTGACGCCATTGAGACCACGGTTATGATTGGCACTTTTTGTAGCTCTCTTTAATGTTATAGCTACTGCAAATTGGAACAAAACTTTAAGATCTCTGAATGAAGAATGCAGGAAGATCTGATTGTAAGTAAATGAGCAGTATTGCATTCAACAAATATTTATGATAATAAATTGCTTAAATTATTTATCTACAAGTGTATTCAGCATTTTAACAAGTTCTAAATGCTCCGTTTGTCGTTGTTGTTTTTTACTCATTGAAAACTGGGTTAAAAAAACATGCAGAACTAAACTCCGACTGGTAAAAAGGCCCAGCAATTCAATCGTAAACGCTGCAACGCTTGGGACACTGCACTGCACTAGTAATGCCTCGTCCTTGCTTTTAGTCCCGCTAGCACACACAAAACAGATACATTAGCGACCATAACGTATGAGCAAGCGTCTCTTCACTGTATGTGTGTGTGCGTGTGTGTGTGTGTGTGCTTGTGCGGGTAGGATGAATGGTAGTGCTTTTAGATGACTGTGCTGAAATGGCTTTATAAGTGTTTATGCAACTAGTCGAGGATGCATGTATGTGTGTGTGTGCTTATTTGTTGCCGCCTGTTGCCAAGAAAACAGTGACACTTTTCCGCATGTTATGCCTGTTGTTGCAATTGTTTGCATTCACACACACCCACACCCATACCCAAAACCACACCCACACACACATTCACAAACGCACATACTCTCATGATTTCCTCAGTGCATGCATTATGGCATTGTCTCTGTCAATATTGTTGCAACGTGGCACTGTTTCGACAATGCAACCCAAAAATAACATTTTTTGCAGACATTTGGGCCTCAGCCTTTTAGCCGTAGTCCTTTAAAGAGGCCCACATGCAAATTAGCTTTAACTCGGTTCAAGAGCTTATAAATTGCAAGCTTTACAGTTGCATGTCCACTTAATTTGCCATTGAGCAGAATGGGCCACATGGCTCACACGCAAACATACACACACTCTTGAACTTCCTGCGGAATAATGCTTCTGTGCACACACACAACTTCAGTGGACACATCCTGCCCAGTGGAGGTGCCAGCGATTTCAGCAATTTGTTGTTTACGCGCATTGATGCTAATGCCAATTGCTGCTGTCGCTACTGCTGTTGCTGTTGCTGGTGCTGCTGCTGCAACACGAATTTCGGGGTCATCGATTCTCTGGAATTGTTAGTGCCATT
The DNA here is from genome assembly GCA_035045825.1 of Drosophila eohydei. Lineage (NCBI taxonomy): Eukaryota > Metazoa > Arthropoda > Insecta > Diptera > Drosophilidae > Drosophila > Drosophila eohydei. Next base: position 2,503,052 of record JAWNOT010000095.1, read on the forward strand.
GCCTGCGTCACATCCTTCCCTTTGGCCCGCTTTGTCGGCTGCTTTTTATGGCTGTTGTCAAGTTCCATTTTATTATGATCACGAGCACGTGACTGCAGCCAGACAGGCTGCTGAAATTGACGCAAAAATCGAATGTAAAAAGCGGCGCGCTCCCAAAAACCCATTGCTGACCCATAGTTTATAGAATCTGTTCCAAAAGCGAGAAAAAATCTATTTTAGGAAATCAACTTGAAGAGCTAATGCTTCTGCAATACCCATTTTAACATTTTCAAAATAAATTTTCAAATTAAATTTAATTAATACAACGAACATTACATTATTAAAATAATATTATTATGTTAATGTTAATAAAACACAGATATATTACGCTCTGCTTCGGGACATGTTTATTAAATATTAATTATATGGGTCATTAAATATAATAAAAATATAATTGATGTAAAATGAAAAAAAAATATTTTTAAAGTCATGCTTTAACGTTTAAGATTGGATAGAGCTTAACTTACACATATAGGATAAATAACTGAAGCTCTAACTGAAATAAAACCAGATTTAAGTTAAACTATCCCAAAGAGTCGAAATATTCTAGGGCATGCAGTATAAAAAGTCTTCACCAACTTTACCATATGCAGGGCAGCCCTAGTGGCTGGGTATGTGTGTGTCTCCAATCGCTTGTGTTACTTTTTGTAGCATACTTTTGAGCGCCAAAAATAACTGATGGCATTTATTTACTATATTTTTATTTTTTTGCTCCCGCTGCCGACCCTTTGTGTGTATTAGCATGTGTATTATTATATATACATATATATATATATATATATATATATATATATATGTGTTTGTATTTGTATTTTGTTGCTTGCAAATTACAACTGATGATTTTCACTTCCCGCCAACCCTTTTTACAGCATATCCCATTTGATTGGTGTCCAGTTCGAGTATTTCGCTGTTGCTGCAATTCCGTGGATGTGTTTTTTTTTTAATATTGCATAGTATGTGGAAATTAGAAATTCATTTTAATTCTGGCATGGCTTTGAAGCAGTCAGCTTAATGTGTTTGTTGCTGCATTTGTAAATAAAAAGCGATGCTAACGAATTCGCACATATATACGAAATTAAACTTCCTGTCACACAATTAGTGTGGCATCCGTTAGTTAAATGAAATATAATGTCACAAAAGGGTGGAATACAATTTTTGTGAATTTTCCATTTATTTTCAAGCATAAATTTGTGGACAGTTGAACGTTTTTCTACTGTTGACCCACAAATATATATATATATATATATTTATATATATATATATATATATATATATATATATATATATATATATATATATATATATATATATATATATATATATATATATATATATATATATATATATAAATATACATATATATTCTTTTTTCTTTTACTTTAACGATAGGAATGTTGGGCAAATTGATTTTTGATAAGCCAGCGTAGAATTTTTCCGCACATTGCAGCAAATGCTCCCACAATTTGTTGGCCCACAAATATATTAAATTATTTTCCAATAAACAGCAAACACAGCGTCAAAAGACCACAACAAATACAGATTAAGTAATATTCGGTGAGTTTTCGCAACAATAAATAGAAGAAAATTTACTTTTGGCCAGGACACTGATTAAATACACTTGCTTTAACTATTTTAGCAATAGTTTCTAAAATGTCAACAAGTTCTTTGCTAATTTGTTCTAGTAACTTTGCCTTTCAACGAGCAAATCGAGCAAAAAGTTAGATTTATCGGCTTCCAATTGCCACAGATTTGATCTAGCTAAATCATCCACTGTAAGAGTATTAGCGCCACAAAGCAATGGTATATAATGCGCGCAGCCACAACAGGACTTGGTCATGGCGCTGGCGGCAATGATAATGAGTTTTCATGGGGAGGAGGGTCACAAAGAGTTTTTCGCGTTGATGTTGATTGATTTCGCGTTTGGTGCAGCTGACAGGCGCGCGACTTCCAACTATGACTTATATTTAGATGAATTCGCAAGCGGCGATTGCTTAATTAAAGCACAAGGAAACAGAAATCTGCTGTAACTTATGAACAGAAGCAGAAGCTGCAGCAGCAGCCGGCGGCAGAAACCAAATCAAAACATTTTTAAAAAGAAAACTTTTTAATGAGTTGTGGCAAGGCCCACAGGCAGCTGTTTTTCTAATAATTTAACACACGTTGCGTATACGCCGCATGTGGCACACCCATAGAGCACAATCCAATCAAAAGTTTACAATTCACGCTCGAAATGTCACGCCTCGACGTTATCTGCGGCTCCCCCCAAATTCAAGGCCCAAACAACAATGGATCTCTCTCTTTAAACATGTCCCAGCCAAAGTTTTTCGGCATGCTAGGTGTCTAAGCCGCTTAGGCCAACAGCTCGTCGTCCTCCTGCACAAGTAGGCCATAAAAGATAGCTGTTAACGTTAAGTGTACCGCATTGTAAAAAATTAAGTACCGTGCGGCAGCTGTGCGGGTCTTATACCTAATAACTGCCTGCCAATGCTTACCCGATTTATGCCCCCATACGCGTGTAAATCCTTATTTGCTCTATGTACAGCCCTTATGCTTATTACGATTTAAGGTGACACTTCTTTCAAAACTGCCATGAATTCTCTACATCCTCTAACATGTGTCTCAATCATAATTTGACTTGACGTTAAAAATCTCAATATGCCTTGTGCTTTGCATTTGCTTAGGAGCCAAACATATATTTTATTCACATTGCTTGCAGAGTGTGTAATGTCATCAAGCTGGAAAACTGTACAGGCAGTCACTTTAATTTGTTTGATAATTATAACAATAAAGTTATATACTTTCTGAGTAGTTAAGTGTTCAGCACACACAGTGTAAAGAGAAGACGCATTCTTTAGAAGACTTAAGTCGAGTTGCATATTAAATTAAGTTGTGTATTGATTACATTTTTAATTTCAATATACGTAGGTGTTTCTCTGTCTCTAACTTTCCCTAAATGTTTTCTCTATTCTAAATTTATTAGTTTATCAGTTTATTAAAGGTTTTGTATATTTCTCTCAGTCCTACGCTTCACTCGATCTTTCTCACTCTCGATATCAAAATAAGCCTTACTTCGTTTCCCTCTTCTTCTATTTTTCCCTTTCTTTATCTATCTCTGTCTGTCTCTCTAAATCTATCCATCCCTCTTACTCTCACTCACTCTTTTCCCGTTTTTCCAAGCTTATCTAAGCAAGTTATACATATAAATATATAACCTAGGCGCTGTCTACCTCCTAGTAAATTAGAGCTTCGTATGTATATAATATACGCGTTGCCAGCTCCCAAGCTCGAAATTCATGACTTGCTTATGAATTCATTGCACATTACAGATGCAGCAGCGGCAAGTGATGGGCGTGGCAGGCGACGGTAGTCTATGGCTTGGATCAATCTTAATGCCAGCGCTGCTTCTGCTGCTGAAGCTGATGACGTTACGACTGAAGCAACTATATTAGGATCCATCAATGTCAGCCAATTTATGCGCATATTAAAATGTGGTCTGGCGATGACAAACACAGCGGCTGCGACCCTTCACAACACACAACACTGTCAGTCAGGGCTAACGCGCATGGCTCACACGGCAAGGACCGAATGACGACAACAGACTGGTGCCAAATTGAAGAACAAGTCAAGAACGTGACAAAAGCAGCCATATCCCAGTCACAGATCGAAAATAGTTCAGTCCGAGACGGGAGATGGACTCCGCATTAGCAAATGTAACTTTAATGCAAGCACTGGAATGTACCCGGCTGGCAACTGCAGCGATTAGGGTGTGCGCATGTGTGTGAGTGAAACTCGGGGAAGACTTGCACCTGCTGATATAATCAATGCACACAGCTGCAGGGAGGGATGGGGAGTGCCAAAAGCGGGTTACACAAACAAGCACTCTGCCACCAATTATGACAAATGCATTCAATTGAGTTGAAATGCATAGCCTTATCAGCACAAAGGACAGGTACATGCCCAATTGTGGGCGGAACAACCTAGCCAGCTTAAGCTGGCCACCTTATCGGTAGGTTAGCAGGTGTGTCCGTTTGACACTAATACTAATGACAACGATATTGTCGCATCTGCTTCTCGAATAGCCCCAAGCAAACACAGATGACACAAAGGGAGTAAGGAACGACAGTTGAGTGGAGGGCACGTGTAGCAGTATCAAATAACTGCAGCTAATATTTCAATTGTTTACAGTGGGTGTTTGCTCGATTTGAGCAATTAATGACTGCAGAGGATTCGATTCGATTCGATGCAAATGTTAAGTAAATTTCCAATTCATGCCAAGAGGGCGAAATGATTATTGTATTTCCATTAGTTATGCAAACGTAGTGTTTAGCTGAAAGTTTGAGCTAATTGTAAAACAAATTAATATTTATTAAAAAGTTTAAGTAATAGTAGTAGAAATATTGTATATAATAATTTTAAAATATCTGTATAAAAAGGAATTTCAAATAATCTGCACAAGAAGCAAAGGCTTCAAAATATAGTATATATACCTTATCAGCCCCTGCTTAAGGTCCATATGCATATGCATATTGCACCTATATATTGCACCATAAATTAATAAACATATTTATAAGAATACATATAAATATATACTATAAAAAATATAGCTAGCTGTGGCAAATTGTGGTTGCCTGAGAAATCTATAGGAATCAAATTAAAACTACTAAAACAAAATTTGTATATTACTTCACAAGAGAACAATAAACAGCAATAATGAGGAAAGTAAAAAAATTAAAAGTCTATTTTGGCACATTTGAAACTGAATATATTTTCGAAATTGCAACTCAATGTGCTAATTTTTGAAGCACAGCTCAAACAAAATAAAATTTTTGTAAATACAAATAATTTATAGATAAGTAGGTATTAAGCATTGTTTAAGCTGCTGAGCTTTTTAGGCAACTCTGACTTCAATCATTTACGAAAATTGAATTAAATTAAATTCGCTTAATTAAAATAATTTGATTAACATTTATTAATGCTAACGCAGTGCTACAAAGTTTCAAGGCAAATAAAAGAAAATATAAGTACTAAGCATTGGTTTGCCAGTGTTTTAAAATAGAATATAAACATAAGAAATTTTTAACAGCTTTCGTATAAAAAACAACACAATATTTTTTATATTCAAAGTAATTAAACGCTTCCACTCTACCGGAATTAATAAACTTTTAAATTCAAATTCAACTCAGGCATTCCAATTTATTTATCTTTAAATTTACCTTGCCACATGTACTTTAAATAAATTAAGCTTCAGGATGCAAGCCTATGAGAATGGCATGCTTAAACCAATCAATCCAACAAAGTGCAATTCATTAACTTTTGACCTCAAATATAATTACGCCACACACCAAAATACCAATAAAACATTGACGAAATACCTCTTTCTGCTGGACAACAACAACAATACGAGCCTGGTAATTTACGAAGTCAAGAGCTCGGCAAGTCCTTGTGGCATCGTCCTTTAGGCATCAATAAGTAAGCGAACACATTTCAATGAATAGGCAAACATTCTTGCATAGGCATATCTAAGCATTACACGACACACATGTCCTTCTGAGCGTATGTTGCTATTGTCTCCTGAGTTCAAGGCCGGTGTAGCCGAGCAGGGACCAGCAGGCGATAATAACGATTGAAACAATTATTAATTTCAATAAATTTCACACACGTTTGAATAAAGCTTTTGTCTAACTTTAAACAACTAAGATGTGCACTGAAAGAAAATTAGGAAATAAGTAAATTATATCTGTATAATATATAATATAATATAAACATCAACATGTATTTATTTAAAAAATATAGTAATTAATTAAAAATTTATAATTTCTTGGTACTCATTTTTAGCAAATTTTATCGACAATTAGAAGTTTCGTAGGTCAGTGTACAATGCTTTCATTTATATCAGTTGCAATTAAGACGCAATTGTTTGAAATGGTGCATTTAATTATTTATATAGAATGAGTATTGAATAGATCCAAAGCTTTTCAAATAGCACGTATCAAATTTATCACAAAATTAAGCTAACAACAAAAAGTAACTGCATAAACAAATTAATCAAAGCAATGTAATCGGAACTTTTTTATTTTATAAATATGTATAATTAATTAGTATTCATTTTTGATTCAGATACACTATGCTATTCGAGCAGCTTGTTATGCTACATCTCATATATATTTGATCAACTAATTACATTAAATTACTTAATCCCCAATATAAAATTACGTTATACAGCTTTCCATTTCCAGGATTAAGTTAGATAAATTAAAATACAAAAAATTACAATAATTAAATAAAAGCTGAATTTTTATCGTTCACATCCAAATACAAAAATGGCACTAGGTGTTTGATACAAGGCGTGCATCAAACGGGCTCAAATCATAGATATCTATATCAACGTGTTAGTTGAGCCTTTGGCAAATATTAATATTTTTAATTCACGTTCTAAAAATTTCGAAAATTTAATTTTTGTTATGTATAAATGAAAATATATGGCGATGGGGTATCAGAGCCTTTAGAAGATTTGCAGTAGATTCAGGTTCGAGGTAGAGGATATGGCTTATAGGCGGCAAATCAAACAAATCAAAAGCAGCTCCTGCAAACTCTTCTCCTTTCTATTTTTCTCTCTCTACTGCCCAACAGCTGCTAACATATTGCGAATATTAACAAAATTAGTAAAGTACCAGAAAAATGCATTTAAAATTGGGTGCAAACAGCTTACTGGCCCTTTTTTGCGCCACGTAAAATGCCAATAAACTGCGAATGCGAAACTTTGGCTTGTGCTCTTTTCGCGTTGAAAAAACATTGCGACGCCCCTCATGGCAAAACTTGCAAATGGGTTTCGTGTTCGTGTACAAACTGTTAAATCAGACTTTATGCAGGTGTTGCCGACTCTTATGCAGAAAAAACACTGCGCCAATTATAGGTCTGTGATATAAATGTGCATATGAGCGTGTATGAGAGTAAGTGCTTCAGAATGTGTATATATGTGTGTTCTTAAAGTTAGATGCACGCCACAAAAGTATGTTTTCAATTGTAATTATGCAATAAGCGACGCAAATCAACTAAGGAAAACTACAGACATGCCTGCCACAATGTATGCAACAGTTTTTCCTCGATCGCAAATCACCTCCAACAAGTTTGCCATTGCGTGTTAAATAGTTGAAATGTTTCTTTTTTGTTATTGTTCCAATTTCAAACAACAAATAAAAAAATATGTGTATATTAACCACGATAATGCTCTAGCTCTAAGACTACTGGATGACTCAAGCCACCACAGGCGACTCAAAAGATTTCATGTCCTAGACCTGCCCCACAGAAATAGATAAATATGTAACGTAGGTAAATATATGGATTGATCTCATTGAAACCCAAGCCATCCGGTTGTGTAATATTATTGTTAACAAATCAGTTTACTGTCTAGTATAAGACAGATTGCAAATAAAAACATCAATAAAAAAATATATTCATTATTATTATTACTATATTTCTATTTAATAATTATGTAGTTCAGATGTTATGGTAATAAATTAAAAATTAAATAATTTGATATAACTTCAAATATTGCAATCAAGCGAAAAATTATATTGCAATCTGCTTTCAATAAGTATTTAATAATTGTTTAATAATAACCAGTTAAAATTTTCTTTTAATTTTTATTTTGATTTTATCGATGAGCAATTTATGCAGCTAAACAGCTTTCCACTTTTCCTTAACTTTGTAAATTGCAAATAGTTTTTACGTCCTTTTTATTATATTTTAACTTTTATAAGCTTGCAAGCTTGGGGTAATATAATAGTTGAATAGTTTTATCATCAGCAGACTTCACTATCAATAACGGGTTATTGTGGGTTGTTATTTGTAGGTTAATAATAATCATTTGACTCACGCCTTCGAGACTGCAAAATTTGCAAAATTTATGCATTAATTATTTAACAAGCAAGAACTGAAATCTATACAAAAATAATAAAAATGCTTTATTTTTAAATAGATATTATTTCAGTTTTATATTTTTAATATTCAACTGTTGACTGCCATACCTTGCAAATTATTATATAAAATAAGGAGATAATAAGAAACTAAGCTTGACAGCTGTAATGACTCATATATTTATAAAGAAATTAAAAGGTTGAGCAAGCCTTGATCTTTTCCAGTTAATTAAAGACCACATAGGCAGCTTAAAGACAACAATAGCCGCAGCCACAAAAATGGCTCAATGCCAGCTGATTGCGGCCCACCCCAGATAGGAGGGGCCGAGCACCAATACTTTCCCACATTTGCTATGCATGTATATACAATTGCCGAAAATGTGGAACAAGCACAGACACTGCAGCGTTATCATTGCACATTTCACTGTTTGGTGTAACAATTACAGCAAAAGCAACAGCAAGAACAACAACAATATTTGGCATACATTCAAAATTGCCAGCAGCCAAAACAAGCATATTTCCGTACCCTTTCCTCGCACGTCACAAGCCCCGCCTTCTGTCATAAGTTTGTGAAAATGTTTTTGATAATACTGTGAAACAAGTCACATGCTCATACTCGTGCAGACATGCATACATACATATGTATATAGCTCTATATGTGTGTGTTTTCCTTTGTAGGTTTCCGCAAATACATGAAATAAAGGTTTATGGGTAATTGCTTTGTTTTTGTGGAAGATGGCAATAGTCTGTTGTAAGTAGGTCTCGCCATTCATATCTTGAGCAAGATCCAGCTCGAAACGTGATTCTTATTCACTTCTTAGTGAAAACTGCATAAAATAAATATTTAAAAAAATATCGCTTTATTAGCTCATTGCTGAGCTGATTTTTGTAGCTAAATTGTAATCATCAAAGTATGCAAACTTATCATCGACAGAATGAACAAAAAATTAATTAATCATCATGTCTGGTAGATCGTTATTTAAACAAAAATCTGAATTGTCAATGAGGTTTTTATCATTTATATATCTATATCTATATATTTTCAAAGCAGACTCAGTCCGATAGTTTTATTAACTATAAACTTTAAACTAACTATAAACTATAATCCATTCTAATAAAATAATAGAAGAGTTAAATGCCTATAGACTATAGACTTGAACTCCAACTATAACTATATAAAAAATTGAGGTTGCAAGTCCTGTTAAGACAGATAAATGCGGAGACGCCCTAGAACTGCCCATTAAGCTGCCATTTGCTGCTCAACCAAGGCATGCTATTCATTTATATTTATCTGTATCAATTATTGAAACTTCCTACGCAATTATAACATTCTTAATAAATCTGTTAATGCGAAACTTTAAAGCGTTAGCAAATTGCCGTGTTGGCAGCAATTATCTAGATAGTTTCCAGGGCAGGACAAACATTTTGATTAATTAACCTTGGTTTGACATCAAAAGCCCATTTAAAGCAGAACGCCGACGCATGGAAAATGAGAAATGAGAAACGAGAAATGAGAAATGGCACGTCCTGAAATGAATATAAAACGCTAATTGCATATGAAAATAAATCTGACATGACAATGCGGTAATATAAATACAAATGCACTTCATTAACGTCGCTCTAATAAATGTGCATTATCCACATACTCGCTGGCATTTAAATAAGCATTTCAAATGGATATGTAAATTATTTTGTGAAGCCCATTAAATGAGCTCAACTTTCCCGAGACACAGAGATACATATTTACTAAAATAACTTTTATTTTTATTTTTCAAATGAAATGAGGAATAAAATAGACTGAAACATACGTACATACATCATATGACATTATTAATCCACTCCAAGATATTGATTATCTAGTCTAAACTAAGACAAACAAATAAGAAATCTCTAGTCCGACTAGGAGATACCCTAAACACAGGTTTTTTTTATATTTTGCATAGCTGGTATCAAACATTAAAAAATGCATTAATAAATGTAACACCAACACCACATTTAAGAAACAAGTAAGAAAGCTCTAGTCGGGGTGCCCGACTAGGAGATACCTCTACCAGTGCAACCACTGCACCTCTGGCAAGGAGAGTTGCAAATTTGAAGTTGAGTAGCAGTTGATAATTCAAGCAGTATTCAATCGCAATTTCCATTCTTGGAATAGAAAAGAATACACGCATTTGAATGTATGTGTGCACAGGTATAGGAAAAAAGCGCACGCTTAGCGCTGCTTGATAACGCTTTGTTTAATAACTTCTGTTTTACTTAACGGATTTAAATTTTAAACATATGATCTACAGTTTTAGCAGAACCCATTCTGAAGGGTCTGGCGTGAATAACTCTCGCGAACATACTACGATGCCTTAACGATATTAATATGTTCATAGACAAATGATGCCTACTTAGAGCAAACAAATGCTCATTTCATTAAAAACTACATAAAACATAGAGCTTAAGCTGAGCAAACGTTTCTTCTCGCATTTAACCTTTTAATGGATGCAGAGTGTAGAAGAAAAAGTGTCAAGGCAAGAGACTTTTACATGCAGCAAATAGCAGCCAGCTCATATGACTGTCACTTGCCTGAAACAGATATGGATAGTTGTAGTTGAGCACAAAAAACCAATCCGGACGTAACAGGCTTTGGATTTGGCTTTGGAACGAGGTGCAGATGAAGGCACACGTTGAGAGTAACAGTAAGATACAATTGTGTGCCAAGGCAAGTTAAATTTAATGCTGTCGCACAGCAACTACACAAACAGATACTCAGATAACTGACAGAACAATGCTGTTACTCAAAGTCTTTCTTGTTGCTCGACTCAGGAAATAAACCTTTGATGCATTAAAAAACCAAATGGAAAGGTCTTAGCAAGTGCGCAGCATGTCTCAACTTGACAGAGCTGACCTAATAAAAAGTCTGCTGCTAAATGTTAAGAAGATGGAAATAAAAAGGGAATACTATTTTAAAAAATCAAATACAGATACAGATACAGATACAGATACAGATACAGATACAGATACAGATACAGATACAGATACAGATACAGATACAGATACAGATACAGATACAGATACAGATACAGATACAGATACAGATACAGATACAGATACAGATACAGATACAGATACAGATACAGATACAGATACAGATACAGATACAGATACAGATACAGATACAGATACAGATACAGATACAGATACAGATACAGATACAGATACAGATACAGATACAGATACAGATACAGATACAGATACAGATACAGATACAGATACAGATACAGATACAGATACAGATACAGATACAGATACAGATACAGATACAGATACAGATACAGATACAGATACAGATACAGATACAGATACAGATACAGATACAGATACAGATACAGATACAGATACAGATACAGATACAGATACAGATACAGATACAGATACAGATACAGATACAGATACAGATACAGATACAGATACAGATACAGACAAAGATACAGATACAGATACAGATACAGATATATTCCCACACACATTATTGGTTATAATGTAATAGAGCCATTTGTCGCTGACCAAGTTATTCACTCCCATTCATCACTGATATTTGTGGCCGCTACTAATTTCGTCGTCCACTTACCTAATTAAATATATCATCGATTTGCTGAGGCTCATTTATTTCGAGTTACGCGCACTTGTGTACGCCCACATGACCTGAGCCAACTGTTAGTGTTCACAGGGACATGATAATTGAGAGATTTCGGTGCACGTTAATCGTGACATTGCTTTAACTATCAATTATGAAATGGTCGATGGCTCTATAAAAGCGCATCAATCTGAGGAACTCACAAGTAGCAGTAAACAAGCTCCCAATCAGAAATGTTCTTGAAATTAAGGAAGAGCCCCAAGGAACCTAAAGACGGAAAAGCGAAATCATTGTACACTTTTTTTCGTTATGTTGACTTCTTTTACTTATCCATTGGCATGAAAGCTTACGATCGCGACTCTTCTAATACAAGTAAACCAGATTGGCACAGAACCGTTTTGCGCTGTTATTTTATTTTTCAGATGCTAAATCTGAATGTGGTGCTGCTTTCGGAATTGATCTACGTATTCCTAGCGTTTAGTAGTGGCAACAATTTCCTCGAAGCCACTATGAACTTATCTTTCATTGGATTTGTTATAATCGGTGATTTAAAAATTCGTCACATCTGGAGTAAGCGAAGGCACATCACTAAAGTTGTCCAGTGCTTCGAGCTACTGCATCCGAAAACCGCTGAGCAACAAAAGAAATACAAGTTGGATGACTATCTGTGCAGCTATAGACGCGTTAGCATCTGCTATTTTGGCATGCATTTGATTCTGATCTGGACATACAATCTCTACTGGGCCGTCTACTACTTGATCTACGATTTCTGGCTCGGTGTACGACATTTTGAACAAATGTTGCCTTACTACTGCTGGACACCGTGGGATTGGAAAGGCAATTGGAGCTACTATGTTTTGTACATCTCACAAAATATGGCCGCCCAGACCTGCCTCTCTGGGCAGCTGGCGACGGACATGTTCATGTGTGCTCTAGTCACGCTGCTGATTATGCACTTCAAGAGACTAAGTGAACAGATCGAGAAGCATGTGGCGGGCGTATTGCCTGCCAACCAGGATCTGGCCTTTCTTCAGACCAGCATCGTTTACCATCAGCGGCTACTGGGTCTTACCAAGGATGTCAATCAGATCTTTGGTGTTTCACTGTTTTGCAACTTTACCAGCTCCATATTCATCATCTGCTTTGTCATCTTTCAGATGACCATCGGCGGCAACCTCGATAACATGGTCATGCTGATGCTCTTTCTGCTTTGTGCCATGGTGCAGGTCTTTATGATTGGTAATTACGCACAGAGCCTGGTCAATTCGGTGAGTAATTTAAAAAGATATTGCCAGAATATAATTTGGTTTCAATCTGCAGAGTGACCTCGTCGGTGAAGCGGTTTACAATCATAATTGGTACCTGGGTGACTTGCGCTATCGCAAACTAATGCTGATGATCATGCAGCGAGCCCAGCGTCCCAATTACCTAAAAGCTACCAACTTTTTACAAGTGTCGCTGGTTACTGTAACGGATGTAAGTTAATCCAAACGATACCTACTACTGCTACCATTTACGTTATTATCTTTTGCAGCTGCTGCAGTTGTCTTACAAGTTTTTTGCTCTGGTGCGCACCATGTACGCCCAGTAGAATGACATAGACGTAAGCTTTTTGTCATTGTCCGTTAGTATGGACATACGTAGCAGGCAGCACACACACAGATACACACATTGGGATGGAGTTCGGACGCGTTTGCAAAAGGTTCCATCGAAAACTTCATACATGCTCTGCTTTTTCACTGTGAAATAGTATAATATATGTGCGAACTGAGAGTAAAACACACATAAACAAGTAAGAAAGCTCTAGTCGGGGTGCCCGACTAGGAGATACCCTGATCCCAGTCCTCTGAGTTTTTTAATATTTTCCGTAGTTTGTATCGTGTATTCAAAAAAAAAAAGAAAATAAATAAAAACTGACCAGGATTCGAACCCGGATTGTCTGCGCAACGTGCGCCAACTCTACCAACACCGCCACTTCATAATTAAAAAATAAATAAAGCAATAAAAAATGTTTCGTCTGCACTGGTCTCGAACCATGACCGCGCTGCACACGAGCGCCGCCTCTACCAACGCGGCCACCGATCTGCTTGCGCAAGCAGCTGCAAATTTGAACATAAGTAGCAGCTAATAATTCAGCACAGTTCAATCGCAATTGCAATTCGTGGAATAGAAAAGAATACACGCATTTGAATGTATGTGTGCACACGCATAGGAAAAATGCGTGCGCGTGGCGCTGCTGACATGTGCTTTTGCAAATTGGCCAAACGTTTTGTTTAATAACTTCTGTTTTACTTAATGGATTTTAATGAAATTTTCAGCATATGATCTACATATCCTATTGGCTTGGTTGAGATGCAAACGCCTTCACATAATGGCCCTAATTCCAACTTAACTTAAATTCTAAGAATTTGGGGAATTTGGAGCCGGTATCCAAAATCCAACAAAAATCAAAATTGCATAAAATATACATAAAACTAAATACAAAATTTGGAGGCTCTAGCTCTTAAGACGTTCGAGATATAATTTATTAACTGCATTTCAATTATGTTTTTATTCGATAACAATTAAATGCGAATAGTTATCGAATATTTGAAACAAACTTGACCTGCGCGTGCTATACACGGACCTACAAAAAAAATTTCAAGTCTCTAGCTCTTATAGATGCTGAGATCCACGCGTTCACACATACGGACAGACGGACAGACGGACAGACGGACAGACGGACAGACGGACGGACAGACAGACGGACAGGGCTCAATCGACTCGTCTTGTCGTCCTGATCAAGAATATATATACTTTATGGGGTCTGCCACGCCTCCTTCTGCCTGTTACATACATTTGCACAAAACCATTATACCCTGATTTCCCATTTTCAATGGGATCAGGGTATAAAAATAAAAGGCAGGCAGATTATCGTTGAGTGACAAATACGGGAAGTGTAGAAAAGCCTAGCCGGCACGTTTAAGCAACAAACAGTAGCAGGGCACTTACTCTAACATCTGTTAGTAGTGTTGGAAACTGCAACGATCAAACAGCTGTTCACCACACTCTGGTGAGTTAGCAAAACGTAGCAAAGACAACAACCAAACGCCTGGACCGAACTACAGGCTTCACAGCTTAGTAGTAGGTGCAAGAAGGAAAGTCAGCATGAAGGACGAGCTGCAAGCCTTTGCGAGACGCTGTTCGCTGCAGCGATAACCACCACAATAACAGTTGACGCTGCAGCAGCTTGCTAGAATTGAACACTCCCACGACTGAGAGAGAAGTGCCAACGACGATGAAAAAGGCGCTAGAACAGATGGGAGCTTTTCTAGAGGCCCTGACGGCAGTATTCTGGGTTGAGGGAAGAACTATTTAGGCTGGTCAATCTCCATAAGACGGCCGAATCATTTTGCAATCGCAGAGTTAAAAAATGCGAGGTGCAGACTACACTGCGGGGGTGCGAGCCTATGAAGGTAACTAAAGCAAAAAATGTGTGGCTGCCTTAGGAGGCAACAGCAAACCCCCAAACGCTCGAAGGACGTGGCTTCTCAGCAAAGGAAAACGCCCTCAAAAAAGCCTAAACACAGCAAAGTAGTAGTAGTGTGAGTTGCAAAGACAACGGCTCAACAGGGTACCACTTCTAACTCCAAACAAGATGGGATCCAGACGAACAGTTAGACTGTAGTTAAGGGACGCAAGGCTCTGCAAAAACGAACCCGGGCCGACGCAATTACGGTTTCTGGCATCGATGGATGCAGTTATGCAGACATGCTGCGAGTCGTTAAGAACGACCCATCTATAAGAATAGGAATAAGAAAGACAGCAAAGGGAGATCTTTTACTCCAGTTGAACAGGAAGTCGGAGCACAGCCGTTGGCAAGGCCCTGAGAAATAGAGCAGTTGTAAGAACGCTAACCGAAACGGCAACCATCGAGATTCGTGACATCGATAAACTGGCGTGCAAAGAGGAGATCCTGGAGGCAATCAATGAAGCTGTGAAGGATTGCTCATTATCGGCGGATGCAATCAAATCGCTCCGGCCAGCCTTCGGTGGCCAGCAGAGAGCTACTGTCGCGCTCCCTGTCGGTAAGGCCAGAGCCCTTCTCGAGCTGGCAAAAGAGCGGGTTGGATGGGTTGTATGCCGAATTCAACCTAAACGCTGCTTTAAGTGCATGGACTATGGCTATATTACGGTTAACTGCACCAGCGATGAAAGATGGGCCACATATCGAAAACTTGCATCAAGCCACCAAAGTGTTGCCTCTGCGTCCGAAAAGGACGCAGCTTTAAGTGCCCCTCATACCGAGAGGCTGTCAAAAAAATGAGATGCTCAGGCTTCTGCAACTCAATCTGAAGCACTGCGTAGCTGCACAGGATCTACTTGCACAGAATGTAAGAGAAAGACGAATAGAACGAGTAGATGTCCAGCTGCCCAAGAACATGGGCCACAGATACGAGAGGTAAAGCCGCGCTGTGGATATGCGGGAACTCAACGACCAAGCTATCAAGAGCCAAGTCGTTTAATGGGTTCTTACGCGCTCAATTTGGCAGCCTGTGGGTGTACAGCTACTACCTGGCACCCAGCTTGCAGCTCAATGAATTCGTAGCAGTGCTTGATGAGCACGTAGAGGATGCAAGGGGACGGCGGATCATTATAGCAGAAGACTTCAACGCATGGGCGATGAAATGGGATAGCCAAGGGTCGCAGTCTTCTGGAGTCCTGCGCAACTCTGGATTTTGTTTCTGCTCAACACTGGAAACCAATTCACTTTCAGCCGGGCTGCTTGCGGTTCTATAGTTGGCATCACATTTGTCTCCTCATCGCTGTTTAGGGAGGCAAGGTGGTGCATCTGTGACAGCTATACAGGCAGCAATCATTTGTCTTTATGCTTCACAATCGGAGAGCCACCGGTCAGGCCACCATCTTTGCTTCGGGAGGCTTACCGTCTGGATACCTTTGATCCGATAACTTTTTCGGAGGCCATCCAGCACATCTGGCAACACAGAGCAAAGAGCTTGCAAACATTAGAACAAATGCAGAAGGCATGCAGCGGCGCAAACAGTTCCTAAGGCACCAAGCTCCCGTGTACTGGTGGAACGATGAAATATGTTTAATTCGACGCACGTGTATCCAGACGAGAAGAGACTACCAGCGTGCCCGCCGAAGGCCTACATACACTACTAAGCAGTCGGAGTACCAGACGGCAAGAAGGCAGCTTAAGAAGGCAATACGAGCAAGCAAACGTAAACCCTTCCTGGAGCTCTATGTCTCCCCTAAGTTTGACCCCTGGGGCAAGGCCTATAAAACAGTAGTCAAGAAACTATAGAGAAACTATATAGAGCTAAAGTCTATCATGGAAACATTCTTTCCAAGAGACTGAGCCGTATGCATGGCTCTGGCTCTAACACAGACAGCGAGGAGCCACCCGGTGCACACCCGATACTTGCCACAGAAGAAGAAATTCTGGCAGCTGCTGTAAGCCTTAGGTCAAACTCTGCCCCTGACCCGGACGGAATCCACAACAAAGCGTTGAAGCTAGCTCTTGCCTTGCATCCAGAAACGTTTACTGAGCTGTTCAATGTGTGCCAGTTACAGAAAACATTTCCCGCAACCTAGAAGAATCAAAACATAGTTCTGCTACCCAAGGCTTGCAAACTGACGGAAGAGCTATCGTCCTATAGGCCCATCTGCCTCCTAGATACAATAGAAAAGTTGTTCGAGAAGCTTCTTTGCTCTAGGCTAGAGACCGCTATTGCTAACGGCGGTGGTCTATCTCCAAACCAATTTGGCTTCAGAAAGGCCAGATCAACAACGGACGCCTTGAGCAAAGTCGTGGGCCTTGCAACTTCAGCTATCGAAGGTACCAGATGGAAGCATGGCGCCAAGCACCACCTGCATCATAGCGATACGAGATGTAAAAAATGCGCTCAATACAGCCAACTGGGATATGATACTCGATGCGCTGGCTCAATGCAATATCCCTAAGTATCTCAGAGAAATTATTAAGAGCTACTTCCAAGGCAGAACAATAATATATAACAGCGCACGTATCAGTTCCATCCGAGATTGGTTAACAGCAGCAGGACTCGAACTAGCAGCTCATAGAACTGAAGCTGTCCTTGTCAGCAGGCTCAAGAGGGTGGAAACGGCCCATATAAAGATTGGCAGAATGACTTACCGCGAGCACCTGGAATATGTGCACAAAAAGCTGCTGATGCCTGCAGAGCTCTGTCTAGAATCATGCTGAATACAAGGGGACCGAAGCAACAACGGCGCCTTCTCTTGCTGAGCGTCATAAGATCCGTCATTGTTTACGTAGCGCCAATCTGGTCGAGAGCAATGAAAACGTACAGTTCCAGCCGAAGTATTTACGCTGCGCCTTCAGAACAGTCTCCGAAGAAGCGGCGCTCGTCATAGCAGGAATGGTTCCCCTAGAAGACCTGGTCACGGAGGCCGTAGAGCGGGATACCAGAGCACAAGCAAGAAGCTCGGACCGACTCAATAGCATCGCTTGATGGCAACTAAAGTGGAGCATTTCAACGAAGGGACGCTGGACACACACACTCATCCCGGAATTGGAAACGTGGATCTTCCTGGCCATGGATGTTTCAGCAGCTATCTGAAGAGGTTTGGCCTTGAGGACACTGACGAGTGTTCCTGGTGCGAAAGAGGGATAGTGGAAGACGCCAACCACATAACATTCGAGAGCGGACGGTTTCTGGAGGAGAGGCTGAGTCTCGAGGAAAAACTAGGCCGACATATCAGAGTGGAGAGCGTTGTAAACACCATGCTGGACTCTGAGACAGCCTGGAACCTAGTTAGTTCCTTCGCAGCAACCATAATGATGGAACTACTTAGAGTCGATACGGCCGTACCGCAAGACTAATGCTCTACCTTTAACTTACTCAAATATGTAATATATATTAAGTGCACATAAACGAATACTCACAGAAACACACAGATGCACAAATACACACACACATTGTTGGTTATAATGTAATCGTGCTATCTGTCGCTGATCGAGTTACTCGCTCCCATTCATCCTTGATATTTGTGGCCGCTACTAATATCGTCGTCTGTTTGGCTAATTGAGGATATCATCGATTTGCTGAGGCGCATTTATTTCGAATTAGGCGCACTTGTGTACGCCCACGTGACTTGAGACAACTGTTACTGTTCACAGGGACATGATAATTGAGAGATTTCAGTGCACGTTAATCAAGTAGGCGTGACATTGCTTTAACTAGCAATTATCAAATGGTCGATGGCTCTATAAAAGCGCATCAATCTGAGGAACTCACAAGTAGCAGTAAACAAGCTCCCAATCAGAAATGTTCTTGAAATTAAGGAAGAGCCCCAAGGAACCTAAAGACGGAAAAGCGAAATCATTGTACACTTTTTTTCGTTATGTTGACTTCTTTTACTTATCCATTGGCATGAAAGCTTACGATCGCGACTCTTCTAATACAAGTAAACCAGATTGGCACAGAACCGTTTTGCGCTGTTATTTTATTTTTCAGATGCTAATTCTGAATGTGGTGCTGCTCTCGGAAATTATCTACGTATTCCTGGCGTTTAGTAGCGGCAACAATTTCCTCGAAGCCACCATGAACTTATCTTTCATTGGATTTGTTATAATCGGTGATTTAAAAATTCGTCACATCTGGAGTAAGCGAAGGCACATCACTAAAGTTGTCCAGTGCTTCGAGCTACTGCATCCGAAAACCGCTGAGCAACAAAAGAAATACAAGTTGAATGACTATCTGTGCAGCTATAGACGCGTTAGCATCTTCTATTTTGGCTTGCATATGGCTCTGACCAATTCATACAATTTCTACTGGATCGCCGACTACTTGATCTACGATTTCTGGCTCGGTGTACGAAAATTTGAGCGAATGTTCCCTTACTACTGCTGGGTACCGTGGGATTGGAAAGAGGGTTGGAGCTATTATTTTATGTACATCGCAGAAAATGTGGCCGCCCTGAGCTGCACCTGTGGGCAGCTGGCGACGGACATGTTCATGTGTGCTCTAGTCACGCTGCTGATTATGCACTTCAAGAGACTAAGTGAACAGATCGAGAAGCATGTGGCGGGCGTATTGCCTGCCAACCAGGATCTGGCCTTTCTTCAGACCAGCATCGTTTACCATCAGCGGCTACTGGGTCTTACCAAGGATGTCAATCAGATCTTTGGTGTTTCACTGTTTTGCAACTTTACCAGCTCCATATTCATCATCTGCTTTGTCATCTTTCAGATGACCATCGGCGGCAACCTCGATAACATGGTCATGCTGATGCTCTTTCTGCTTTGTGCCATGGTGCAGGTCTTTATGATTGGTAATTACGCACAGAGCCTGGTCAATTCGGTGAGTAACTTAAAAAGATATTGCCAGAATATAATTTGGTTTCAATCTGCAGAGTGACCTCGTGGGTGAAGCGGTTTACAATCATAATTGGTACCTGGGTGACTTGCGCTATCGCAAACTAATGCTGATGATCATGCAGCGAGCCCAGCGTCCCAATTACCTAAAAGCTACCAACTTTTTAGAAGTGTCGCTGGTTACTGTAACGGATGTAAGTTAATCCAAACGATACCTACTACTGCGACCATTTACGTTAATATCTTTTGCAGCTGCTGCAGTTGTCTTACAAGTTTTTTGCTCTGGTGCGCACCATGTACGCCGAGTAGAATGAATGTGCAGACTGTAATTAGGTGGAATGACATAGGCGTAAGCTTTTTGTCATTGTCCGTTAGTATGGACTTACGTAGCAGGCAGCATGTGCAAGTGACAAAACATACGCGAATGTGATTGTGGTTACGGAAATGGTCGAGTCATGGAATGGCAATCACTTACGGCAACTCTCCTACAGTTGCAGCTTCTAATTAAATTAACCAGACAGCTCGACGGCATCGTTAGAGGTATCGATTATAAAAAGGAAAACTAAGGAAAACTGCGTCCTTCGGTCATAATGAGTAGAGAAAATCCAACACTGATTATGCTTTGACTTGGGCAAAGCGCCAATTCTGCACTGTAGTCGGTTGATGATTGAGATTAAATCAATTTTATTTTTATAAAATTATGAACTTTTAGAAAATAAAAAAGCTTTTTTCCTGCTGCTTTAAGCTGCTTTGATAGGATTCATTCTGCCTTAAGAAACTCCAATTTGAATAGTTAATGCATTTATTTATTTTTCCTTTTACATTCAGTTCTATCTAGTTGAAAATAAAAAAGCTTTTAGAAAATAAAAAAGCTTTTTTCCTGCTGCTTTAAGCTGCTTTGATAGGATTCATTCTGCCTTAAGAAACTCCAATTTGAATAGTTAATGCATTTATTTATTTTTCCTTTTACATTCAGTTCTATCTAGTTGAAAATAAAAAAGCTTTTAGAAAATAAAAAAGCTTTTTTCCTGCTGCTTTAAGCTGCTTTGATAGGATTCATTCTGCCTTAAGAAACTCCAATTTGAATAGTTAATGCATTTATTTATTTTTCCTTTTACATTCAGTTCTATCTAGTTGTAAGTAATAAATTTCTCATAAAATAATGTATGCCACCCACTGTACAATGACAAAGGAAAGAGATGGAAGAAGGTAGAGCTGACTGTAGACGGAGCCAAACAACCACAAAGGCTATGATTAATTAACGTCATTTCGTTAGGGCAAAACGCGCTGGAAATGCAAGGCAAATCTTTATTTTGAGCTAAAATTGGCGCAGTGGTGCTAAGCGATTGGTCATCGCATCGTTTGCGCAGTCCTTCATTAAGCATTTGCCGCCGTTTTAATTAAACTTGTTGTAATCATACTCGCACACGCACACAGATAGGGAGCCCAGTGGCATTTAGGCGCGGCGCCTGAGCTTATGCAACACTTAAAATTAATTGCAAAATTGGCTGGCAAATTGCATTTTTATGACTGTAAAATTGAAAAGTTGACATAACGTTCAACTGAGTGGAAACGAGAAGGAAACAGAAAAACTGAAAAAAGTGAAGCCTCTGAACGTGGCTAATTACATTTCTACGGCTGTCTGACTTGAGCTGTAGGGTGGGGTCCACTCAGTTAGATAGATGGCAAAATTGAAGAATTTTTTCAATTAAAAATTTTGTAAAAAGTGGCAAGAACAAGAATACGACACGATGCTCACACAACCAAATGGCAATCACAACGTTCACAATGCTCAGCGGACTACTCGGACAAGTGGGCGTGGCTGA
Source organism: Drosophila eohydei (assembly GCA_035045825.1). Taxonomy (NCBI): domain Eukaryota; kingdom Metazoa; phylum Arthropoda; class Insecta; order Diptera; family Drosophilidae; genus Drosophila; species Drosophila eohydei. Next base: position 2,524,817 of record JAWNOT010000095.1, read on the forward strand.
CTGGTTGACTGGCTGACTGGCTGACTGGCTGGTAGGCTGACCTAATCTAATTAGAAATACGCGCGTCACGAACTTGACTTCAGTGATTCCCCTGCCATTATGCAGCACGGCGCATGGCCAAATAGTTTCGACTAATTTCATTTGTAAGTTTCATTTGCAAAGTTGTAAAAACTTTTGCCCAACCCCAAAACCCCACTTGGCTGTCCATTGGGAGGCACGCCACAAGCGCCTTTCCATTCGATTCGCAAACCGCTATTAATCAAAGTAATTGCGAGCGGCAAGTGGCAGCAGCAGTTGGCCAGGTGTACTCTTGAGTTGGCTTTTAACCGTAAGCCTTTAACAACATGCTGTCGAGTGAGCTTAATCGAGATACTAAAATATATATTATAGAGTATTTACATTTGCAGTCAACTTATTGTATGTTGGCTTAAGGACCCTATAAAAATGCTACTTTGAGTTCGTATCTAAAAACTATACTTCTCAGCAAAAAAGTATTGGACAGACAAGCATTTACAGTAGCATTAGTTTTAATGTCCATCACATTTTGACTAGAAAGCCTAGATGGCTGCATAACCAATTGCAAAAACAGTTGAGTACTTTTATGCGAACAGTTAAGTATTTAATCTGGCATGGGTAAATAGTCTACTGTTTATTTATAGCTTGCTAGAATATACATAAATTTGTGCGAATATATTCATGTATATATATATGTATATATATAAAGAAATAAGTATCTGCGGAAAATAGTATATGTATTATTTATTATTTTGTCAGCACTCAACAATCGTTGAAGTAATGACAGAATTATTTTTTATTTTGTAATTTTTTAGTTGTTTATTATCAGTATTGAAATATCTTTCACATTCCACATCAAATATCTAACATATTAAAAAGCTACACGTTTGTAAAATGATTTATCAAGAATAATTGAATTTATGCAACTATTTTATATTCATTCAAAATAGCTTGGAATCATTTAGAATTATTCAGCTCGCTCAATGGTGTTCGCTCGAGTTCGATTTCGTGTTGCATTGCGACTCATCTCTAAGAGATTCGCGAAAAGCAAACATTTAATTCAAATAGCAACAATGCCAGAGAAAGAGCAAACTTTCATGATACTCATGTTTATAGACGTATTGGACGAATAAATTAATTCGGGATACCAAAACTTTAAATATGTATGGCCAAAGTTTTTTGGTGGCCCAAATCAGTAAGCAGTTGCGTTTTATAATGCTGGCTGCTCGCTGCGATGCACTATTACTGCTGTAATCCAAAGAAATATTGACTTATAAAAACGTCAATATTCAGGCAACTGGCAACTGGCAACTGGTAACGGGAACGCGCATTGTGCGCCAAGAAAATTGCAATTGCAACCAAACTTTTTTTCGCTTCATCTTGTTGGTGTTTGAGAAATTGTATTTCATTTCATCAAATGAAGAAAAATCGTACTTTTTTATAAGGTCAGTGAAGTGAACGTCTGCAGATTGCTGGCAGCCTAGTGAGCCAATATATATTGTCAAGTCGAGTCGAGTCGAGTCGAGTCGAGTCGAGTCGAATCCTTGGCGCCGCACTAGCTGCACGTCATTTTTTCACACACTTATTGAATTTGACATACGAGTGTGTACAAAGCACAAATGTATATATATTTATATGTACACTATATGTCTATATATACTGTGACATTTTTGGAGCACATTTCATATGCCTTAAGCTCGTCAGCTTGACCCACTGCTAAGGCAACTTCCAGGCATGTTTCCTCCTCCCATTCGCCATGACTGCATTTGTCAATTCTCACTTACTTCATTTGAGTAAACACATTTGCTGCATTTCATATTTCCAGTCACGTTTTCAGCATAAATAACCAACCCACACACACACATATGGCTTATGACTATTGTGCATATTTCCTAAAGTCAGCTTAAATTGTAAAGTCATATTACACAGGCAGTGAACCAAAAGTAAGAACTAAGCTGATTTCAACTTAAAAGTTAAAAACTTGTTATGTGGGTCTTTAAGTGTTAACAACCCATTTTTTCATCAGCTTATAAACATCTCTCTCTCTCTCTCTCTCTCTCCCTCTCTCTCCGTCTTTCATTTGATTTCCATTTGATTTCAATTTGCAAGAAACTTGCAAAATACAGCATGCTCCTCAAAAATACTTAACTAACTAAACATTTTTCCACACTTAAATTGTTCTCTTGTAAAATGAAAAGTATGCTTCCATATAAATTAAAACATTACAATCGATTGATTTATAGCACTAAATATATTACTAAATATATATATATATATATATATATATATATATATATATATATATATATATATATATATATATATATATATATATATATATATATATATATTCATTGAAATTAAAAACCATTCCAACGTGTTGTGGGTGCATTGGAATTCGTGTTTTTTTTTCAAGATTTAACAGCTTTTCATTTGCTTTTCGTTCTTATGAAATACTGAGTGCTTAAATGATTTCAACATCCTGCAGACGTTGTCATGCAATAAATTAGGCATTGCTAGTTTCTATTTAATTGCAAGTTCCCTTATTGCATTATCACCCTGATTTTTACGGACTGATAATAATAAGACATGTATCCAGTCTGCGATAAATAATGATTTAAATCATAATTACTGTCCCACAAATCAGCATGAGTTTGAAATTAAAATAAAATTAATTCAAACTTCAAGATGTGTAGTTCACTTTAATTTAGGCAACTTTTGCTGCTTTATAACTTTCAAAATTAGTTATATATATATATATATATATATATATATATATATATATATATATATATATATATATATATATATATATAGTTTTTGCCGTAGTCTTTGGCCATGGTATAAAAATACTAAACAACTTGAGGCCCGTTAGCAAGAAATTTATAAATAAGCCACAGAGTGAACAAAATGCGCGAGCCGTGCCGCAGGAATTTAAATTAAATGAAAATTAAACTGAAAGTTTGGACAGAGAGAAAACCAGAACGAAACTTTAACATGATAAGCTAAATATACATATAAAAATATATTTTATACATAAAAAAGCTTAACATCGGTTTCATTGATCAAAAAAGTTGTGAAAAGAAGCATAAAAAAATAAAATCAGTCTCCCATTCTTAAATTTATAAAAGCTTCAAAATACATTTTTAATAAGCTTAAATATCCTGCAAGCTCAACAATTAAATATTCAAACATACAAAAAAATGTATTGCAGAAGATAATATAACTAGAGGAGATAAATCCACACTCAATGCCCGTCTTCTGTCCCTCCGTCCATACGTTTGGCTGTGTGAACGCTAATCATGTCACCGATATTGAAGCTAGAGAATAAAATTACGACATATTTTTTTAATTCCTGATTTTATTTGCAATCTGTCTTATACTAGACAATAAACAAATTTGTTAACAATAATATTACACAACCGGATGGCTTGGGCTTCAATGAGATCAATCCATATATTTACCTGCTTTACATGTTTATCTATTTCTGTGGGGTAGGTCTAGGACATGAAATCTTTTGAGTCGCCTGTGGTTGCTTGAGTCATCCAGTAGTTTTAGTGCTAGAGCATTGTCGTTGTTATGTAGTTTATTCATGTATCTGTTTGCATATAGTTGTATTTCTTCTTTAACAAGGGGCAGAATAGCATCTTTGTGAATATTATAATTAGTCACATAACCGGGTGCACATGTAATCATTCTGAGAGTCTTGTTCTAGTATCGCTGTATACTTTCGATATTTGAATTACTAGCAGTATCCCATAACTGCAATGCGTAGGTTCATACTGGCTTCAGTACGGCCTTATATAGCCTTAATTTGTTTTCAAGACTAAGTTCAAAACGTGGGCCTAACAGCCAATACATTTTACTGGTTTTCACCTTGAGCTGCTCTCGTTTTTATTTAATGTGCTGCTTACAAGTTAGCCGCCGATCAAGATGAACACCTTGATATTTTACCGATTCACTAACAGGTACGAAATATTATTTGAAATTCGATTTTTTACATATGTTAACTACCCAATCTACTTTTTTATGCTATAGAGAGCTTGTAGATCTTCAACTTTGAAATGTAAAATGCAAATGATTTCCTTTCTTATATTATAAAAAGTTGTGAATTATCTAGAATAAATATCTTATTTTAAATATTTTATTTGCATACATTTTCAAATATTTCTTACTCTATTTAAATATTAAAACATATGTGTCAAGTGCTGAATATACACATTTTTAATTTATTTTAAATATGAATAGGTTTATCGCATAGTTATTAAATGGCTTACTTACAGTAGACATCTTTATAAGCACAATTAACCTGAATAATTGCCAGGCAAACATACGCAAAAATATAAGGTAGTGTAATTCGGCTTAGAACATTTGGTATTGTCGAATTGTAGGCTTAGAAATCCAAGCAATAAATATTGAACAATTACGCAGTTCCTACAACACACAGAGACTCACGCACAAGAGATAGAAAGAGAAGTACACACACTTTAAATGCTTTAGCCTCAACAATTGCTGCTAGAATAACAATGCGAGTTTGCAGTTCCATATTGCTGAAATGCAATCGCAAAACTCTGCTCACAAACAAACACACACACACACACACACACTCATACGCATCACAACTATAATGCGCACATCAGTGCTGCCTATTCAGACTTTTTCTGGACAGATCTAGCCTCTTTATGTATTTCCTCTAGAAGTACTTTATATCTCAATTGACATATATACATTTTTTTATTTTAAATGATGTTTATTTGTATTAATATTAAAATCATTATGTGTTTTTGATATATATTAAGGCATATTATATATATTTGAGCAAAGAAAAATGGGAAACACTTTTTGTGCAGTTTTTGTCGTGAGTTAAATCGGAAAGTTTTGAATAGATTTTGTTATTTTTAGACCCTACGAATTTTAAATTTGTTTTTTCTATTTTTTTTTTTTAGTTTTTTATTGCTTGATATGTCCCGTTTTTGCAATAGATAGCTTACAGCACTGACACATTCACGCACCACACACAAACCTTCTCACACATGCACCCACATACACAGACTACACAAAACATAAATAAACGTAACCATCAATTGTTGGTGTTCAATTCTCAACTTGCATTGAACTGGACGCCACATTTATTTTGCAATTTATGCAAAGGATTCGCAGCCGAGATATTGCACATACGCACTGTTGTCCGGCTACCCCTAGACAGGCAGACACAGCCGAGCAATAAAATATTTACAAATACTTTACGGTACTCCAAATTCGAGTACACACAATCATAAACAATCAAATCAATAATAATACTCGTTGCAACAAGCCCTAGTGGGTGGGAAATTGTACAGATAAATCAAGAGCCGTATGCCAATAGGAAAACGCTTGAAAAAAATCTATGCCCCGAACTGATATAACTTAATCTACTTTTTGGGCTATAAATGAAGTAAAATATCTGTAATTAAGTTATTATTTTACTTTATTTAATTGTTTTCCATGTTTATATGTATGTAAACGGTTCTCTACAAAATTTCGTAACGTTTTATTTTTTTCTTATTTTTTTCAATACAAAAATCGTATCTTTTATACCCGCCAATAATAAAATAAAGAAATAAAATAGAAACGAAAGAATTTTCTCAGTAGTCTTTGAATACAGCACACTTAATTATTATTTTATTTTTATATTTTATTATTCAATACAATCTATTAGGAAGTTTCTAAAAAACTTCGAACCCAAATTAAATGTTAAATGAAAATTTTCTATACAAAATGTACAAAAATCGCTTTTCGGACAGCGAGTCGACTTGGGATATGCATGAGGAGGAGACTCTAATTAATTATACTGGAGAGCCATCAAAAGTCGTTGAGGACGTGCGCCGGGAGGTGGCCCAGCTTTTTAGGACACCCAGCTTTATGCGAGAAATAGCACAAGAATTAATTCTGCTGAATCCATTACTTGAATCAAGCTCGGATAATAAGTACGTGAAGATAGAAGATCTCAGGGAAATTGTTGGCAATCTCATATCTCGCAATGTGGTTGGACAGAGCTTAGCGGTGCTGGAGAATGACAACAAACACTTTGGCAGTACGATTCACCACATGGCCAAAGACTTTCTGCAGCTAACCGAGCGAGTAAATCACTTGGCATACGCGTTGCAAACAATCGCCCAAAATATGGAAGCGAGTGGAGATTATGAAGACAAAAAATACCAATTGAGGTACTCTCCAACACGTATAATCGCCGGCTCTCACTCAACCACACCCTTGCCGTGTAAAGCCAAACAAGATATCTCCAAGTCGGACAAGTTACGTACCTACAACGACCTAATAAGAAAATACCACAATCAAAAAGATGCGTTTTCCAACGATTTGATTCATGCCTCGAACACAACGGCAATTGAGGAGCCACAAGCCACAGAATCTCTGCAGCAGCTCTACAATGAGCATGATAGACGCGCAGCGGAGCGACGTCAATTCGAGATGAATATGCTAATGTATCGCAAATCAAAATTCAGCTTGCAGTTAAATAATCACAACGAAAATTTGTCATACAGCCTCTGGATTCATCGGCATACAACCGAGTCCTAAAGCCGCAGAAATTATAGCACGCTCTTTTCAAATGTCGAGTCATGTGGCACCAGTGATTTTTGTAAATCCTGTTATGGTAGGAAATATCCAACGCAATCATTCTCTGCCTTAATCAGTATTTTTGTGATATATTATTTATTTTATTAAATTCATTAATTTTAATTAAAATGCTTACTTTACTCATTGTTTTATTATGAGTGATGAGATTGAGATTGAAATTGATTGCCATTGATAGCGTAATAAATGAAAGACTGTGCATCCTTAATTAAAATGTACTGCTAAAACAGCAAGAGGATAGGCTATGTATCTTTATGTTATAGGAATCATTATACATTGTGTTTTACTTATGAACTTGTGATTGGGACGTTTGCCTAGCTTGATGTTTGTTATGACATATCTTGTACAAATGTCTCTTGCTTTAGGTGTCGTTTCTCAGCCAGCAACTGCTCCAAGGCTAGAAGCATTGCATCCAGGAAATCTGACAGCGTTATCTTTTGGTTAACTTCGAAGAGATCTCTGGTCGTGTGATGAGCGTGTGCCAAAAGCGGTAATTTACGTAAAGTTCGACCACTTAAGCCTACACTACGCTCGGCCAGATTATTGATTAGATCCTCCGAGTCCTCTTGACTGTTTTCCAATTGTTCTGTTCGCACAATGCCCCTGGCCATCAGTTCTGTTAGCATTGACTTGTAAATGGACCCAATGGCTGTTATAGCCGGCAAGCCTATATACTGACGTATATCTGCACGATCCAAGAAGGCCAGATCTATACTATGTGGTAAATTCGATGTGGCTAAAATGAGCACATTTGGACAGGACTTGATATCATCCAGCTGGGTAAGCACCGCATTAACCACTCGCATCGCATCACGCGGCTCATTGCTGCTCATCGCACTGCGTTGATATGCCAGCGATTCCACCTCATCAATGAGCACGCAAACCAAATTGTTTTTGTCCGCGACGAGTTCAGATATTTTGCCAAAGAGACGAGCAACGAGCTTGCCACTTTCCGAAAACCACTTCGAGAAAAGGCTGTGGCTATTAATCTCCACAAGATGCGTGTAGGCAAAGCTATTTTGTGTCCTCACAGCCAGTTTTTGAGCAAGTGCCTTGCACAGACTTGTTTTACCAGTGCCAGGTGGACCATGCAATAGCAACAATCGATTACAAGCGATCACATTCGTGTCCACGCTATGTTGGGAGAAACTCAAGGCAGACAGAGCGAACTTAAGCAACTGAGAAGTAGATAATGTTTAAAAAAGGAGATATATATATTTATATATGATATATATGATCGCACCTTTTCTTTCAGTCCTTCCTCATAGATCAAATTATCCCAAAGGCCAACAAACTCACTGGCAGGCAGCAACACATGATGAGCGGAAATTACGCTGTCCACATTATCGGTATTCACATCACCTTCGCCATCAAAGAACCCGCCACCAGATCGCAACTCAGGGCGCTGTGTCATATAGTAATGATAGCAAAACTTTAACCTATTATCCACCTTCACAATTCCATTTTCGCCATTGTCTTTCTCCAGAAGTATACTTTCAATAGCTGGAATGTGGGTGTTTACATTAAAAGCGAAATTCCAGCGCAAAGTTTTTAGTGATTTTAAGTACGCGTCTAATTTGGGTTCGATTTCCGATTGAAGCGTTTGCATTCGCCTATAAGAAAAAACGAATTTTAGCTATATTTTTAGAAACTATTGCATATCATTAATCTTACTTCTCGCAACGGTGCAGGCGTACTTCAACATGAACCGTGTTGCTATTACTTAAAAAGCTCATTGTTTTATAAAAACGCGCCGTGTTGAATAAAAGAGTTTAAAGAATGCCTATGTCAATACCAATGTGACCGAATACTAATATTAGCAAAATATTTGCCAAACGACTATTATCGATAATTATGTAAAAATGCCGGCAAATAAAATGGAAAACATTTACATTTATTCTGGTATTATAACTAATTTTCAGTATTTTATCGTTGACTCTATAAAGTATTTGTTAAACTTGCGCCATCCAAACCGCTTCTTTGGATCCTTTTTGCTCCAGGACGGATTAAGGTTCGGCATAAGACCAGCCTTCTGAGCCATAGTCACTAGCGTGCCCATTTTCTTTTGCTGCCGGTGGCACAATCCAGTTATCCGTCTTGGCAGCATGCAGCCGTCAGATCGGACGTATTGCGATAAAATAAGAACATCCGTATGTTTAATGTCCAGGCCCAGGGTACATTCTGGACAAAAGGTGGTGGTGCAGGCTGGTTTTAACATCTTTGCTGAACGTGGCGAAACCACATTTACACCCTCATAAACCAGTGCATTGTTTTCTAATTTCTCGTGTACTTAAATAAAAAATATTAATTTCAAAGCCTTCAGAAAGGTTATGAAACATCACACTGTATGCATGGAATTATACTTACTTTCTTTTATTAGTAATGGTGTGCTTGTTGCAATACCCCGCACCTGCAACAACGTACCACGAATCGTATTGGTAGCAGCTTTCAATAATGAAGCCATCTATCAGATTATAACTTTATTTATAAACGCAATTCCTGCTATTTACAATAGCCTGCCTTTAACTTTTTATCGATAAGAATCCGAGTCTTGTGCATAAATATACATAAATATCGATGTTTAAAAAACACATATTTAAGCACTTATCGATAGTTTCACCTTTCAATGGATGAAACAATTGAATTCCTAGCTTAAAGATGTGTAAGTTAATCTTGCAAAAGTGCCGGTAAAATGAAAAACAATAATAAATGTGTTTTGCAGCAAAGTCAATTTCCACCAAGAGCCCTCTTATCTCTGCTATTATATCAGGCATACTGAGCTTGGTAATTTTTGCAACAATGCGTTTCTACGCCCACTGGTTCAATAATTCCCAAATTAACATTTTGTTTGGGGGCTACATGTTCTCGTGGATGTTTATATTGAGCCTCACCTGTGTATCAAATGCAGAAACGCTGGTCTTTGGTTCCGATTTTCAGGCTAAGCTTGTACCCGAAATACTATTATGCTTAGCAACGACGGCAAGTGCTGCCGGCGTCGTTCATCGTGTTTGTGCAACAACCAGGTAATTTATAATTAACGCCTAGATATTGAAATTGAAACTAATAATATGTATCTTAGTATTTTTTTCTCTCTCGTGGGCTTATATTTCATGAATCGAATCTCGTCCAAGTATTACAACAGCGCCGTGATTATCGAGGATGTACCCTTGCGGAAAAGCGGCAAAAAGAATAAATAAATTTGAAGTAAAACGAAAATGTTTTTCTATGATATATGGTATATGATAAATAATATATATGTATGCATTTTGTACTCGTTAAAAGCTTATTCGTTTATGAGACACTTCGTTGCCAGCCTCTGAAGCGATTTCATTGCCCGCCTCTGATAAAAAGCAAAGTATATTATAGTCAATGAAGCGCACCAACTAAAAAATGAACTAAGTTAATTAAATTGTTATCATAATGTAATGTCGCGCCTACCATTAAGTTGGATTTCGTTCCATCTGATTTGTGCTTCTCTTCCAGCTTGTTTCTAAGCGTTCTGAACCACTCGAATATTTCATTCTCTATCTCTGCTGGAGGCAATTCAAAGCCTCGGTATCCAGCTTGCATTAAAGTTGAATTTTTGTTGTTAAGCGCAGCCGTTGACAAAATTAGGCTGAAGCTTTTCAACAATATGTAAGCCTTTTGCACTGACCATTCGCCCAAAATTATATCCATCCTTACGGTCCTTATCATTGTCCAGACTTCTAAGATCTTTCATTTCAATAATCATTGAATATTGCATATATACCGATTTTTTTCTGCACTTACATTTCTATATATGTGCATCACAATTGGAGTCCAATTTGCCAATTCCGCTATAAAAGAACGCAGAAGGCCTAGTGAAATCATTTTCCCCGTTTCGCTTGCTGTGATTATATGCGGCATTGCCCATAGAAAATAAAGCATATAATCATATTCCGTATTGCTTTCAGCAAGGCTGGCTGCATATTTAAAGTTGTCAATTAACTCCCGAGTTATATAGTCAATCATTGTTGGCTTTAATGTATCTGAATAATTTAAACAATCGTTCAGTAGTTCAAGGCGTCGATTCTGTATTTCGGGATCACCCAGAAGTAACAACATAATTGCAGCTGAATATAACGACGTTATTTCCTCCAGACTCAAATCGTTTTTAAGTGCCTTCAGAAAACATTCACAAATCTGAAATATATTAAATGCTTAAATATTTTTTAAGAAAATTCCGTAATTTACCTTTTGTACATCATTATGCGTTTCTAATTTATTTTCATGCATGCTACTATCATAGTATTGTTCAAGAGGACGCAATTTTAAAATAACTTTATGCAATTGCCGATATTTCAAATTCTTTAAATTTGAATCCATGTTTACAATTTTTAAGAGTACAATAAATAGAATATCAGCTGCTTTTTCTAGCCTTTAATTTTTTTATTTTATCGAATATTTGGCTGATATCGATAGCTCGATAAAAATGGCATGGTTGATTTTGCTGATGTTGCAGCACTGCATTAGTGATTTTCGCACGCTCGGACACGGACGAAACAGCTCAATTTTTTCAGCAAAACAGCTTTTTTTGTTTTAATCGTAAGTACATAATTAAAATTTGTAAACGAATTATCATTTTAAATTAAGTTGCTGATTGGTAATAATATTAGTGGTGTGTGATGTTTGATAAAACTGACATTCGCACGAAATGCGCGCTGTTCGGCATCGTCTTAGTCACTTATATATAAACGCTGGAAGTAGCCATGTATACATACATACATGTGCTTATGTGTATTTGTCTATATACGATTTTTAAGAAAGGTTATGATACTAATGCGTTATATGTAAGTGAACTGTGTTGTAAAAACTAAGCACATATTTAAAGCATGATGATTCATTTTTGCGTTCATTGCTTGATAAAGATAGCAGTGCGACTGTACCCTCTTAATTAAATAAAAGCCATGAAATACGATTTCATAATTTTTAATGGCGGAAGAGAAAGTCGCTGTGAATGAGTACGTGTAATTTTCAACGACATTCGCAAAAGATCTAGTTCATTATAGCGTTTGCAAAAGCCCAGACAAGTAGAACCTCGAAATTAATGTTCACACAGACAGAGTATATGAACAGTCTTGAATATACATGTGTGCGTTGTTTGAACGTCAATGTATTGCCACAAAATGGCGCCGACCACATGTCGTTGTCGTGTCGTTATCGTCGGCATTCAACGAACTGTGTGTGTCATTTGCTTTCTGAATTTCGTTTAACAAAGTGGTGTGCGCAGAAGAGGCGCTAGTACGTCAAAAACACTTTAACAGAAAAGAATACACATGTATGTATACAGTAGTCGATTGTGATATTTATTAAAAATAGAATTTTTGACGTACGACTGAATTTAAAAGCAACAAAATTGTTCAAGTTAATATTTAAACATAAAATAAAATCAGTAGCAATTTCTGCGGTGTTCTCTCTCTTCCTCTCTCAACTGTTGAGTGTCTCTGTGTGTGCGTGCGTGTCAATTTTACAGTTCATTTATAAGAAAGTATACAGCAATTTTGAGAAAAATATAAACTACAAATAATTGCTATAACCGCGCTTATAGTTCAACTACTTAAACATTAAATTTTTAAATTTCTGCGTGAGAATTGTGACAATATAGTCGGTTACATATATACGTGCCATCTAACCTCCTAACTAATCTATCTCACACACACAAGTGCAACAATACAATAAGGTCCGTGCACGCGGAAGCAAGATCTTTGGCGATTTTATTTCCGTTAAGTGAAAGTGTAAGTTTAATTTGGGTGCAATTAAACCGCTGAAACAAATCCTTTGTGTGTGTGTACACATACATTATACATTACATATACATTCGTTGACCTCGTTCGCAAACGCTGTCAGTAACAAAGTCAACGCGCTTATATACATATTTTTGAAAAATTTCTCTTTATTGTAGTGTTTCTTTACTTGCCTTTACTGTAGGCAAGTTCTCGCAATTTGCCTTTCATTCGCTCTTCTGCTTTATCAAACAGTAAAAAGATTATTTGATTTGAGTGTGTTTGTGAGTTGGGCACACACACACGATCAAGCAAGCAAACAATATTTTTTAGGTTAGATAGCATTGGCACACGATTTTATTCAACGTGTAAGCATTCCCATGCATAGAAACTCAGTAGCCTTGCGAATCACGTCATATAAATAGATATATTTACTGTATGTACATTCAATTAAGAAAATATAAATTAAAAAAAAAATATATATTTAAACAAAATTGTTTATCCTCTATTCCATCCATATATACAGCAATTTATTGTATGAGTCAAAAAACTGAAAGACCAGTGCTATCGGGTCAACGCATCAAGACCAGAAAAAGAGGTAAGTCTTATATAGGTTAAGGTTAGAATTAATATATTTTTAAATATAATACAATTATTTACATTCGTGTTCAGATGAAAGAGAAAAATATGACCCAGCGGGATTCCGTGATGCGGTCATTGCTGGTCTCGAAAAAACTGAAGGCGACCTGGATCAAATCTCAAAATTTCTAGACAGCGCGGGCAACAAGCTCGATTATCGTCGTTACGGTGAAGTGCTGTTTGATATATTGATTGCGGGTGGTCTATTAGTCCCTGGTGGTTCTATATCTCAGGATGGCGAAAAGCCACGCACAAATTACTGCATATTCGATGCACCCGAGGATATGGAGTCAATGCGCAACCATGAGCAGGTTAGTAAATCTCTTATATATCTTAGGAACAGTTATAGGAACATTGCATATTAATTAGAACCGGTTATTGGACTATGCAGCTAATCGGTGTCAATATATGCCAAATGAAATGCCTCATTTTACTTGTCTTTACTTTGTTAAGTAAAAAAGTGCAGTGTAAAGATTTCTAATGTTGCGACAAGACAACCAATGGAAGTCGTGCAGCCTGGGGTAATCTGCCTAGTTCCTGGACGCTGATAGAACAAATATATCAAATACGTTTACACAGATGTATATATTAATAGATTTTTAAATTAATATATACATCTACTGCATATTATTAGAACCGGTTATACTCACTTGTAATATTATCGGTGTCAAAATAATGCAAAATTAAACGCCTCATTTTACTTGTCTTTATTTAATCGGAAAACTCGATCCTTAAAGATTTCTAATGTTGCGACAATGACTATTTTTTACATTACAAACCATGTTTTAATTATGCCATAAATTTGAAATAATATATACGATATTTTTTCCAGGTGTTTGTTAAACTCATTAGACGGTACAAGTACCTTGAGAAAATGTTCGAGGAGGAGATGGGTAAAGTTTTGTTATTCGTAAAGGGCTTTACGCCAAGTGAACGTATTAAACTTGCGCGCATGACTGCGCTCTGGTTAGGTAAGCATCGCTTATTATATTCTATATAATTACAATATCTCTGAATATATATCATAGTCAACTATTATATTAAATGGGTTTCTGAACATACAAATCATGAATTCGCTTCATAGTTGGCTAATATTATATTTATACTCTTGGTATTACTGACTATTGCATGTAATAATTAAACCAAATGCAAAAGCCACGAGCCCAAGGACAATAATTCATGTTATAAACTAGATATATTAACATTTTTTGATTATTAATTACAACAATAAAAATATTGTCTAAAAACACCTAAAAAGATAGGTTATCGTCTGGACAACTATTTTAATTTTTTATTTATTTTTTGTTTCGTAGATTTTTAAATAAATCATTGTCAATTCTGTAACCCAGCTGTTAACAATTGCGCATATACAATTTAATAATTGCTTTTCCCCACTCTTATATCTTTTTCAGTTAATGGCTCTGTACCACCAAATGTATTGCTGGTACTAAATAATGAGCATCTGATCAAAGATGGCATAGCACTCGAATTTTTATTGGAGCTGTTTTTGACGTTCAAGCAAGAGAAGGGCATTGCATATCTTATTCAGGCGCTTAAAAAGGGTGGACTGGAAAGCAAGTAAGCATATAAGTACTATAAGTATTTACTTTGGAATGTTTTCAGGAAGATCTACATGCATATGTTGTTAATCTTTAATTAACATTCCTAGATTAAGCAATTCACATGGAATTTAATGCATTTCGCAAATAAACTTATTTACTTTATTTGGGTGCCCATTTTATTTCGCACAAAACTAGAAAACAAACAATGTATTGCATATAAAACTAATTTCATTGTAATTATTTTTGCAGACTTATGGACTTTTTCCCACTAAACAAACGTACTGAGGAATATTTTAAACAAGTTTTTCTAGACAAAGAACTCAATGAGATAATTAAATTGCATAAAGCGCAGGCCAGCCAAGAGGCCAAGCGTGAATTGCAGCAGACCCTCATTGATGATATTAACGACGAAAAGGCACATAATGAGATAACTGCAGACATCAAAGAGTTTGCACAACGTACCAACATTCCTGATCATGAGATAATTGTTATTGTAAGCTTAATGATATAAGCTATTTAAAAGTTATATATTGTTACATATTCGTATTTCATTCGGTTTGTTAGATTTGGTCTACAATAATGTCGTTGGGAGAATGGAACAAAAAGGAGGAGCTTGTCACAGATCAAGCAGTACGTCATCTAAAGACATATTGCACCCTATTGCAGGCATTTGCCTCAACGGATCGTTCAGAATTGGCATTGATATTGAAAGTGCAAGAATTCTGTTACGAAAACATGAATTTCATGAAAGCGTTCCAAAAGATCATCTTATTGTTCTACAAGACCGAAGTATTGTCTGAAGAAATTATCTTGCGCTGGTACAAGGACGGGCACTCAAACAAAGGCAAGATGCATTTCCTTGAACAAATGCGCAAGTTCGCGGAATGGCTACAGTCTGCCGAGGAAGGTTAGTATCTGAAAAATATATCGACTATTAGATGTTTCTATACGCGGCTTGGCAATTTTATGAGAATGGTATGGCCTTTTGACGTGGCTCTTTCATTGTACAAAATTGCAATAGCATATGGGTTTTTTGCTTGCCTCGTTGTTTTTAAAAACCAATAAACAATGAAGGCCAATGAAAGCCTGGACACTCGAAACTATTTGCGCATATTTCCTTACCAACTTTTTAGTTAGACCAAGTCGTAAAAAGATCATGTATAATATGCCAGAGCAAAAGAATGATTGGGTGTCCATATAACTTAACATAGTTACATTTGGCCAATAATCGTTCGGACAAACATTTAATTACTAATCTTTATAGTCAAATGTGCATACCCTTTTAAAAGTAATGATCAATAGTATATGCTCCCGATGAGTAACACTTAATTAAAGGGTGTGCCAGAGCAAAAGAATGATTGGGTGTCCATATAACTTAACATAGTTAGACTTGGCCAATAATCGTTCGAACATAAATTAATACAAAAATAACTTTTTATTCTTTAAATAATGTATATTTTGTCTCACTTTACTCATTTGTAGAATCTGAATCGGAGGATGAGCAGAAGTTAGGTGACTAACAAACATGTTAAGAACGCAGTCCAACATCGGCATTAAAACATCAATTATACGGAGCCGCTACATCTATTATATATATGTTTATAAATATATATATGCATATATTTCGCATTAACAACAGCCAACCGAACTACACTCCCCTTTGGATAATTTTCCTAGATGTTAAACAAAAAATAAATACCCCATGGACTCAGCGTCGAAAATGAGAGAGGAGAGAGCCAAGCCACAAATTCGAAATTAACTGTACACCGTTTAATAGTTTTTCAAAACTACTTTCTCCATTTCAAAATGTGCACTTAAAATTGTTAAATTTATTTCATTTTGAGCAATATTTAAGTGAATTTCACAAAAAAAAAAACTGGACAAATTATTTATACATATATATATGTGCGAAAAATCTTGTTATAATTCAGTTACATCTGAAAACAAAAAGAAACACATTCAATGTAAATTCTCTTAGTTTAAAGTCAGCAAGTATTGATTTTAAAAAAAACTGGTCAGATCTTTTAGAAAAATAGTGAATGCAATTTATGCAGTTAGACATCGAGACATTAAAGACAAGCTAAAACGGATCATCTTCAAGAGATGAGAAAGATATAAAAAAAACATCTCAACTGAAATCTGGGGAAATATGAATTTTGAAAAGGCAATTGCATGGAAAACAATATACATACATAAAATATACAATTAAAGTCAACAAATTTAAAACAAAAAACTTACAGTTTGTTTTATTTTATTTTAAGTTGGGGGAGAGCACTGAGGGTCAATGCAATGAATTAATGATAATTTTGAGAAAATCCCTTAAAATTAGCATATATTTGAATCAGCTAACAAAATACTCCTACAATAACGTAATCTCTATCCTATATGGATCACCCAAGAATACGTATGTTCTATATTGGAGCAGGTTCTACAGGCTGTGTCAAAATTCAATGAGACTAAGATAGGGCTATTTCCAAATAACCGTAATATTACATTTATAAAGCTTCCTTAAGTCAAGTATTTATTTTGTAAAGGGTTATCAACTTTATAACTTTATATTATGGCAGTTCAAACTTCCTATTTTACGCGTTTATATAACTAAGGAGTATATGTGTTTTCAGGATACTAGAAGAATGCTTATATATGGTAACTTTGTTACTTAAGAACAACGTGGAGTTAGGATCAATAATCAGTGACTACTGTGAATAATTTTAGTTCCACACTTTTTGCGCATATCTAGTTTGGAAAATAACGTGCTACTGCTGAGGCTTTTAATAAAAATGAGATAAAATCAATCGATTTTATACAATATTACTAAACTGATATTCGCCTCAGTATACGTTCATGCGTTGATTGGGGCTAGGAGCTAATTAATTTATTCGTAAACACAATAATACATATTAGAGCGAAAAGTTTAGGGTTTGTTTTTGGAAATACTGTTTTTATTCAACATAAATTTTGTTTAAGTTTAAAAGTAATTTTGTTGCATTTGTATTTCATTTTACTCAATGTTATATAATAATGCATATGCTATTGATTTTATTGTATTTGTATGCTAAATTTGTAGTTATTTTTCTTATTTAGAGTTTTGTTTTTCGTGAACACGCAAACATTTAAAATACAATTGTTTTTTGTTTTTGTTTTTAGAGCCAGATATGAACGTGCGTTTTATAAAGCAAATGTGCAACAGCAGCGGCAGCTAAATATAAATTGTGCTTAATAATTTCCATTTTTATTTTCAATTTATATATATATTTATATACATATGTATATATATGTATTGTTTTATATGATTTGGAATTGGAAGCAGGTAAAACATTGAGGGTAATTTAAATGTTTAACAAATTTAGCTACTTGGCCACTTGGCAATACTTCTTTAACTGATGATGCGTGCTTTCGATGTTGTAACTGTGTATTCGCATATAATTTGTATTTGTATTTGAATTCGAATTCAAATATTCAACAACAGACATTGATGGTGTTTCTCATGTGCCAGTTGCAAGGGCGCAAGCGCACATTGTCCACCAGCCAGCGAAATGTTAACGAACTGCATTTCGGTAGCAGGTAGACAATAATGCTGTGTGCGCATGCAGCCTTTAAGTGGCACATATATGGATTGATTGATTGATTTAGATTGTTGCCGCTGCGAACGCACATTGCAATTGAATAACATGTCTACAATAAAACAGGATAACAATAATAAACAAATAGAAAATTACAAATAAAAATGTACAACAAAAATTACAAAGGCAAAATAATAAGGATAATTACAGAGAATTATAATATATATGCATAGAAATAAACCAAAAGAAATCGGATCGCAAAGTGTTGAGGAATGTTATTATGATTAGCTTATATTGTTTACGCCGGTTAGTTCATAAAAAAAACAAACTTTAACAAACTCTTATGGATTTGAATGCAGTTAGAACTTTTGTTTTATCTGAAATATACTCTAAAATATATATGTATATATATATTGTAATAGTTGGCAAATATGCAAGTACGTATAACACATAATTGTAGCTCACATATCCGACCAAAAGGTTTTTGTTTCACTATAAAAAGACAACGGCTTTAATAATTATAATTAATAGACACAATTTTGTTAAATGAGTTCAAGAGTAGGAGTTTTCGTATTCCTCCATTATTTAGGTTTTTTTTCTCTTATTGTGGTTGTTATTGTTGGTATTATAAGCTTGAACTTTGATGTTGGTATTGTTATTTTTCTTTTACTGTTTTTTGCACTTAAAGAAAAATTTTAATCAGTGAATTTGCGATTAACATTGCGGCCAAACAAGGCGTTACGGATCTCTGGCACAAGTTGCTGCGAAATCAATTCTAATCTGGACTCCAGAGTATTTGGCACCTACAAAGAAATAATATAAAGATAAATAGGATATATTAACAAGACTTTTATATTAGTAAAATCTTTTCCTGCGTACCTTGATGCGTCCGTTCAAGGCAAACAGCTCAACACCGCCACAGGTATCGGCTGCTAGATATTCTTTCTCATCGATAAAAAGCTCAACATCTTGTTTCATTGCGGCTTTGTACTGCTCAGCAGATGATGGGATTACATCCCGGACGAGGGGTACATCAACTTGACGGCAGCGTAGGATTACTTTAGGTTCCATCACCTGATACAGGCCCTGCACAATCAGTTTGCTTAGTACGGCCTTGTATTCGGACTCGTTTTTGGTGACTTCACCGAGACGTTTGCGTGCATCATCGAGCACACTGCTCACGTGATCTTCACGTACTTTAAGCACCTGAAAGCAATAAAAAGCATATTAGACTTTTCTTTTTATATAGAATATGTAGTGACAGACCTTCAAGCGAGCTTGATTGAGCATATTTGAGGATTGAATTTTCTTCTGCAGCTCAACCTGTTTCTCCTTCTTCTCGTAGTACTCCATTATCTTGAGACGCTGTTGCTGGACGAGACGTCCCTTTTCGATATTGAATTCTTCCTCGGCTTTGGCATCAATCTCTTCCGCTTTTTCATTGGCCTCTTGCTCAATGAATGCCATCATATGTTTGATCTACAACAAAAGTGTATTAAAGTTATAGGATGAAAATTAATAATGAACGCCCAACACATTGTATAAAACCAAACCTTAAAGTTAATCACATGATTATTTATATCTAGAGATATAATAAATGACAGTGTAGATCACAAACTTAATTAGCAGATGTTGCCCGGCACAATCCGTTACGTTAACATGGGTAAATATACATTTAATTTAATGTTTTTACTTTTAGTAAAAATATTCAATGGCATTGATAAGGCGCGACAAGTGCATTTACAGTCAAGTCGTGTGACTGCGTTAGCAATAGTGTATTCACTGCGCTAGTTGTCTCGCTTTAGCACACTGCTCAAGTGTAGTGCGTGTCACATGACCAATAAGCATTTTGGTTTTTGACAAAAATTTTTAACTTAGTTTTTTAGCCACAGCAACATTAAGCTCATATTTAATTGGCTCAGATATATATATATATATACCTTGTATTATATGAACATAATATAATAAATGACAGTGCTGATTCGATTTTTAAATGTTTAGCGACTGAAAAAATTGCACCTATAATTCACATGACTACGGCGAGAATCCCATGACTTCGCCATCTTTACTGCTGCCGAATCTGTGGCATTGAAATTCGTATGTTCAATTGGAGAAACAATTATTTCATATGCTTAACTTCCTTAAATTCTTTGTACAATTAAATATTTTTCGTTTAACACTTGTTATTTACCTGTTTTTGTACATCAGCATCGCTCAAAGCCATCTTGATTGCTTTTCTCACTTGTCACAAAATCGAAATAGAAATTCAATAGTTCCGAAGGAATTCACGTACTACCGTGCCTGTAATAATGTTTAAGTCTTTAATTAATATCTTAATTATACAACCTGCCAGTAAAATTACAAAATAATATCATTTAACACGAGACTAAAACGAAACCGAAAACGTACTTGCAATGTGTTAGCCTTCTGCCCGTCGTCTGAATTTTTCACTACCACTAATCGATCATATGATTTTTACGTCGTGATGTGCAGTGCTGCAAAGTACCAAAGGGTGAAGCAAACATTAATCGAAAGATTTGATATGAAAATATTTCATATATCAGCTGTAAATAATAAATCGTTTTAATATTCGATTATTATCGTTAAAAGATATATTTGAGAATAGCCACAAATAATGTTTTATTTCGTTCTATAATAAAAAATATATACACAAAAATTACTTTCAAAATGGTAATAAATAAAAAATGCATATATCGATTACACACTCTTAATTGTTATCACTATTATCGATATATTAAGTACAGCTCTTAAGTACGTGTGTACACACGCTACTTTGTGAAAATTTGTTATTTGTTTGCAAATAGCGGTTTCTATTTAAAGTAATCAGCATAATGGAGACGCTACTGGAACAGCAGCGTCGGTACCATGAAGAGCGTGAGCGTTTGATCAAACTAATGGTGGATGAGCATGCTACGAAAAAGCCCGGCGAAAAGGAGCGCATCCACAGTGAACACAGGCTAAAGTATTTAATGGAACTTCACCACAATGCTACCACACAGCTGCGTGACCTGTATGAGGACAAGGATAATGAGCGAAAGGCTGAGATTGCAGCGCTGTCCGGCCCAAATGAGTTCAATGAATTTTATGCCCGACTGAAGCAAATAAAACAATTCTACAAATCCCATCCAGCCGAAGTCAGTGTTCCCCTTTCAGTAGAGTTTGAAGAGATGATAAAGGTCTACAATAATCCCGATGATATGAGCGCTCTAGTCGAATTTACTGACGAGGAAGGCGGCGGACGGTACTTGGATTTAAACGAATGTTACGAACTCTATTTAAATTTGAGAGGCGTTGAAAAGTTGGACTACATCACGTACCTAATGTCCTTTGACCATGTCTTTGACATACCACGTGAGCGTAAAAATCGTGAATACCGCAAGTACATTGAGACGCTTAACCATTATCTACACAGCTTCATATTACGCATTCAGCCGCTTCTTGACCTTGAGAGCGAGCTGGTCAAAGTTGAGCTTGAGTTTCAGCGCCAATGGCTACAGGGTGCCTTCCCAGGTTGGTCGTTGAAGGAGACAGAATCGGCACTCGCCAACACTGGGGCGCATTTAGATCTCTCCGCCTTCTCAAGTTGGGAAGAGCTGGCCTCCCTGGGCTTAGATCGTCTCAAGTCCGGCTTGGTCGCCTTAGGTCTGAAGTGTGGCGGCACTTTGGAGGAGAGGGCTCAACGTCTGTTTACTACTAAGGGCAAGAGTACCTTGGACCCCGCGCTGATGGCCAAGAAACCAACAGCAAAAAGCGCCAACGCACAAACACGCGAGAATGAACGAAATAAAGAAATCGCGCAGTTGGAGGCGCTGCTCTATAAATACGCCGAGCTGCTGTCCGAACAAAGGGCGGCAACCAAGGAGAATGTGCAGCGCAAACAGGCACGTACTGGAGGCGAGCGGGATGACAGCGATGTCGAAGCTAGCGAGTCGGATAATGACGATGATCCCGATGCAGATGATGTGCCATTCAATCCCAAAAATTTGCCATTAGGTTGGGATGGCAAACCTATACCGTACTGGCTATATAAGTTGCATGGCCTGAATATCAGCTACAATTGCGAGATTTGTGGCAACTTCACTTACAAGGGACCCAAGGCGTTCCAGCGTCATTTTGCCGAGTGGCGACACGCGCACGGAATGCGGTGCTTAGGCATACCAAATACGGCGCATTTTGCGAATGTTACGCAGATCGAGGATGCGATCACGTTGTGGGAAAAGCTGAAGTCGCAAAAGCAGAGCGAGCGGTGGATCGCTGATCAGGAGGAGGAGTTCGAGGACACGCTAGGAAACGTAGTCAACCGAAAAACCTTTGAGGACCTAAAGCGTCAAGGATTGCTCTAAATAATATCTTTTCTATCATTAAAAAGTTTAGCAATATAAAACTCTGTGAAGAAAATATTTGTTTGTATACGCAAAGTATAAAGAAAAATAATATACATTTCTACATAATAATTATTGTTCAGGCATGAACATGCTGTAGTATATTTAATAACATATTAATAAGAACCGAAGCAATGTAGAGTATTCTACATATAAATGCGTCATATGCCTAACATATGATAGTGTATACTAAATGCGCATATGGTGACATTTGCCCCTACGCATAAACATAGGACGAGCGCAAAGATAAACAAGTGTAATATGATCAGCCACTTATGGTCAGACCACAGCAGCATGGGAGATGCCGCGTATGCACTTTGCCGCTTGCCTAATGTTTATGCCGTATGTATATAAGTATATACAAGCTATATATATGAAGCTACATAGCGGGAGAGCATAGTATGGTCCCCGCTTGGAACTGCACTCATTACATAATGTACTTAGGTTAAGAGATCAAATACGCATGAGCCAGGGTATAAGAACTCTTGCTCAGACGAATAAAGATCATTACACAACTGAACACCACCACAGTTATTTGTATTCACATTTTGGTCCTTCGAGTAAAATCTACAAGGCTACGTTTGTGATTTGTCACACATTTTGGTCCTTCGAGTAAAATCTACAAGGCTACGTTTGTGACAAGTGTGAAAGTGAAGTGAAAAATTGTTTAAATACTTTTTGGCTTACCAATTCAAGCTGTGAGTAGGGGCACAGCACGATCAACCAGGCGATCAAAACAAAAACACCTCCAACGGGTCAAGCCAAAGGGTAAATTAAATTCAAATTTTCACACGAAATAAAAAACACAAGCAAAATGCTGTCGGCAAAAACTCTGGAGTTGCTCAAAAAGCAATCAGAGATCTATGACAAGATCCGGCAGAGCATCACGAACAAGGATGCGTTACCAGCCATTGATAGATTGGCAGCAGAGTTTACTGCCAATCATCTAATACTGGTCAAAATCGGTGTCATCGATCATCAATATTTTAAAGAAAAAATATATGATGGCATAATGGAAAACATCAGGAACTACGAGGAGTCTCTGATGAAAGTCGAAGTTGCCGACCACGCCATAGACACCGACGAAACAGCATCCATCCAACCAAAGACATCCAAGGCACAACACAGGCAGCAGGAAATAATATTTTCCCAAAGAAGCTCGAGCCCAATGGATGCGCTGGTTGACCTTGTGGATAAAAGAGCTCTAAAAGTAAGGCAACACATGCAAGAAGTGTATGCCAATCTAGAGCTCAGCAGCCAGGAAGAAATCCTTGACTATAAAGACAAGTTGATTTTTCTGTGGAACAAAGTCCAGTCAACGCTCACGGATTTAGAGGCAAAATACGAAAAATTTGCCTTCGACATCGATGAGATAGATGAGCTGGAATGCAATGTCAGCATACTTACAAAAAAACTAAACAGAAGAGTAGCTGGCTTGCAAAATGCACAAGAAGACGTTCCAGAGCTACCGAAAGTGGATCTTCCTCAATTCAATGGAAGTCCCAAAGAGTGGCCGACGTTCTTCGAATTATTCTCCGAGGTGATTCATAACAGGAGAGATATCAGCGACACAAGGAAGCTGAATTACCTGAAATCATGCCTTAGGGGAGAAGCCAAAATGGTCGTAGGCCATTTATTAATTGGCTCGTCTGCTAACTACAACTCGGCTTGGGAACTAATATGCAAGCGCTACGAAAATAAGCGCAAAATATTTGCTAACGCCGTCAACCAGCTAGTGGACATGGAACTGCTGAAGAACAATGATGAAGGCAGTATCCGCAAGTTCTTGGACACAGCAACAGAATGCATTTTCATTATCAAAGAAAAGGGTCAATTTGGTAATGAAGCTGACGCTCTATACGCTCAAATTCTGTTGCGACGATTCTCTACGGAAGTCCTACAACTTTACGAGCAGCACGTAAAAAAGGCCAGAGAAATTCAGTCCTTGGACGATGTACTAGAGTTTATTGAGCAACTGTATAACTCAATAGACTCAGTGCAAAAAAGCGCCGCCCATACGTCAAGGGAAGCAAAGACAACGAGCCACAAGAGATGCCGTTTTTGCCAATTGACTGGACATGAAATAACTAGGTGTCAGAAATTTAGAGCTGAGCCGGTTAAAAAACGCAAGGAGTTTGTATTCAAAAACTCGCTTTGCTACAAATGTCTAGGCAGCCACAGCGTTAAAGATTGTAAAAAGAATTGGACTTGCAATCAATGCACCAAAGCACACAACAATTTGCTTCATGAGGAAGCAAATAAAAATGAGATCGTTAGCAGCAACTGTCTAAATGAAAATAAAGGACAAGATACGTTGCTAGCGACAGCGCTCATCCAGATTAAAAATAAGTCTGGAAAATACGAGCAGCTAAGGGCCCTTATAGATGGAGGCTCGCAAAAAACCCTAATATCTGAAGAAGCTGCACAACAGTTAAAACTGCGCCGAACTAAACGGAACGTGGAAGTTCAAGGAATTTCGCAAAATGTAGAAATTCTTAAAAATAGTGTTTGCTTAACAATCAAACCACGGTTTAAAAGCAAATTCATCACCACAACGCAGGCACTTGTTATGCCAAAACTTCAGAGAGCTCTACCAAGCAAGAAAATTGACATGGATGTCAATAAGGATTGGATGGGCTGCGAGCTAGCTGACCCACATTTTAACGAGCCCAGTCGAATTGACGTTGTCATTGGCGTTGATTTACTTCCCTTAATAATGTTGGGAAAGGTAAAGAAAATCAATGAAACCCTGGGACAAAAGACCGAACTTGGATGGATTGTCTCCGGCAATGTAGCTAGATTGTCAAGCAACAAAATAATCAGCGCATCAACAACAATATGTCTGGACGACCTCGAGCGTTTCTGGGAGCTGGAAAGCAACAACAGCGAGTCAGAAGACAGCGCGGATTGTGAAAAGGTGTTCCAAAAAACGATCACAAAAGATGACGAAGGTCGACTAGTAGTATCCATACCATTCCGGGAAGGATTCGAGTTGGGAAACTCTCGGAAACAGGCTATGGCAAGACTGCTGCAAATGGAAAACAAATTCAAGAAGAATCCACAAATGTTCACAGAATACAGTGCCTTCATGGAACAGTACCTGAAGCTAGGTCACATGGAAGCGGTAGACACCATTGGCCAAGGCAAATATTATATGCCACATCAAGCAGTGATCAAACCAAGCAGCCTTACTACTAAATTGAGAGTAGTGTTTGACGCCTCAGCCAAAACTTC
The DNA here is from genome assembly GCA_035045825.1 of Drosophila eohydei. NCBI lineage: Eukaryota > Metazoa > Arthropoda > Insecta > Diptera > Drosophilidae > Drosophila > Drosophila eohydei. Next base: position 2,550,610 of record JAWNOT010000095.1, read on the forward strand.
CAATGGTTTGAGTCTAAATGATGTGATGCTAGTCGGGCCCAAAATACAAAAGGACATCTTCGATATTCTGGTCAAGTGGCGACAATGGAGATATGTAATGACAGCCGACATCGAAAAAATGTATCGACAAATCAAAGTTGCCAAAGATGATCAGGAATACCAGTACATACTCTGGAGAGATGACCCAAAATTGCCTGTCAAAGAATTTAAACTGACTACAATAACGTATGGGACATCAGCTGCGCCATTTTTAGCGGTCCGTTGTCTGCAAGAGCTGGCAAATCAACATTGCCAAGGTAACAAGCAACTGATGACAACGATCAATGAAGATTTCTACATGGATGATCTCATCACTGGTGGCGACTCCATATCCGATTGTATCAACACGCAAACAGAACTCAGGGATATCATGGAAAATGCTGGCATGCATTTAAGAAAATGGATATCAAACGATGACAGGATCATTGCTGGGATTCAAGACGGCGACTCAACGGAAAAAATCCAAATACTCAAGGACGAGTCAATAAAAACCCTTGGTCTGCAATGGGACCCCAAAAAGGATGTCTTCACATTTTATGTTGATTGCCCAAAACTAGTGCGCACTACTAAGCGTCTAATATTATCCCGATTGGCGAGAATCTTTGACCCACTGGGATGGCTCACACCAGTAACACTGCTGGGCAAATGCTTTATTCAGGAACTGTGGAAATTGCCGCTAACTTGGGACACATTACTGGAACCGAGGCTGGCGGATTACTGGCAAGAGTACGCAAGCACATTGCCTGAGTTAGCCAAAATTAATATACCACGCTGGTCTGGAAAAACGAGCAGTAATGCAACAGAGCTACATGGATTCTGCGACGCATCAGAAAAGGCTTATGCAGCAGTGGTATACACCAAGGTTGGATCCAAAATTACTTTGCTGGCTGCAAAAAGCAAAGTGAATCCAATAAAAAACAAGAAGACTATTCCAAAATTAGAGCTATGTGCAGCTCACTTATTAAGCAAACTATTAGCTAAAGTACAAGCAATAGTAGGAGACCACGCCAAAACCCGAGCATGGTGTGATTCACAAATCACGCTAGCTTGGATAAAAAACAAGCGGAGCAAGGACAAATTCGTCAAAACTAGAGTAGACGAAATAAACAAAAAACTGCCTCACGTCGAATGGAAATACGTGAAATCCGCAGACAACCCAGCAGATGTCGCCTCAAGAGGAATTTCCCCATATCACTTAAAAGAATGCAAGATATGGTGGAAAGGGCCAGAATGGTTGACACAACAGCCAGATCAGTGGCCACAGTATGTAGAGCCAGAATCAATAATGGTAGCAACTCTAAACACAGAAGAGAACTACCTGATACCACTCCTAACAAAGTTCTCTTCAATGGATAAGCTAACCAGCGTAATTGCTTATGTATTACGCTTTATAGCAAAACTACGAGGGAAGAATCAACACTCGACATACCTGACTGTCGATGAATTCAAGAAGGCCAAAACAGTCGTTGTAAAATTACAACAACAGCTGGATTTTGGACATGAAATTCGAGTACTCAACGCTGGAAAACCTCTGGATGCGAAGAGTAAACTACAGGCTCTCAACCCCTTTCTGGATGGACAAGGAGTGCTACGTGTGGGAGGGCGTCTTCAAAATGCAATGGTGCCATACGACGTGAAACACCCAATTATAATTGGAAAGTCACAGTTTGCTTGGCTAGTAATAAAAAACGCTCACAAGGAAACCCTACACGGCGGACTAAAATTAATGAGGAACCTTATTCAAAGAGAGTTCTGGATATTTGGGCTACGAAACACATTGAAAAAATACTTACGAGAATGTGTTACTTGCATTAGGTACAAACAGGAAATGGCCAACCAACTGATGGGAAATTTACCAGTATACAGAGTAACTGGCGATTACCCATTCCAAAACACTGGCATTGACTACGCTGGACCTTTTCAAATTCGTTGTTCCAAAGGAAGAGGCCAAAAATCATATAAAGGGTACATATGCCTATTTGTATGCATGGCCACAAAGGCAATACATCTGGAAGCCGTCAGTGACTTATCATCAGACAAGTTTTTAGAAGCCCTACGCCGATTCTTTGCCAGACGTGGCAAAAGTGAGCATTTGTATTCTGATAACGGTACAAATTTCGTAGGTGCTGCTAGAATATTAGATAAGGATCTTGTCGCGGCTATAAAAGGAAATAACAGCCTTGGACCAGTACTAGAGAAAGAGGGAATCAAGTGGCACTTCATCCCGCCGGCAAGCCCCCACATGGGAGGACTATGGGAAGCTGGAGTAAAATCGGTAAAGCATCATCTGAAGCGAGCCATCGGCGATAACAGCTTCACGTTCGAAGAATTCACCACATTGCTCAGCCAAATTGAAGCAGTACTGAACTCACGTCCACTTGTCACCTTAAATAGTGACACGGATGGAGACGATATTCTGACACCTGGTCATTTTATTGTGGGAAGACCACTTATTGGAGCACCAGAACATTTTGAAGAGAATAAAAAAGTGGGGATGTTAGACAGATGGAGATACATGCAACGTATCCGAGGAGATTTCTGGAGAAAATGGAAGGAGGAATACTTGGCAACACTGCAACAACGAACCAAATGGCGGCAGGAAAAGGAAAATCTCAAGGAAGGCCAACTCGTCCTATTGAAACAAGAAAACACGCACCCCGCTAGATGGCCCATGGGAAAGATAATAAATACTACAAAGGGACAAGACAATAAAGTTCGTGTAGTAACAATAAAGACAAATGTGGGAGAGGTCAAGAGATCAATAAACAAGATCTGCTTGCTGCCAACTCAGGAAAAGGGTGAGAAAGTCAGCTCGCCAAAAGAACGGATGAAAACACGATCAGCCAAACCACCGACAGGACGAGCGACGATTTTCAGCCTGCTAACGATATTGCACGTAGCAAGTACTACTATAGTAAATGCTACAGGTACAAGCAAGCTAAAAATACAAAACATGGATCAACATCATAACGCCGCACGAGGTAACGTCAACGAACACTGTGAAATACTCTCCAGTGCTCTTCAGAGTCATCGACCACAACGACACTTGGGTTCCGACGCCACTCCAGCACATTGTAGTAAACAATTCAGTGGAACTACGAAAATTACAGCAGGCCATACAAAATTTGGATCGTCAAAAGGTACACATTGAGGATCTGGTCTTCCACAGTATAAATGGACACATTTCGTTGGGACTAGTAATAATTATAATAGTTTTATATTTAATTAAAAGGAAAAACCAGAGGCAGCAATTGCTAGCTGTCGCATTTTCTGGCCCCCCGCAGAATGTTCAGGCATGAACATGCTGTAGTATATTTAATAACATATTAATAAGAACCGAAGCAATGTAGAGTATTCTACATATAAATGCGTCATATGCCTAACATATGATAGTGTATACTAAATGCGCATATGGTGACATTTGCCCCTACGCATAAACATAGGACGAGCGCAAAGATAAACAAGTGTAATATGATCAGCCACTTATGGTCAGACCACAGCAGCATGGGAGATGCCGCGTATGCACTTTGCCGCTTGCCTAATGTTTATGCCGTATGTATATAAGTATATACAAGCTATATATATGAAGCTACATAGCGGGAGAGCATAGTATGGTCCCCGCTTGGAACTGCACTCATTACATAATGTACTTAGGTTAAGAGATCAAATACGCATGAGCCAGGGTATAAGAACTCTTGCTCAGACGAATAAAGATCATTACACAACTGAACACCACCACAGTTATTTGTATTCACAATTATATTTAAATATTATATATATATATATATATATATATATATATATATATATATATATATATATATATATATATCTGTAGGATAGAATTGTCTTTGCACATTCTATATTTTAGTTAAGGTTGACAGAAATTTCAATTACGTATTTTCCATAGGTATTTGAAAGCATTCAAAATGAGCTGGCAAGACACTTAAGCATTCAATGCTTAAAGTCGTAAAACTATTTACGTATATGTGCCTCCATTCGCAAACCCACTTTGTCAACTTTAGACAAAGGTAGCAGTGAAAACTTTTGCTGCTGCTGCTGCTGCTTTAACTGCAAAGGACACCCATTTGACTGTAGCCAAGGAAACTCCTGGTATTGCGCGTCGTGACTCAGCTCTGTAAACGCTGCCTGTGTTGTGTGTAATCGCACTTTAAACTTGGCATTTTGATCAAGTTTTGGTAAATGTTTCACTCGATCCGCGAATTTGTATAAGGCAGTCCTTAGCTGTTGTTCATATTCCATTAAATATTGATCGTCTGCTGATTCAGCCTGAACTGGTTGCATTTCCAGAAAGTAGCTTTCCATGTACTCCGACTCATTCCCATATATAGTTATTTCCATCTTAAATTTTACTGTATTTTTCAGTAAATGCTGCTGAACAGTTTTCAAAACATTTGCTAGGTAAGAGCTTAAGGCTGGGAAGGCCACTATAAAGACTGGTGTGTTGTAGACACGGCGTTTCTTAAAGATTTGTGCAGGATAAACGCCACGAATATAAAGTATATGATTTAATATCACTTCGATAGCTTCCAAGTGTATTGCGACCATTTCCTCCAACTCCATTTTCACTTGCAATAGAAATATTTCATTTAATTAGCTGCTGAAAACGCAACTTAACTGAGGACCTAAAATATACCAGATAAATACGACTTGGTCACACTTTGTCTTTATCATTATCAAAAACTGATCAACTCTCAAGCAATTTAAATTCAAAATAGTTTCATACATCCACGATATCAATCACGTAGATAATTAGGAATTTAACACGGTTTTTAATATACATTTCTTTTGTTTTTGTTGTTTATTTCGATTGCGTAAAAAATTGCGTAGGCAAATTAAGCAACCAGAGCAGATGCTGTACTGGATTCATATTTCCAATTTGGAGCCAGTACGCTCTTTGTTTTATAGTAGCGTGCCAGCCGGTGAATTCTGGATTCTACCAAAATCAAACGGAACTTGCCGTCCTTATCCTTGCGATTGCGCTCCAAATGTTTACGGATAGCGACTGCCTTCTTGATCATATGGTACAGATCCTCGGGAATGTCTGGTTTAAGACCTACCGATTTCATGATGCGCAGGATTTTGTTTCCGTTAACAAAGCGCACTTGGGCAACGCCATGAGAATCACGCAAAATTATACCTATAATAATTGATGAGATAGTTCAGTTAACATAACCTTAAAACGTAAACACAAATAAAAATACCAATTTTTGAAGGCGTCAGGCCTTTCTTGCCAAGTTTCTTGATCTGTTCCTTGACATCATCAGCGTTGAGCTTCAGCCATGATGGCACTGTGCGTCTGTATGGTAGAGCTGATTGGGAAATACCCTTGCTGTAAATAAAACATATCGTTAAACTCGCTTGTAAGTGACAAGAGCCGCAAGTGTTATCGTTGGCAACATGTGCTTATGTTCATGGCTTTGTTGTCAGTTTTTATAGCGGCCTAGTTCATACAACATTAGCATAGCACAAGTTTTCGTACATAAAGCAGGCATATTTTTCGAGAACTTTTGCTCATTAGAACTAGCGAAAGTGCAATTTACCCTGGAGCGTGCATACGACCCATGTTGAGTGTTTAGTTTTTGATACCGAAAAGAAAGTGGAGACTTATAATTTGCCAAGTCTACATACACATTGAGCATTGGCAGAGATGATTTGATTTCATAATAACAGTTATCGTCAATGCATTCGGAAATATCGATTTTTTTATAATATCGCAGCTTAAAACGTTCTATGAATTTCAAATATACATGTAAATAGTAAATGGAGGCGTTCCTGTTTAACATATAAATTAATGAAAAATAAAAAATTAATTTAAAAAGAAATAATTAGATGCTGATTTATACACTTCCGCATTTATTAAAACTGACAAATGGCAGTGATGTTAAAGAAGACTTATATAGAACTCGAAATCACATATTTTAATTGATTTTGCGGGTTTTTAATATTATCTTTTATTTTACTATATTTTCATTTTGAAAGTATACTTTAAGTTTTGTATTTATTTAAATCGATTATCATACCAATGCGATTGTGTGACCAACTAGGATTTAAAATACTTTCACAGTACCGCACTAGTTCACTTGAGTACACGTTCTTTCAGCCCTGTGAGAAAATTTTTGCTTCTAAAACTGAGAGAGCAAAACAAAATCGTGAGTACATAAGTACATACAGAGCTAATTGGAATGAAAACACGGTTCGCGCCATTTAGAATTCCTAAATAATAAAATAAAATTTAATTTAACAGGCGGTAATATTCATTTTCGTGTTGTACTCCTGTCAAACACAATTTCTTTGCTACCATTTTAGTTGCTGAGACGCTTGGCGCGCCCCATGTGAATTGTGTATTATTTGTGTGCGTGTGTTTGTATGTATTCAGCGGGGCATGCACAGTTCCGGAAAATATATACAAACTGTGATTGTTTGTTTTTAGATTCTCATTACGTCGTTAAACGAATACTAAAATGGATGTAGATACTGAAGAAGGTAAGTGTTCCCTAGCAGTTGGTAGTGCCATCTACGCATTTCATACATACGCAAATACACATTGGCATAGGCTTCACAGATTTTTATTTGCTTGTGTAAGTACGCCAATATTCTTGTGTGTGTGAATATACACGTGTGTTGTTGTTAGTGCGTTGTGTATAAAGATCGCCTTAAGTCGTTCGTTCAGTTGGGCAGTTGCTTGTTTGCTCTCGCCATGAACGACTGTCATAGCCGGCAGCCAAACGAAGATGGCCATACATTTTACGGTGATTAAGTCAGACTTTAATTTTAATTTAATTTAAGCAGTTCTCATAGAAGAAAAAATATTAAACACAAATTTCTATATTTGCTTACAGACTTGCCCAGCGCTCGTTCCAGTGATGTAATAAAAAATCTGTTGGAGATCGCAAATAGCAGACCAGGCACCAATGTTGCCAAAGCTATTATTGCCTACCATGAATCCTCTAGTCTGGCAACACTATTGCTGCTTCTGGAAGAGGTATCAAAAAATACAGATTTCTCAACAGATTTGCGATTGTCGCTTTCCTATGTAAGTAACTGAATACAATAATTTATATTTTGATATTGATATTTATCAATTGTTAGTATATGGATGAGTTTTTACGGCAAGTCTCTGGGTCGAGTCTGCCGCGTCGTTCGGTTATTGCTGCCGCTGGCAGCGTTCTTCAATACTGCAGTAAAGTCTATGGAGACAGAGTGGAGTTTATGTACCAGGTAGTGGAACATCAAATCGAGGCTCTGCTTAAAGCTGATCCCCAAAAGGAGGACAATAGCAATAGGTAAGTAAAATGAGAGCTTCACAACGGTTGCCATGTGGTTATTGATTTAACGTGTCAAGATTTGCCGCCAAGCAGTCTGTTTCGATTTCTTATCATGTCATTCTGTCATTCTCTTCATTTTCTCCGAGTGCAGTTATTTGCTGTCGCACTTTACTGTACATTATTCATGCAAATAAATTTATTAATTGTACTGCGTTTTATAGTAACAAAAATGCTAGCAAGCCGGAGGAACACCGCAAGCGACGCGTTAAGAAACTCACACATAAGGAATTTGATCCGTTCTCATACAAGATGGAACCGAAAAAATTTAAGATAATGTCGGAAGAGAAGCGCTTTAGTCGCGTTGGATTTGAAACAAATAAAAATAGAAATCGTACAATTGAGCATATGTATCAGGATCACACTCCGTCGCATTTGTGGAAATATGCGCCCATAGTAGACCCAGCCAATCCCTACGAACAGGATGAGAAGAAAAACTACAAAGTGTTCACCTACCATCCGGAGCCCAGATACAATACGCTTCTGCCAGACATTCAATTTGATCGTCTAAATCTGATCAAAGAGTATGTGAACAGAAATCAAGTGAATGTATCAGACACTCTACACAGAAATATGAGCAATAAGGAATATTTGGATGAGTATATAGCGCTGGAGAATCAAATGCTCGCCTCACGATACGGAGAAAAGTCACTGCTGAAACGCGCGATGATTGCAGATGAAGATGAAAAGTCAAAGCGTTTGCGATTGGAATTGGAAAACCTGCAGGAACATTTTTTGGACACTAATGCAGAAAGTCCTAAGCGTAAAAGACTAACAGAGGATGTTGATAATTTTGATATGAGTGCAGATAACAATGAAGTACAGGCGGACTCAGTTGTTGACGACTCACTCAGGACCATGAAGTTGGCAGATACCACCGAGGAACAAACCGATGATTGCCATCTCGAAGCATCCTCGTTAGCCATGAATGATGAAAGTTGTATGGACAGCACACGCTTGGATCAGCAGAACCAACAGGAGTCACAGCCTGTAGAGAAACGCTTGCAATTAGAACTCTCAAATAGCAAAGTCGATGACAGCAATGAGCAGTTGTTACAAATTGATTCCGGCATTGGGATGGATGATATATGCGATACACTGCCAACAGGTAAACTAAGATGCACTCAGCTTATGTTGACTCGTGTGTTGTATAAAACAGAATCCAGCTAAGTTTTTTGTTAATCCTTTCTTTTGTAGACATTTGACTCACATTCTTTGTTTATTTTTTTTACTTTTATTTGCGTATGTATTTCGTTTGTTGTCTGCTGCCTGCACCCAACTATTGTGCAGGTCAATCTTTTGATGACGAGGGTGTTGTTCTTACAGATATAATAGAAGAGCAGCGTCTCCAGTCGCTGTCCCCCAAGGTAATGGTACACGACATTCTGCCCGGTGTTCCAGACAAAGCTAAGCTCAGTGTTCGAGTTGATGCCGAAATGCTAGCACTCAGCGGCATCAATGAAACGGTTGACGAGATTGTCCAAGTGCAACGTGATGTGCACTTTACAATTAAGCGAAATTTGTTTCAGCTACCAGAAAAACAGCTCCGCAAACGCTGCCTCTTTAAGCTAACCAAAGAGTTTGATATATTTAAGAAAGCGGTAAGCATGTCCGACTATAAATAAGCAAACGTCTTTATATTATTTAATTATATTTTTAAAGCGCATCCCAGCTAAGCGACAGGCTGAACCGAAAGCTGCCCCTACGCCTAGGGTTCTGCGTGTTACCTCGCCCACGAATTCCACAACGTCACTTAATAGTTTTTCAGATTTACCTTTGGATCAAATGGAATTTGATTCAGAACAAAGTATATTAATATAAAAAACTGCAATTCATGATGGGGTCTAATTTTTGTTTATCTTTTATTTGTAGACTTTCGTGGCTTTAGGCGTCCAACGTACGATTCAGGCATTGACCAGGAGGAGGTTAGATTGGCCAACTCGCCTGCTGATGATGGCATTATCGTTGATGTGGAAACCGAAGGATTACCTGATTTGAATACAATAGAAGATGCATCGGCCTCAGTAGAAATTCAACCAACTAGGAGTGTGGAGCAAACAGAGAAGGACATGACATTACCTGACATTTTATTGGAAGCAGGAGCATTAAATCAAACAGAACCAAATAATGACGACACAATCGCCCAGGATATTACAGAAGAAAATGCAATTTCTTTGGATGACCCAGCAAGAAACGTAGCTGAATTGTCCAATGTAGATGCGGCCAACGAGTTGGATCAAGACTGGGATGAACAGTCTAGCAACTCGAGTTTCGAAGAAAACTGCAATAGCATAGATGCAGAGACTGACGCCAAGGTAGGAAGTTGTGATAGTGGGCAGTTTTATATTGTATAGCTAATAAGTTAGTAATTATGAAAGGGGCTAAGCTAAAATCGCAGAAAATTTATTTAAAACTACATATTATATTGATAAAGCTAATCAGGTATCAGAACACATTGAACAAATTAAAGGAGAATATTGAAGCGTGGCTAGCAATCATTATTTGAATCTTGAAAAAACTGTTCCTCAAAAAATAAGTGTGACAGAAGAGGTTATTGTAAAAATTTAATTTTTACTCTTTTTAATCAACTGTTATAAATTACAGATTATTGACTGGCATCGTAGGCTTGCACCCATGTTGGAAGCAGCGCATGCGCGTCAAAACTTTAGTATACGGGACTTAAACGATGAGATTATAGCGAAATGCCAGGAAAAAGGTGGAGTGGCTACTTTGGCGGACGTTATAGAGGATAAGGATCCTACCAAACTATGTTGCTATATGCTGTCCTCATTGCTGCTGGTAAATAACAATGATATGCCACCAATATTTTATACATTTTATTATAATTTTGAATATTCCATGATAGACAAACCAGGGCAACGTCGATCTACAAATAGATAAACGGGATAAAAGCAAGCCCATAGAGATCAGACAGTTCAAAATGATGTTGATAAGCACGGAAAGAAAACAACTGAATCCGGAGGATGATATTGGCAATATGAACAATGTCGATCAACGGGGAAAACCGATATTAGCAACATCCCAGAAAACGACAACATCGATTCAACGACAGCAAAGTCCTAAAACAGTTAATGTAAACACCGTGCGACTTATAAAACCGGTGCCCAAGGCAAATGCACGGCCAGAGGATGCTGACTCTGGGTTGGCATCTTCGGTGTCTGCCTGGTCCTTCGATGCGTAGCGGATGATGTATACTAAATATTCGTGTCTGTCTTTAGTTTCTGCTTAATGGGTTCACTCTTGATATAGAATTAGAATTTTGTATCATATGTGTATAGATCGTTATATAAGTGTATAGAATTTGATGTTCGCTCCGTAGGCATTCCCAATGTATACGTTTTATTTGTGTATCACGCATATTTAAAAACAACTAACTAACTTCATGATTTTTTTACAGCAGCTGATAATGCAAGGGCTGCCTCTTCCGCAGGCATTCAACAAAATTAAAAACCTTCGCTAGCCGCGTAACTGACAAATCCAATATTGGACGATATACAAATATATATGCATGTATATATATAGTTTTTTTGTCTTGACAAATGTACAAAGTCTAGTTCTAAGAGTGTTTTTTTTTTTAAATTTAAATTGCACTTTTAGATTCCCTGATTTATTTTATTCGCTGCCAGTTTTTAGATTACTTTACTTTATGTTCTGTAGTGTAAAAAAAAACAAATTGAAGCAGTATTATTTAAGCTCGATTTCCTCATGATTGAACGAGTTTTGCGAATTTCAATTAACTATTATTTTTGTTTTTTTTTTTTGCTTTAGTTTACTTTTACATTCAGTTTTTCATTTACAATTCCTTTTTTCACTTTCAATTAATTTTGCTTTATATTTTTTAGTTCAATTTGTTTTTCTTTTCACTTTTAATTTTACCCACATTATTCATTTATTTATTAATTCCATATTTCAATTTCTTATTGCATTTATAATTATTTTTTATCATTTATTTTCCTTTAAAAATCTTTCAGCAAGGCAAGAAAAAAAGGGTTTGAAATTTACTTTAACCAGAAACATATTTTGGAAATCATGTAGAGCTGATAGTACTACGAAAATCAAGTACCTGATCTACTAGTGTAGTAAAAAATATTTTTTTAACGACAAAAATAAATTTTGTACACCTATGCAGAAATTTATCTATTTACATCTACATATATTATATACATTTGAATGTGCAAAATCAACTTTTTTTTTTAGTATTTTAAGAAAGCATCTAAATGCAATGGAAAAAAGTAAAAAAAAACCTAATAACAAGTTTGTTTGAAATTTATGGGATGTCGGGAATTATTAAGTATTAAAATTGACAGAAGTTTTGATAAAAATTATACAGAAATTCTTCTGGATTTACTTTGCGCTTAACCGAGTACGTGATTAAATTTGAAAGTTGTACATATATAGATATATAGATGGGGTGGTATAAAATTCAAGATTCTACAATTATTCGGAGTCGCTGCTGCCGTCTGATTTTGTCTTTTCCTCGTCCTTCTGCTCTTCAGTCTTGTAGTGGCGATATTCTTTCTTGAGCTCCCACATATTTTTGTGCGGATTTTTCATGTTATAATCGCAGACATCTTTAAGTATCTCCTTCAGGTAGCTAATAGGCTGATTGGTTATCTTCACCAGGTCCTTAATATTATAGTACTGATGCTTTTCAAATGCATGGAAAAGCATATCCATCACAGCATTCTTATCATCACGTGCCTTTTTGCCCTCCGCCTTCTTACGTTCCCGATACTCGATCTAAAATATAAAATATTTGTAGCAAGAAACAATAGATAAAGTAAAAAAAAACAGTTATTTTTACATTGTGTGCATGGTCTTTAACTGGCTTGTAATTCTGTACAATCTTGTCAATTGGCTGAACTCGCCGCTGCGGCTCGGACGCTTTGCGTATGGACTCGAGCTTCAACTTCATGTAGCAAGTGTCGGCAATGGGTCTGCATTCAAGCTTTTGCACGATGCGACCCTCCATATATAGCTTCTCACTGTCTGGCGTCGCGGAAGTTGCAGCTGAACCATTTTCCTTACCATTGCTGGCGGCCACAGCCGCCAATTCTGTTGGTGCCATGTGGGAGAAAACACCAAGTGTCTGTTTTGTAACCTGTGACACGTCGAGAACGTGCTCTGTGGGTATTTTCTCATCCGGATCCAGAGCGAGCACAGCAGGCGTGAGGGAAAGTGAAACTTGGGCTTTCTGACCAGGCGTTTTGCTGATTCGCAGCTTGCCAACATCCATATTGGACGGCGCCTTTTCCCATTTTTGTGCAATGTATTTGGGTACTTTGACTAACCAAACGCCACGTCCTGCATTTGAGAGATCCAACTCCTTGTCGATAATTTGCACTTTGTCCTTATCATCCTTAGACATATTGTGGCTAAAATTATTTATTAATGCAACGGCACGTACAAACTGCAATTGCAAAATGTAAATTGACCAGCTGTGACGACAGAGTTGCCACCGTGATAAGAAGAACGCACAAGAATAACATGTCTACCAAATTAGATAAGGTAGCGCAGAGAAGCTAGCGATATTAATACCACCAAATAAATGAGGTCATAGCATAATATTGGGATTAAATTGTTTAACTTGTATAGGTATTCACTTGTATTAAAAATATATTATGTCCGCATTTGTCAAGCGATGTACAATTTTATTTGTTATGAAGTCAAGTTGATTGCGTACACAACTTTATTTAATTACCTCAAAACAGCTTGCTGCCAACTCGCTTCATTTAGACTTTGTCAGCTGTTGCAGTTGCACACGCTGGCTTTTTGTTCAGAATAATTGTGTGTGTAGAAAAACAGCTAGTAATAGACATAATCAAATATGGCTCCGCCAGCGGCAAGAGCGCGCTACAATGCCAATAAAGCTGACAACCAGATACTCACCAAAAAACCACCGAAACGTCTTAATGGTAACAAAGAAGCTGCCGGTGTCGTAGCCGGCAGCAAAAAGGAAAAGAAGAAGAAGTACTTTGAATCATAATAATACAATGACTATAACAACTAACATTATATGCCTTTTTTTGTATAGTAAACACTCAGCGACTGCATCGAATTCTGCGGATAAGACCCAGTCTAGCCCCAATCCGATTATGCCAAGTGTTCATACGGCCTTCAAAACATTTGTGAGCGCGCGTCTTTGTAGCGCAATTTGGGCGTACATTTCAGACTGTGATGAGACTTTTAATTACTGGGAACCGCTACACTACATTATCAACGGCCACGGCCTGCAAACCTGGGAGTATAGTCCGCAATTCGGCCTGCGCTCCTACACATATCTGCTACTGCAAGGCGTCCCCGGCTGGATCTATCAGAAGTTGTTCAATCCAAGTCCTATATTAATTTTTTATATGGTTCGTTGCATGCTGGGCTTTGGCTGTGCACTCATGGAGCGCTTTATGTACAAGTGAGTCAAGTCTGCTACTTTGTAAAGAAGGAAATTAGTTGGACTGCTTGGTTTACAGATCTATATGCCAGGAGTTCGGCATACACGTCGGTCGGCTCTGGCTGATCTTCCAGCTGTTTAGTGTGGGCATGTTTGTGTCCAGTACTGCGCTGTTGCCATCGTCGTTTTCTATGTACTTTGGCTGCTCTGCTTTGGCTGCATGGTGGCAGCAGCGCTACAGTCTGGCCATATTCTTTACTGCTATTTCAGCGCTGCTCGGTTGGCCATTCGCGGCGCTAATTGGAGTTCCATTAGTGTTGGAATTGCTGCTTCGGCAACGCGATTGGCGTACCTTTTTACAGTGGACATTGATCTCTGGCTTAACAATTGCACTGCCCATGATTGCCATCGATACGAAATACTTTGGCAAACTGACTTTCGCGCCACTTAACATCGTTTGGTATAACGTGTTCACTAGCCACGGACCCAACATTTTTGGCACTGAGCCTCTCAGCTACTACATCCTCAATGGTTTCCTCAATTTCAACATTATTTGGGTCAGTAACAGAGCTACATTTATAGTCAATACCAATAATAAATTCCTCAATATTATCGTATTTTCAGCTTTTGGCACTGCAATTACCGATTATGCTGGTCATGGATTATCTTATTGTGCCTGCAAAGTTTAAGTCGACTCTCAACTTTCCACGCTATATATCATTAGCGCCTCTTTATCTTTGGTTGCTGGTTTTCTTGGCACAGCCGCATAAGGAGGAGCGTTTCCTATTTCCGGTTTACCCAATGATCTCTCTCTGTGGCGCCATCACTGTGGACGTCTATCAGCGTATCTTCTTCCGTATCAAGACGCTTGTGTTTAAAATCAAGTCGGGCATTCACTATTTAGATCACAGTATGTTCATAGCCATTGTCGTGATGGTGGCCAGCACTTTATTGGGTCTTTCACGTGTATTTGCTCTCTATCGGAATTATCATGCGCCAATGGATCTAATGCTGGAGCTCAATCAATTTAAGACTTCGCCACAGTATCGTCCAGATGAAATTTATAATGTATGTATTGGCAAAGACTGGTATCGTTATCCAGGAAGCTTCTTTTTCCCGGCACGCAATTTCCGACTGCGTTTCCTTAAATCGGAATTCCGAGGCATGTTGCCCGCTTATTACACGGAAGGTCTCAACGCCACTCAGGTCGTGCATCCTTATTTCAATGACCAGAACTTGGAAAACGAGCACATGTACTTTGACTACGATCAGTGCCACTTTCTATTAGACTTCGATGAGGGGAAATACACAACACTCGAACCGAGCTATTCGAGGCGAACAAAGGACTGGTCTATAATGAAAACCTTGCCATTCCTCATACCAGAAAAGTCGCACAAGGTGCTGCGCGCCTTTTATGTGCCATTCCTAACCGACAATCACATCAAATATGGAGATTTTAATCTGCTTAAACGTAAAAAAGCGCGCAATGGCAGCTAGAATCCAGAAACAAAAGTAAATTTTCAATGTAACTAAATCTACATAATTTATTATGCCAAATCGAGTTTGCTTTCCTGTTTTGTATTTGATGCAGTTCAAAGTCTTTTAATATTTACTGATTTTAGTGTATAAGCCAAATTGTTTTACTAAATTTGTCCATAATGCAACTTTTGTTTTCTTATTTAAAAAATATTAATTTCAAATCAAGCCAAAGCTGTAAACTTTATGCTGAATCGAATTAGATTTTAAGACCAAACGAAATAAAAGCAATCAATTCTGAAAATGCGACTAAGACTATTGAACAATGGTTCGATGCAAATACCGTTTAGACTGCAGCCCAGATCCCAACCAAGAAATAAGTATCTGATTAGTTCAATAGAGTTTATTCTTAAGCTTGTCGTTAAAAAGTATCGTAAAAAGTGGTTAGCAAAATTGTACAATGGAATTCGCTTGCTTAAACTACATGTGCTGGATGTTTACAATGCTATATTTGGTCTACTACATTTACAATGATTGGGCATAAAACCTAAGCGCGACTTAGAGTTAAGACCTAGTGAATTTATATTAAGGCCAGCAATATTTACAGGGTGAAATCGTCTTCAGCTGTGCTCAACTAGAAGTAGACTGTCAAATTGTTTTCGGATGAACCCATCGTATCCGACGCGGTCAGCAGATTGGAAGCAGCTGCACTCCCGTTTACAGCACTATTTGTCGTCGTTGTGATCGTTGTTATGCCCCCCGTGACGGCGGCCACCGTCTTGCGGTTGTTGTTATCCGGCGTCGTCTGTTGCTGTTGACCCTGCTGCGAGAGGGAGTCGTGCTCGATCTCGTCTTCTTCGTAGAGCTGCCCGTTGGCAGAGGCGCGAGATACGATGCCTGGTAAGAAGACTACTTATAGTGAATGTTTTGGGCTGATAGGGATAGTGGGGCTTTAATCAGACTACACTTACTGCGCACCGTTGCCGCATAGCTTTCCCGCTGACGCTCCCGTTCGCGCTCACGCTCTCGCTCCAACAAATTGCTGGCACTGCTGAGGACCATGCTGCTGCTGGCGCCATTTCCCACATGATGCAGTCCATTGTTAATTGGATTGGCCATGCTAATGCTGCTGCTGGGATGCTTCATATGCAGAACGGACACGCCGCCACTGGTGACAGTGGCTCCATTGCCATTGCCTGCCAGTTTTTCATGCGTCACCAGGTTCGCAGAGGAAACGCTACTGTGCGCTTGGCTGTGCACACGATTACGTCCGAGGCTGAGGCCGCCAGAGCTGCTCTTCCTTTGCTTCTTGGAGCGCACAATATAGCAGCTTAGCGCCATGATGATGAGCAGAAACAAGCCCACAATCATGCCAAACATGCCCAGCATGCTGTTGTTCCATGCGGATTGGGCGAGAGTAAGTCCTTCCATTGTGACGCTGACAGGAACAGAGGTGCTACGAGGCGGCACACCCGAGTCCGTAGCAATAGCAATCAGATGTACCGTGGACTCATTGAGACTTTGTAGCTGCTCCGGGCGCATATAGATGTTG
This sequence comes from Drosophila eohydei, assembly GCA_035045825.1. NCBI lineage: Eukaryota > Metazoa > Arthropoda > Insecta > Diptera > Drosophilidae > Drosophila > Drosophila eohydei. Next base: position 2,567,432 of record JAWNOT010000095.1, read on the forward strand.
CCCGATGCATCGATTTCGAATAGACCCGCATGCTGGCCTCGCAGCGATAGCTCCAGTTTATCATTGCGATCCCCATCTGCCGCCTCCACTTTGCCAATCAGCACACCCTCAAAAGAGTCCGCCCGTGACTGCAGAGACTGCTGGAATCGGAATGGAAATACTCAATAATATTAATAAATTGCATCAGCATGTGCTAACTTACGCTCTTGGGCACCATAAACTCGTAGTGTGTCTCCCGGAAGCGAGGCTCCCAGTCGTTGACATCAATCACCTCTAGTGTGACCTCGGCCGATGTGCTGTTGGTCAGGCCATCGCTAGCTACGACCTGAAACTCGTGTTTGGTCATCTTCTCATAGTCCAGCGGCTTCGCTAGCACCAATTCGCCCAGCGAGCCAACGCTGAAGAACTGCGAATTGATGGGATCCGCAATAGTGTACTTCAAGTGCTTGCCAGGCTTGTTGGTGGGCAGTGCTAGTATGCGATTGCCTACAGCCGTGTCCTCGCGTATGCGCATCACAAAACGTTTCTGAACAAACGCGAGCGAGCTGAGATCGCTGTGGGTGCCCGGCCGTGTTAGCTGCACTGTGGTCAGAGCGTAACGATCCGGATTATCTATTTGCGTCGCCTTGACAACCAGAGTGGCCCCATGCGTAAGATCTGAGTACCCAATGGGCGCGAGCTGTGTAATGATTCCATTATGTGGATGCACGCGGAAGTACTTTGCATCCTGCGATTGTACAATGGTGTATTGAATGGGCGCACAGATGCCTTCATCTTGGTCAATGGCCTTCAAGGGTTCGGGTCGCATACGCAGCTCGCCAGCCCGGCCATCTGCGGGTAGCTCAGCGCTGTAGGATTCACGTAGAAACTTCGGATTCTGATCATCCGCATCGGTTATGATCACGCGCAGCAGCGTGTCGGAATGTCGCGGCGGTGTGCCCTGGTCTTGAGCTCGTAGCTTGACTGTGAAGTTCTGGAGTTGCTCGTAGTCGAGCGCCTTCTTTAGCACCAATGTACCCTCGAGCGGGTTGAGGAATTGCACCAGCTCCGCATAGGGACCGGGTAGTACCTGATACTCAACCGTGGAGAAGGGTCCCGGCTGATCGGCATCCTCAGCGCGCGCGCCTTGAAGTATGCGTGTACCGGGCACCGTCACCTCCGAGAGGGTCAGCGTATAGGGCGTGCCAATCCATTGTGGTGCATTATCGTTGACGTCCGTGACGCGAACATTGACGGGAATGACGAAGCTCTGCAACAATAAAGAACAAAGGCTACACATTCACTGGAGAGTTTGAAGATAAACACCTTGTGAGCCCTGCGGCCGGCTGCCGGGCAAACAAACAATAGGCAAGTCCTGGTCACTGACCCCAAAAATGAGTTCAAAGCGCCAACAGCTCCGGCCTGCTCCCCCTTACTCCCCGCCCCTCTAAAAAACACCGCATATATTTGCATGTTTAGAGAGCTTAGAGAGCAACCCCCAAACGAAACTACGGAAGTAGTAATGGCTAATTTATGGCCACTGCCTGGGCCCACAGTAAACCACAGGACCTCGTTCTCATCCTTATCCTAGTGGAAGTAAAAGTTTAAGTTGCTTCTGTTATGTTGATTCTAAAATTGAAATTGGCGTCGTTGTCTGCAAAGTTTTCAATTGTTTATAGAGTACAAGAAAGAGCCGCAACTTCTGTAAATTCCTTTCCCATGGGGCAAATGGGCTAAATGCGAGTGTGAACATTCCGAATCGTGTTTACCCAATTTCATTTAACTACCTCACTTGTATTTCGAGATTACGCCCCTTTATACAGCGGCACACGCACAGCCAACGTCAACGTCCACTTCCATAGGGAATAAGTGGAGCCGGCTTCGATTTAGGTTAATTGGCTGCCCATTACGGATTGGTCGAGTGCACCGCCTGGACGAAGGAATGAAACTTCTGCAGGTGCTGAATGCGTCTAAGAATTTTATTCCAAGCACATTCGAGGAATGACCCAAATGAACCCTAGGGGGTTGGGGTTAATTAAATTGATCCTTAGGCTTGATTGATCATTGACATTAAAGACTGAATAATTGATGTATATATATATATGTATAAAATGAGGGTTAATTGAATACATATATATATAATATATAATAAAATTATATACTTGGATTCTTTGGACTTACAAATCTTATTGCTACTTATTTAGCTTACCGGATCCGTGGAGCGTCTTCGTATGCAAATGACATTCACATAGATCGACGATGGTCCTCGCAGACCTTCTTTATCAAGCTCGACCGACAGAACAAGGTCCTTGGTCCCTGCCACAATCTGCACGGGCGCGTTCTTCTCTCTTAGCGACAGATTAATGTCACCTGTGTCCGCATTGGGGTCGCCATTAATACGCAATTTGCCAATGATGGAGCCGACTGCAAGATCTTCAGTAGCCAGAAAGCTCTCCGCCGAACCACCGCCCTCTAAATAACATCTAGAGTCGAGTATCGCTCCGTTTGCGACTGCAATGAAAATAAAATAAAAAAACTAAAGTGAAAATGTGCAGCTCCCATGCCACTCTCGCTCTCTCTCAGTCTTCCTCCCTCTCTCTCTCTCTCTCTTTCTCTCTCTCTCTCTCACTCTTGCTACTCTTTCCCTTTTAGCTTTACTCTATTTCCTGTTAGCAAGCAATTAGTGAGCTTTAAGTAAATTGTAACAGTGTACTACACTGTCCATCGGCGGACATGTTTGTTCGTACTTTCGATGCGCTCTACTAAGCTTCCGTTTATCTCTCACTCTTTGGCGAACGGTTCGCTGCAATTTGGATGTGGTGGCTGTCGGCCAAATCCAACTTTGTGTTGAAGACCATCAGCTGCCCGTCCAATTAGGTATGTGTATGTGTACATATGCACATATTTTGGACTTGCCTACACAGCGGCAATTGGATGAATCATGGCCTGAGGATTCGAATGCTTTGTCCCTGCCTCTGCTGTGGGCTTCCGAATAAGCTCAAGTATTAAATTGTGTTACTGTGTATTCAGTTTATTATTTTCTTACTAAAACTCTATCGATTCTTCAAATTGCGTCAGTGATCGCTGGCAGCGCCACTTGAGAAATGGTAAAATGCAAGAAATTTGCATTTGTTTACAGGTTATGCTTGGCGTTCAGCATTGCAAATTATGAGCAGTTATTTATAATACGTTATCACTAACCATAGAACACATCCATAGACAAGCATCTACAGCAAGCATTTCGTACAAGGATACTATGTATTTCGTAAGTACCCTCAGTCTTAGGCTCTATCAGCTCAGCATTGTTAATAGAATCACACAACTAACAACTAAAATTTGATCATCTCCGCATTTTTTTGGTCCTCTTTTCTTAGGTTTGATCAACAAAAATATGGAACTTCAATATCAGTGCTTTTCGAGCAGTTTTATAAAGCCCCACTATGGTCAATGTCTGGCCTTTGTTCTCTCAAATTTATGTATGTACCAGCAGCAATCTACGAGAATTGAAATTAGATTGCCAAGAGATGCCATTTTAACCTTCTGAGCTGGGAAAGGTATAGAAAAATTGGCTATATGTATGTATTTAAATGCAATCACACATACAAATTTAAATGCCCGAATAATTCCTTTAAAGAAGCGTAGAATTGTATAAGTAGCAGTATTTTCCTTATATGCAATATTATAAACCATCCAAAAAAATTAACAAGAAACTACAAAAATTTTTTTTATTGTGCTAAACTCAAATCTCAGTTGGGACGACAACTCGCTAATAAAATTTCACATTTTGTTCACTGCATATATATAAATAAATACATATATATATATATATATATGTATATACATATACATATATATGTATATACATACACATATGTCTTGTGTGATTTAGCTTTTTTTACAAATATGTGAATAGATGGCTTAGAGCATTAGCTATTACAAGTAATTAATAAAAATTATAATATATTAGAAACAAGCTGTTACAATCCCATGATCAAATCCCATGTTTATTATGTTTAAACGACCCATTGCATAATTCATACATATGTATATAGCTGTATAACTTCCATTACTACACAATTCTTTCATTATAAGAAGATGGCATAACACCTCTTCATAATGACAGAGCAACAAAAATTAATTAAAATATAAATAACTGTGCTACGCAGTTGTTTCCTATACTATGTTCCGGTTGTATGTTGACGCGTTGTTCAGTAAACACATATGTGCACACATATGTACATACGTATGCATTAGGTTCTTTGGAATAACAACAAACGGTTCTGGTAAGTGGTTTCAAGAGCAAAATGTTAGGGTTCATCATATGACCCTGGCGAGAATTTCTCTTTGTAGCAAAGCCATGGACATATCTAAGTGCTGGCGGATGAAATACAGTGAGTCAAAAATGTATTGGCACACCAGCGATTTGCAAGTTGAAAACTTTTTTTTTTTCTTTCACTATGACAACAATATGATATATATTTATATATATATATATGTATATATATGTGTGTAATAAGCAGTTGTTTATATACATAAATATTTTAAAACATAAATTGCTGGATTGCCAAAACAGTTTTGACTCACTGTACGCACATACATATGTTACTGACTGAGATGTGGTGAAATCTTCTAGCTTGTTTTTGTCTCGTGCCGTCTCCGCTTCAAGATCTTTATTGTAGGTTAATTGTTATGACATTGGGCAATGCACATGATAAAATCTTAAGGAGACTTTCTTTGGCAGTTAAATGTTTTGACAATCCAATTAATTGACAGGTGGAACTATATTCGCAAAATCTTTCAAAGTTTTCAGATATGCTGATAAGTCACGTTTAACTCAAGTCACTTTCCTAAGAAAAAGAAAGTTAAGTTTATAGATTTCGCATTTATGAAAATACGTGCGCTCTTATAATCGTAATTTACAAATTTCCCATGGAATTTTAAGCGAACTGAGAGAAAAGCAATTCGAACTAGTAAAATTCGAAAAGTACACCTTTCGTCATCCGTATTCTCGCTAGTCGGACTTTCTCTGATCAAAGTATAATTGCATGAAAAATCTTTAAATAATAAATTCTTGCAGCTTGAACTGGACTTTGTATCTTATACAAAACAATGGATTTTTAGTGATGATCAAATGTGAATAAGCGATCTTTATAGAACATCGGAAATTACACGAATAATTACAATTTTTTAACTAAGAACTTCAGGCTTGGCATATCGCTCTACAAATAGACAGCTTTTTGAACGAGCGATTATAACGCAGTCCGTTGCATCAGACTGAAGCGTTCTTATTTTATTTTTGACAAGTGCCGCGCAAAAGTTGCATAACTGCATTAATTAGTTATATGGCAAGACTAATTGGGAGTCACCACAATAACTAACATAAGGTTCAAATATCTGAAGCGTAAATCCGCGAAAGTAGTTGGATGATATTAAGTAGATACTGAAGGAAAAAAAATAAAAACATGAGCAAGCATTGCATAAACTTCATATGTTTTGTTTGTTTTCGCAAAGAGATGGCGTAAAATAAACTGACTAAATGAAAGTGACTGTAAAATGTAAATAAAATAAACAAATTTTATCCAGGTGTGTGAAAAGCCGTCTACAATAAATATTATGCGACTCAGAGAGTGGAAATGTGTGTGAGAGAGAGAGAAAGGGAGGCAGAGAGAGAGAGAGAGAGAGAGAGAGAGAGGGAGAAAGACGGAAGAGAGAGAGAGAGATAGAGAGAAAGAGATATAGGCAGAGAGAGAGGGAGAGGTTTTACTACTAGAGCAAGGGACACACTCGGTTAGCTGGGCAGACAAAAGTTTCCAAATTACCAAAAACAAAAAAAAAAAACAAAAAAAAACCAAAGTTCAAAAACAAATTTGTTCAGCGTAGTTGTATGCAATCGGTTTTTGTTTTGGTTTTCTTTGATACATTTTCGTTCAGCTTGATGATTTTCATCAAGAAAAATGAAATGTGTTTCGCTCGACGAATATTTGAAAACTGACTTTTGGTTTTCAATGGGCTTTGTGGTTGCAGCTTTTCGTGGTTCAAATTGCCATAACCGCAATCTTTTGACTGTCTTTCAGCGAGTCTCTGATTGCTCTCTGTACGGTTAAACAACATAAGTATACAACAAATGTCGCAATCAATTCTAGGGGCCCAGGTCAACCCGACGAACCGGTAAAGAACGGTGACAACCATGCCATTAAAGTACCGAATAGAATTTCTAGAGATTTGACATACATATGTATATCTTCGTAATCAGTGATGTATGACAATGTAATGAACCGAAATTAATGCTACTCCAAACTGGAGCAGTACGTAAATAACTTTGAGAACAGTCTACTCCACTTCGAGTGGTGTTCCAGAAAAGGAAAACGCCATTTGCATAGCCCCCCCATTGAAGAGCTCTGGTTACGTTTTGCGTATCCGTAAGTCACGTAAATAGTTTTATTCGTCATAAATCGTTGGACCAGAACAATGTTGACGTGTTTTAAAGTCTTAGCATTAACATTTACATTTCTCTCTTTCTTTTTCTTGCAGAGCTTTTCTCTGATTTTATAGAGCCTGCACGACGTCATTTAGCTGTGGAATTTCACTATTTTTCAGTTTGTTAGTTTTTACTTTTAAGTTTACATGCGGCTAATTATTTTGTTTGTTTTCATAATCGGGCGAGCCTCATGAAAATCAAGAGTAACGCACCAGCAACTACAAAAATGTCAAAGAACTAAAAGAATTTCGAAAACAACTTTTAATATTTGATTCAATTTTCTTTCTTAATTCTTTTTTTAACTTACCTTCCACCAGCCAACAGATTCCACAAATTCCACAAATTACAAGGTAAAGGCACAGTTTAATCCACATTTTGTGCGCTCTTTTATTTCGTATTGAAATATCTTTAGTCTAAATGTAATGTATATATATATATTTATATATAAATTATATATATATTTGAATAGCTTAAAGTATCATAATCAAGCTGGATTAGACAGTTCTGTCTTTAAATTTAATCAGCTCCCAATTGAACATAATTTAGGCAATTTGTATTTATTTTTATAGACACTTTCGCTCTATATTTCGCGTTATATTACACTATTATTTTCGCCGATATCTTTGTTATTAATACACTTTTTCACTTATTCGCACGAAGTCAGTATTGGCGCCTTGACTGCATTATCATGTATATATGTATAATTTTACATATGTATGTATATTCCATATCATTCCGTATCAGCGATGTGCTAAAACCGTTTACCACATGAAATTTATGCACAAGTCTTTGCCGCTTCTTTGTTTACCTTTTGCACACCTGTAAATATTAGCAAGGCATACACTACTTTGTAGCAAAGCATGCATGCGTTCGTAGATATATACGAGTGGGGCCTGTAATGTGATATGACCTATAAAGAGTGCATGGGCGGGCTATGCCTCTGCGGAGACAGAGAGAATCGTCTAGATTATTACAAGATTATTATCCAGACAAAACATTTTAACACAGAAACCAAAGCAACTGGAACATTAGCCGAACTCTCAACCTCTCAGTCGTTCTCCTTTGTCTTCTGCCGCAAATGTCGCACACATGTCAACCCTCTTGTTGTTGTTGTTGTTGGTTGTTCTTGTATGTTGCCCGTGCTCGGTTGCCAACACATTGGCTGCCTTTGTTGCTTGCCATTGCAATTGGCGGCATTTTAGCCAACAGTCATTTATTGCCTGGCATTTGTTGCTGTCTCCTTGGTTCCGACATAGCCGTAGATATTTTTCTAAGGTATGTACAAGCTTGCTACCATTTGGGAGACAGCTCGCCGCAAGTGTTGGCAGCAAAAGAAAAACAGGTCAAAAAAGGGCAGCACTGAGCGAGCTACATCCAGTGCTGAGCCGCTAAAAAACAGGATATATCTGTCCGGAAAAAAGCTAAACCAGCAGTACTGGTTAGCTGGTGTCTTAGCTCAGATTTATGGCATGCCAGGAGACGCCACACACAGCCAAACAAACATTTTCCTCGTCTAACGACACTGGCCAACGGCCAGGTGGCTGGCAGGTTGGCGAAAATGAAAACGCTTTTGACCGGAAGTCGCGGAAGCGCACTGAAAAAGTCATTCACCTGTGCAAAAGCCTTGTTTGCATGTGCAGCGGGTTTTTCGAAAAGGATTTTCAACTATTAAAATGCTCGGCGCTGGTTGAGGCGGAATTTCAAAGTATTGTGGCTTGAGAATGAGTTGTTGGACTAGCAAGAGAGCCAAGGTATTTGTATTTTAGATTACTGGTCAAAGCTGGAAAACTGTTTACACTATTGAAACAAGTTGTGTGTATTTATCAGATACATATTTCATTTGTAAAAAAAAGTATGGAATAAGAACTGATTTCGTTCCGATTTAATTCTTGATTATTTTATATTTTAATTGGTTATTTTTTGGCCGGCAATCTTCAGGGTTTTGGGCTCTACACTTCTTTTTAGTTAGTGAGTTGAGTTAAAAATACGGTTTTTGTATTTACACAAAGTGTTAAATGCAGTTATGCTATTCACTTTAACGTTTAGCTACTCGTTTTACACATGCGTCCACAACGCGGTCCAAACACAAACTGATTTTCCATAATGTTGCCAAAGCCCCTAACAACGGCTAGAGCCAACATACAACAACATTCAACAACAGCAACAGCCTGTAATGCCGGTGCGTTTGCTTCAGTTGCTCAGTTGCTCAGTTGTTGTTAGTCATATACTCCTCATCGTATGTATATACATATATGAGCAGAAGTCGCGTCTGAAGACTCTCTGGGTCTGGGTTGTACATATATTTTGTTATTGCTTTTGCTTTTACTCGCCTTCCCTCCAGTTGTTTCTGTTGTGTTGAAAATGTTTCCACATCACTCGTCAAGCGTTTCCATTTAAGCTCCTCATACAAAAAATAAAAACGTAACGAACAAAACAACAACAACAATAGCAAATGTTGGCTGGTAGTGGTTGAAAGCAGATACTATGACTACGATGGGGACTACGCGCACGCGCCCAAGCTCAAATTGCGTCGCTCAATGAGTGGACCAGTCTCGCTAAGTTATTTACCAATATAAGTAGAAGGCAGAAGCTCGCACTTCTCCGTCTTTTGCCTGTTTACATATTTTTTGTCGAAAATAGTGCTCGACAAACCCTTAAGTTTTGGATGCACCTGCAATATCATGGTGAAGCAAACCGCTGCTGCTTTACGCTTGACTGGGCCGGCTTAACTTGAACCCACCCCAGAGAGAAGTGGGAGCGCGCTTTTGGCTGGCTCTCTCGAGAGGCAGAGACAGACGCCGCTGGCTCTCTGTTTACATTGCAATTTCTCGCCCTGGCAACCGAGGCGTCCTAGTAATTGCCGAGCCGGTTTGATACCCTAAGCCCATTGAAAATGGATAAAAAGGGATTTTGTTTCAATGGAAATTTATATAAGCTGAAAAAATAAATTATATATTTATGCTTGTTTAGGAAAATGTGCACGATCGATCTAGCCAGTTCTGTTCGTTTATTTAGGAAACGCATCAGTGCAATAAAAGTTGTTTATCTCAAATAGCAGCTCTGCTCAGTATTTTCCAGTCAGTTACTCCCATTTGCTTTTAGTTTTTGCTCCTGTATTGTGTTTCCTATGCCATGACTCAGTGACATTGCATTTGCATTCGCATTTGCATGTCGCTAATTGCTGTTTCGAACTGGACGCCGGGCCAGGCTCTAGCACAGTTCAACCTCTCCTCGCACACATAATTGCGTTGGCCGTACGCTACCCTTTAAGAAGTTTTCTTTCCTGCTGTACAGTTACTTGTTTCCTTTGCATACTTTTAAACGCTTTTTGGGCCATGCTTTCATTCGATTATTCTCAAGGGATTTTGCTTTCCTTGAACAGTGACAGGCAACACATTTGACTTACTTTATGGCCTGCTGGTCGATTATGTTTGCTTTATTGAGTTTTAAATAGGTGGTGCAGGAATTGTAATGTCAAAGGATTTCAGAGTTGGTTATTTTTCACTTGCATGACTGAATTGTGCTTAATTGTTGCTTAGTATTTAGTAAATAGATCACATACAATTTTTGGCCTAAATTGGAACTCATTTCAGTCAGTTGAATACTTTAAAAACATCTACAAAATAAAGAATTTAGCTAAGTCTCAACTGGTCCTCTATAGCTCCGAATGGCTGTGCTTCTCATAGAAACGCTCACAGAGTGCCGCCAGAGCCTGTGATACTTCCGATCGATATTCGTCTTCGCTGTGTGCGAATCTGTTTCGCACTGTAAGCAGCGCATGCCGTAGAGCCGGGCTTTGGGACCATAGGGGTTGGCATAGACTTTCAGTGGTCTGTAGCGCAACTGCAAATTGCTCGACCACCTCTGGTTGATCCAGCAAGCTCACATAATCCTTGCTGAGAACAGCCTCCAAGGCACCACAATAACCGTGCGATTGCAGCCACGACTCAAGTTCGAGTAGGACATATTGCGCTAAAGCTTCTTCCTTGCTTTCATCAATTACATGTCGTTTTTCTAGCACTAAGTCGCTAATTAAGGTAACTACCTTGGCCTTATTTCGCAGCTCAATTTCAGTGCTACGCAGCAGACCAATCAAAGCCTGTGTTCCCGACGTGGAGAGAACACGCTGCTGAGCCAATGGGAACTTGCGCAATAGTGCACCAAGTGCATGCAGCGCGGAGGAGATTTCAGCACTGTTGGTCGAGCTCATCATGATTTGTGCCAAATGAGAGCCGAAATTACGCTCAAAAACTTTGATTTGTGCCTTGGGATTGTTCCCCGTTAGAGCGCCCAATACTCGCATTGCAGAAACTTTGAGAGCCGTGTTGGTGTCATTCACCACTATTGGGAGTATAATATCATCCAGTCCGCCACTATCAATAAAAACCAGTGCATTGTCAATCTGATGCACCAGATATCCAAGATTCTCCAATGCGTTCATTTTCGGCTTTATCTCTAAGTCAAGCGGCGTTTTGCTAAAGTTTCGATATTGTTCTATCAGTTGCACGATAACTTCGGCATCAGTGCGAAAGTTCTTTTGAAAATCTTTATAGACTTTCCGCAGTTCTGCATAGCCGCGATGTTCTTTCACCTTTCGTACCGACTCCTCAATTATGTCTGCCTTATATTCTATCGATAAAGGGTCACTTATCGATCCAGATCCTGGATCGCTTTCGCTGGATTGCGACTGCATTGCAGTACCACGTTCGCTTGGGTCCAATAGCTTTGCTTCTTTAAGACCTGTCTGCAGATTTATACGAACATGTAGCCCTTTTGGTATAGCCTGACCTAAAAGACAAGAGATGTTATTACCATTTGAGCTGTACCTAATTGGTACACGTAATAAAAACCTTCGGCTATGACTTGCCATTCATCAGTGGCAACAAATTCGGCGGTTTTGTTTACACGTTGTGATGCTGACACATGTAGACAGCTGAGCACCAAGACGGAAGCCAAGCTTGCGCATACAGTGGACATATGCATCTTAATTTCTGTTAATATTTGTATACCGTTTATTCTGGTTTATAATCCTGACTTTATTATGCGGTTATTCCGCTTTTTGCAATACGTTGACATGTCGTCAGTAATGTGTAGTGAGCTGCTTGAAATTGCATTATCGATAGCATTAGTATCGATATGCTAGCATGATTTCTATTTAACGGTCTGGCTACACCATATTTTTTATTTGAAAGTCTGGTCAGTCTATTTCAATGTATAACTGAAATTCAAATAAAAAATTTTATTAAAAAAAAACGAATTAATAAGATTTACTTTGTCATTCAATTATGTCATTCAATTATCTAGTCACAATTTGTTAGCTTATAAAGTAAATTCATTAAATCAATGTAAATGTAATTTAAACCTATTCTAACTGTGTATTTAAACTGGTTTTTATAACAACTCATTCGTACGTAGTACGTCACTAGCTTAAAGTATTAATATAATTAGCTGGTCTAGCATTATAAATCTATTCAAATGTATTCATTTGTCGAACGCCAACATCAATAAAACACGCGCGACTTTACATACATAAATGATTTGGCAAATTCTTGTGTTTTCTATTGTTTGTTTTTGTTTATATGTTCATTAATTGTAATCGCCGAATGTAAACTACGAAAGCGTCTGAGAATTCGTATAGCAATCAAAACAAAAATAAAAAATGTACATTTGTAAATCTGCATATGTATATGTATATATATATATATATATATATATATATATATATATATATATATATATATATATATATATATATATATATATATATATATATATATATATATATATATATATATATATATATATATATATATATATATATATATATATGTATATATTCATATGGCGCTGGCGCCAATTGGATGTGTAAATAAACACACTGCAGCGCTTCTATTATCATTCCTTTCTTACTCGCTCACGAGGTAAAATGAGTATATTGTTTTCTGCCGTCTGTCTGTATGAACACAAAGTTTGTTGCTGTTGTTTTTATTGAAATCCTTTTCATATAAATATATCGCTGCTCTTGGGCTTAGCAAATATATGCTGAAATAAAAAGCTTATTTTGGGGTATCAAAATAGAAAAAATACGTATCTTCTATAGTTTTATAGGTAGATATACCTATAAATTATGTTGTTCATCCATAAGGGCTTGGGAAATCAGACGATACCCTGATCGCATTGAAAATGGAAAATCAAGGTATAATGGTTTTTTGCAAATGTATGTAACAGGCAGAAGGAGGCGTATATATATTCTTGATCAGGACGACAAGCCGAGTCGGACACCTCGACTAGACCTATCTTGCTTGTTTTTTAGCAAATTTAAATTTTTTTGGACTGTGAACGAGTATTATTCAGTCAACAACTCCCTATACTTGTTTTGGTATGAAGATGGCATCTCAACAGGTGTATAATAAGCAAACTATTGATGACGAACGCTGAAAGATTTCGGTAAAATTTGGTAATATTTGCTATGTTTACACGTCGCATGCCATTCATAGTTTGATAGTGAGGCCATAAAACTCACGGGTTGTGAATTGTATACTCTAAAGCCGTTGAATATTCTTAGACAGGGTATAAATCTGTTGTTAAAATGTATGTAACAGTCAGAACAAGGCATCGCCAAATTCATAACTGTATGTATATTATATGTATATATTCTTAATCGGAATAAACAGGCAAGTTGATTTAGTTCAGTTCCAAGGCAGTTTTAGTCTGGAATCTTCGATAACTTTTTCCAATTCCCAATTAAGTTCCATCAGGGTATCTCCTTATCAGGTTCTCCCGACTAAACTTTTTTGTTTTTTTTTTTTTTTTTTTTGATGTTTTTATGTTTGGCAAATTAGCAAACCAGTCTGCTACTCGCTATATCGTTCATGATTATAGTTATTTCTAATTGCTGAGCGGTGCGGGTTTCTAAATAGATCTTGTCTTTGATGATGCGGCTATCACCCGAAACGGAAATTCCTCAACCTGTCTGCGTTTTGTGTTTTTTTGCTTGTGTTAAATAGTTAATCACCTTGAGCTGTTACGAACATACGTTTGTTTTGTTTGTCTTCTGCACGGCTAGGTTTTGCAGGTGATTTGAACGATTAAATCATCATTAGTTGTTAAAAAATGAATAGACTATTCAGGTAGTTTTATCTAATGACTTTAACAAAACTGGAATAAACTAAACCAAAATTGAATGATCTCAGTTTTAAAAAGAGAAGTATTTGACATGCATGTCTGACCATTTAACACTTGCCAAATTTCGCATGAAAATCTCTAAATAAGTCTCTAATCGAACCCCTTCGTCAACTGCATATGTATATCTATGTAGCTGATGTCAACGCAAACACAAAATGAATATTATACGCGTACGGGTATATATCTAAATATGCATATATATTTTATTGTTATTTCTGTTTTGTGTTTTGCCAACAATGCGAATGCCAGACAATAAAATTGACATTTATAGATCTTCAAACAAAAAGCGCAATAAACAGAATCGGTAATAATATTGTGTATGGTATATGGTATGTGGTATGTTCGAATGATCGAATGGTAGCAAGCTGCAAGATCGTATAATAAATCAGCAAGATATGTAAATGTAAATGTACTTAGATACTTATCAAGAGACGTCTACTACTTTATCTACTACTATTTCTACGTAAACGCAAGAGTTGTTTATCTGAGTTTGGTATTAAAAGTTCGTCATTAAATAGCGTCAACAAACATAAACGCCTTTAAAGACGTTAAAAGCTAGCCAGCGAAACGGGAATTAAAATGTATAAAATCACTTTTGATTTTGTCGCACTGTGGGACCTGTTAATAATATTAATTATTAATATGCTTGTCATCGTTGTTGGTGTCAGCTAGTCGTGCTGTGAATTCGAATCTATGCTGATGGGAAGCTAAAAAGCAACTGCAACAACAACAACATCGTTAGCGCTTCGTGAGCTGCAAATTCGAATTCGAGTTCGAATCTATGCTGATGGGAAGCTAGAAGACAAAAGCAACAAAAAAATTAATAACGACAACAAAAACAACAGCAACAAGAACAAGAATGGCAACGAGAAAAGCGATGCGAAGCGAGACGAGCTAAGAATGAATAAACTATTTAACGTATTGGCCGAATTGTATTCGCGAGCTCTGACAAAAAGTCTATAAATGGCTGCGTTTGTCCAGAGCCGATTTACAGTTTAGCATTGAACTTGGTCGGGAGTTCGCGAAAAGACCTGTGCGACGCGTCGCCTTTGATTTCTGTTTAAAGAGTTTTATTTGCTGCTAAATATGCTTTTTGCCGTGTGCTCCGTTTTGCTGTTCGCTTGCCTGACACTAGGTGGCGCCAACGGCGCATCCAATTTCCGTGAGTCCAATGAGGCGAATCGCATGGATTTTGTCCTGATTTTATATTTTTATTTAGCTGCTGAACTGCCGCGTTGCAATCACGGCGACACCGAGTGCATAATCAATGTGTCTCACACTTTGGTGCGCCAATATGCTCGTACTGGCTACGCACCTGCTGCCTTTCCACAGGTGGAACCGTTCCTGATTAAGCGCTTTGATATTTCGGATGGACGCAGCGGTTCGCTGAGTCTGAAGCTCAACTTCCGAGACGTCAACGTGGAAGGCTTGTCCGGTGTCAAGTTCGACCGGGCCGTGTAAGTTGACATTTATGTTTGTATATACAATTTAATATTCATTATTGCATTGTTTACTTCTTTCGCAGTGGCTTCGACTCAAATCCAGCCACAAGCAAGTTTGAAATGTACGGCGCGTTCCCGAAGATTATTTTGCGTGGCAAGTACCTGGCTGATGGACGCATTCTAATTCTGCCCATACGCGGCGATGGCGATGCTGACATCACCCTGCACAACCCCAAGTTCTCGGTCAAGTTCAAGCCGGCCACACAGGTGCGCAATGGACGCACCTATCTGAGTGTGGACAAACTGAAGGTGCTCGTGGAGCCACAGAAGTAAGTAGAGAGCTGTCCACCTAAATCAATACACTACAAGTTCTGATTGCTTGTCTAGAATGAACATCAGGCTGACCAACCTCTTTAACGGCGACCAAACGTTGGGTAACAATTTGAACCAGTTCTTGAACGAGAACTGGTCTGATGTCTGGAGCGAACTGCAGCCCTCGGTACATGTGGCCATTGCGGACGTTATGAAAAGCATTCTGGCCACACTGTTCAAACGTTTCGCCTACGAGGATCTGTTTTTGGAGGACTAAAGCGCCGCTCCCACTCTTTGAATGTGACATATCTTAATATATATAAAGTCGTAGTCTATAAGTTTTTAGCTATTAACGTGTACGTGTGCGAGTATTTTTCTTCACAAATATGCTTCGATGGACTGTTTGCTGGTCTTAACCAGCAACACTTAAATAACTAAGAACAATCTTTAGAATAAAAATAATTAATTAATAAAACAAGTTCAAAAACTGAAATTTAAAATGTGTATACTTGTATGAAATTGGATATATTTTTTGAGGGATTAAAAATCTGTTTTATTTTAATTCTCTCTCTTTGTCTGTTCCCTTTTGATTTACCGACAGCGCATTATTTGACTGACATTTGGCATTAAAGCAGCCTTTTATATAGTATAATACTTTATAATAATAGTTTTGGTTTTATTTCCGCAAAGTAGACGCATAAATTTAAGCCACAAATTTCACGTGATTGGACACATTTGCATAACACGACGCCAAGCACATTCAAATTTCAAATTCATGCCTTTTTTCGCAATTGCAATACTAAACTGCAACGGAGCCATAGGCTGACAGTGCATGTGTATTTGTATATTTGTATGTGTTTATGCGTGATACATATGTATGCATATAAAAGCTATAAAAACCGTTGCCAAGTTCAAGTGTAGACAACGGTAAAGCCAGCGTTGAAGCAACTGATAACCAGTTAACCTTGGAACTATACGCAAAATCTTCCATGTAAGCTGCACGAGTCACTCAACTGTTCGATGGATACTTTTCTTATATACTATGCATGCAGCTAGCTGTGTGTACTATGATCAAGTTCTGCGACTTGTTATTGTTATTAATTTTATTGTTGCTTACGATCATTTTGGAGGCTGGTTAACTGGACAATCAAGTGGACTATATCTGAGGTATATATTTAGCTTTGCCTACGGTTAGTCTTTATTGTGGATTTTTGGATGTGTCCGACTAGCAGGCACCCTGAGTTATAGTTTCTAATATACTATGTGTATATATTTATATATAAAGACATTTTCAGGATAATAGAGTCCCACAACAATAAATATAAGGCAAACCATATCTTATCTCTATCTATAATAACAAAAATTTCTTTTATGGTTTAAATGCAATTTGAGGCATGTAGATAAAATATGTACTTTTTATTTGTATATACTTCAAGATAATGCATAATATATATATGGCAAATTATGGCATCGTGTCCAAATAATTATATACATTTAAACCGACGTCATGGAAATGGCTTGAAATAAACTTCAATCTATAAATTAATGGTTGATAAATCGACACATTGACTTGGACACTCAGGTAGACAAACTATTAACAATATAAATACTTACTTAACACGCCTACTTACATATATTTACAGAAAAAATATGCCCTATTTGGTCATTTTAAGTAGCTTCAGAGTATATAGATTTATTGTATTTTGTTCTCATGCCCTCTCGCCATTTCCTAAGGGGTTATCCCCCCAAAAAGTTGCCCCATCACGATGTTAGGCTAATTAGTGCGAAACTCGTTTTTCGATTTCGATTTCAGTTTTTGGCTTTCAGTTTTATGCCAGGAAGAGAAACACAATTGAAAACACTTGTTTGATGGTACTGGTAACTGGTACTTGACTTTATCGAGTTGACACCCGACCATATATTGAGCTTTCTACTTGACTAATTTTCCCTTTATAGGTGACAATTGCTATACGTTAGAGAACTTTGGTCTAGTAATGTTTACGCAATTATTTACATTTTTCTAAATTTAATTAACATCCAATTTATGAGATTTACCCGCTAATTCGAATGAACAACAATCAATCAGTAATTATATATTACAGAATCTAAAGCCGAATACATATATATATATATATATTTATTAATATTTATATCAGCTTTAGATTGTGCAATCATGTAGACTGTGTACATCAGATGTACTTTGAAGTAATCTTATATGTGATATTGAAACGTATTTTTTCCTGTTTTCAGAACCTTCAGTGATGACTGCCAGTTTATACTATGTTAATATAGTATGAAAAGTAATATAGTGATTGACAATCGATTGCTGTAAATACAACAATTAGATGTAATTAAAGAATTATATAATTTGTATAATAATTTGATCTGAAATTAATAAATTTCACTGAAAAAAATTGCAGTGCAAATTGCACAAAAATAATATATTTATTAAATTTTAATATAACCATTGACTGAAATATGAAAATATTTTAAAAATTAAAATGATTTGTTTTATGATGAGTTGGATAAGTCTTAGACATTACTCGCCAAGATAAAAATAATTAATATAAAAAATTACCTTAACACTTCTTGTTAAGCATAATTTATTTAAACATTTAAACAATTGAGTAATAAAAATAATTAACGTTGTTACTGTCGGGTGCCACCGACTGCATAATACTCATTCACGGTTCACGGTCATAGGATAATTGTTTGTGTCAAGTAAGTAGTCTTAGGATGGAAAATATAAAAGCTTTTATTCTAAATACATACTAATCCTAGATTTGCGCTGCTTTATGTATATACATATAAAGCATCATCCATTTCTCTCCGGTGGTTATCAGGTAGATAAAAATACTGGTTATATAAAAAAATATTTTAAAAAGATTCCACTTTTTAAAGACATTTGGTAAAGCAATTTAAGCAACGTCTACTCAAATATGGTTCATATCTCTATTTTCTATTCTTGTTGAATAAAAAAGAATTGTTTTTTAAGTGTATTTTTCAGAAAAACAATAACCTTTCAAATAAGCTCTAGTCACATTAATCCGTAGCTTACCCATACGTCCACCAAATTCGAGTACTATATATTTTATGATGGGATTCAAACAGGTTATATTTGTTTACGGGGACATATCGTTTTATAATAAGCTAATTATATACATATGTATGTTATATATATTTTTGTTAATATGCTACACTTGCCTTAGACGCTTTACTATAAAATCGTACCTAGACTTGAGAAACCAGTTAGTTGCTTCTAGAGATTCACTTAAGTCAGTTTTAAGTTTGATTACATTTTGAAAATGTCGCGAATTATTTTGAGCATCGCTGTTTGCTTTGTACTTGGTGTGCCTATTGGTGCTGATTTCCGTAAGCAAGGCTCAATATTCTCTATTTGACATCCCTGCCAATTTTATTATATATATATATAGCCGGGAATCCTAAGCCTTGTAAATATGGCGAATCGGATTGCATCGTAAAGCTGGTTAACGAATTGATCACTAGTAAGGCAAGTCAGGGCGATCGAGCTTTAAATTTGGTTAAGCTCGATCCGCTGCCTGTGGCCAAGATGAACATCAAACAGGGCGCCGATAGTCCAGTCAACATTGATCTAACCTTTACGGATAACAACGTCTACGGCATTAGCACTATGAAGATCCGAAAAGTCAAGTAAGTTGAGGATCAACTCATGGGAGTCATCAACTCATTTATTTGAAATGCAGGGGCTTCGGCAAGAGCATTGATAAAAAACATGAACTGTTGTTGAATGCGGCTACACTGACCCTTGCCGGACCCTACAAAATCACGGGCAAGGTGCTAATACTCCCTATCAGCGGAAGCGGAGAGAGCAACATGACTTTGGGTAATTATCATAATAACATAATAATAATTAAAACAAACAAGGAGCTCTCTAGTAGGACAGAGTAGAACTAATCCTGAACCATTATCGAGCCACTTGATCTGTACATACTTACACAAAAGCAAAGTATTATTATCAAGCCCGAGTGTCTCCACCTTCATGCTTTATTTCTACTATAGTCTTATTCTAAACCGCCAGTGTACGCAACGGTTAAAGATCACAAATCCATGGGCTTGAAAATACGTTTTTGGTATTACAAAACGGATTGTGTGAAACATCCCAGAAAATGGAACATTTTAAAAATATTTGCTACATTTGAAAGTTAAAAGCCGAGTGATGGATTTTGAAAAGTGAGCAGTGCTATTTCAGGGGGATCTGCGCATCCTATAGGCTCCAAAACAGATAGACACACGGGCGGACGGGGCTATCATCTGTGCCTTGGTCTTATTAGTAACGCAGCTTCATAAAGATCCCGTCAACCAAATTTTTGACTTAACATCTATATATTTTTTTTTAATTTGATATCTACGTCTATAAATATGTAAGACTAAGATAGTGACGCAAATAATAGTATATATGTGGTTAAATTATTGGGACTGTAGATTGGACACGCCTCCATAATGAGCATATGCAGACAATGATAAAAATTACACCCGAGTATATATGTCCGATATTCATAGCCTCTAGATTTCATAGTAACGACAAGACAGGCATTGTTTAAAAGCCAATTTACTCTTTTTATAATTATATATTGAAATATATATAATATAATATAATATAATATATATTCGTGGCGCATCTATTAATATTTATTCTCCGTAGTCAACTGTGATATGATAGTGAGCTTTACGGGCAAGCCTGTGGAGAAGAATGGCGAGACCTACATGGAAGCCACCAACCTGAAGCTTTCGACCAAGCCGGAGCGTATGTATTACCACTTCAGCAATTTGTTCAATGGAGATAAAGCCTTGGGTGACAATATGAATACGTTCCTCAACGATAACTGGGAGGCCATATTTTTGGAGGTGCAACAGTCGATGCAAACGGCATTTGCCGAAATATTTCAAGCAATTATAACAAATGTTTTCTCAAAGTATCCCTACGCCAAGTTCTTCGAGGAGTAAATTAAATTGACTAATAAACTATAATTAAATAGTACAAATATATAGCTTTCATATAAGCACTTAAATGGCTCGCTAATAATAGCTGAGGTATATAATGGAGTACCTTTGACTAATTTATTGGCAGTAAGTAAATAAGTGGTTGATTAAATAATAGCAGGTGTGCGACCGTCCAATTAATTAATTACAATTATACACCTAAGCCAATGCTCGTGAGTCATTAAATAACATTATATCATACATGTAGTTGCCCGAACTTGTTGATAAAAACTATTCCTGCTGTTTTTTAAGCATTTAATTTATTAATTTTTTAAAATCCATAAAGAACTTATCGATAAAATTCAATTAGGACATCTGAAGTTCTGAAACTCTATGGTAAAGTTAGCACTGCATTTAAGAATTTTAATACGTTTTCCATTTAATTCAAACATTTTTTATTTGTCTATGTCTAGCCGCGTGAGTTCGATCCAACTTTTGGATCGAGCTGATTTGGTTAGATAGACTTAAAGATTAAATTAATATTTTCACAATTATAATTCGATTGGGCCTTAGGAATCTGCTTAGATTTAAGGATATGTTCATAATTGAAAGTAATTTCTATTTGGCAATCGAATCTTTAGGTTAGCTAATAGACTTCATGATGTTGAGTAGATGTAAGTTCAATATTCATATGATATATTTATGATATTCTGAAAAGCTTAATAAAAGTAAGAATGCTTATTGCACTAGCCGAGAGTGCCCGACCAGTAGCTATACTGGTCTTCAAGTTGAGAGTTTGCTATACATATTAGGAAAAGTTTAAGAAAACTTGTATAATTTGTTGCAGTCTTTTCGGCATTAAATTTATTTTTATGATATTTTGCAGTAGATTTCAATAGCCCAATTTCGTGGAGTTTGTAAATAAGTACAGCCCAAAGATATGCAATATATTTGATCATTTTTAGTTAAATTTTAGTACTTATCAATCTATATGTATATATATATATATATCTATATGTGTAGTTTGCTTAAAGTATATGAATATAGATCACGATCGGAGCATATGGAACACGCTTCATTTAAGCAAAATTCTGATATTACGAGATGATTTAATACGACATGAGATTCTATTGACA
Organism: Drosophila eohydei; assembly: GCA_035045825.1. Taxonomy (NCBI): domain Eukaryota; kingdom Metazoa; phylum Arthropoda; class Insecta; order Diptera; family Drosophilidae; genus Drosophila; species Drosophila eohydei. The sequence continues at coordinate 2,588,926 of JAWNOT010000095.1, forward strand.
CCTGTGTAAATGTCCTTACCCATGAAGCCTTCCTGTGCTGAGGAGATTGCTGAAGTCATCAAATCTCTAACAAGAAAGAAGTTTCCCGGCATTGATATAGTGTGCAATGCCACATTGAAAGCCGTGTCTACTCGGGCAATTACATTCATAGCGCTAATCATGACCATAAGCATAGAAAACCAGAAGACGAACAAGAGTCGTATCGACCAATAAATCTCGTGTCTAACATAAAATTCTTCATTGTTAAGAAGGAAGCTTTCGATAGAGTTCGGCATATCGGCCTACAAAGCAATTACATATTACGAGGTCTTTCGATTACCCTTCAGCGTGACCTTAATATGCATACAGAGGAGAAGTAGATTGAAAAGCACGCTAATATTCATAGTGATAGGCTTATGAGACCAAATCCTTTTGATATATGCAGAGCTACTACATATGCATTGTATTCCAATTCAATACACAATAAACAAGGAAACAAAAACAACACAATAACCACAGACGTCATATACCATAGTTTTTACTTAAATGTGGCCTATAAAGGCCATGTGAGTTTGTACGTGGTTAGTTTAGAACTTAACTAATCACAACTAAAGTATCGGAAGTTTTTTCGAAGACAACGTTAAAATAATATTAATTTGGTCTAAGCTTTAGATCATTTTTAGGCTTGGTAGGAACTCGCTCTCTCCCTCTCTCTCTCTCTCTATCTAAGAAAATACATTATATGATATCAACAACGACTTATTCTTCTTCTTTGCTAGCGGAATGCAGGGCTTTGGCGCATGCAAAGTATTTTAAATTTCTAACCTGAGGTACTGTCACTACATAGAACTGATGGAGTTACCATTTACCATAGTGAAAGCTGCAAAGTGTATCATCTCAGACTCAGTGTTATGATAAAGCAAGGCGATGGCAAACAGCAGTTTCAATCTTGCGGCAAGCAATGATGATTATAGCGAAGGCGAGGCGAGGCTTATGCACTTTAACAAATTTAACGATAGGTTGACGACATTCGTGAATTGTAAAGAGCCAAATTGAGAATACTATATTCTAAATTGACAATACTATATAGTCTTTACTGATAATAACGTTTTAAATACCATTTTTATGCTCGCTTACGAAGGGAAAAGAGTATATTGTTTTTGTTCAACTTTCGTGCGCTAGTTTGCATGAATGCACATCACATTAAAGAATTGAAATTTGGAACATATGGTTGTTGGTAATGCCCACTAATGGCTAGACAAGTTAGGAAACATTATGTCTTTCAAAACTAAAATGTTTATATTTAGGGCGGTATTGAAGCTTGAAACTCGAAATATACACTCGTTGAGATCAACGCCGACTAAAAAGATAAATTACATATATACGCATGTCCATTGGAGGCGTACTACCAGATATATCAGATGACAATATTGTGAGTTGTATAAATTCTGTTATATTTTCAACGCTTTTGATTTTAATGCCTTGAAATTTTGAGTCTTTTGACAACATAGTGAATATATTTCTGCACATAGGAGCATGGTAAATCGAAAGGAGCTAAGATTGATGGCGGCGTGACAAATCAGGTATTCTAGGTCAGCCAGGTGACCGAGTATTATGCAGTCGGTTGCGGCCGACAGCTACATTTTTATCATTTTTTATTTTTTATTCATTATATGAATAATTTCTGAAATAAAAAAATCATTATACCATGATTTCTTATTTTAAATGGGTTCAGGGAATAAAAATACAATACGGAAGCAATCTTTACTTAAGGAATTTGACTTGAATAAAAGTCAACTTTTTATGTGTGCAAACAAAGCCTTGTTTCAATATTTTTATGTTTGGCGTAATTGAAAAATACATGTTAAGTAAACGTTTACAAACATAAACATTTTGAAAGTTTAAAATCTTTAAGGCTTTTGAATTGATTTTTGGTGCATTCGGTCCATCCCATCACAGTCAACGGCATTAGAGAATTAAAAAATAGTGAGTGAGAGAGAAGGAGAAACAAGCTAAAACAAGTTAATTAGGTCTATTTACCATATGAAATACTGTTATTTGCTTTTCCGGGGAAAACCGGTTGATATATACCAACTTAGCGTAAGTAGATTTGATAGTCTCTTATATCGAGGGTTTATATTGTCACATACTAATTATGAATATATAGTTAGCGCGAAACTGCGTTTTGTCTAGTAGTGAGCAAATTTATTCCAAAACATTGAAATAACCCAATACAGAACAGAGCTTGACATCAGGTAATTTATTAAAAAAATGATGTAGATGCTGATGATGTAGATGATCAGATGCAGTCAATTAGGAACCTTTTAGGTAGGTCAAGAGTGTCTGAAGTCTCAACCAGTAAGTGGGGAAGAGTTTTGAAAATGTACCGAATAGTAAATGCCCTGCAAATAATGTTATTTACAGTATAATTCATTTTCAGTTAGTTTTCAATTTAGAAGCATAGTAAATATTAGCATTTATAGTGGATAATTATAAATTATATAACCAATAGAAACCGGATTCGAGCTACAAACAGCAAAATGTAATGGATAATGCAAATAAGTGTAATAGATCAGAAACAAAGTATGGTTGTGACTTCGCTTAACAACATAAGCATTAAAAAAAAAAGAAAAACATGTAAGAGTGCCTGATTGGATGATACCCTGCTTCTTGCCCAAAATGAATAATTAGATCGAAGCACATCGTACATCGGTTCATCGCAAGCATTGCATGTATATGTATGTATATGTACTATTATATATACGTATATGTACTATTATTTATGTACTATTATATCTTGTTGGCTGGACTAGTAGAGCTTAAGAATATTACAATTTAATTTTTAGAAAGTTTTATTGTTCTAAGTTAATCAATTTTAAAAAAACCAACAACAAATATAATGTCTGTCTACCCAATTATAAGGTATATGAAAGACGTGTGCTTCCCTAAAGTGCCTGAGTTTAGCTGACACAGGCGCACAAAAAGTTAACTTAGCTGACTGAACGAGTCGAAAGAGTAATTTAACAACTGTATAACAGAAAGCTCAGATGAAATTTAAATACTACAGTATAATATGTATTTTTAATAGCCTGCTCTCGACAGATAAGCCCTATAAAAGTGAACATCTAGAGACAGCTTCAACAGTTACTTCTCGAAGTCAGATCAGAAAGCATTTCAGAAAACTAAGTTTACAATGGATTTATTTATTATTTCGCTATTGATAATCAGTTGTCTGAATATATACTCGTGTGGGTCCAGTCCTGATCTGCGTATGTGCTAAATATTAATATATATCCGAGCTGAATTTCATAAAAGTTCAACTATTCACCTTTTAGCTGGAAATATTAAAAAATGCGCGCTTGCGGATGAGAAGTGCCTGATGGACAGCATAAATTATGCGATCAAGAATTTCGCTACGACAGGCATCAAGGAGCTGGGTTTAGTTAAATTGGATCCACTGCATATCAAGAAGTTCAGTCTTGGCAAAAATCCCAACAGCCCGGTTAGCGTCGATCTGAGCTTTAATAACGCGGAGTTGCTCGGTCTCCACGAGGCGCGTGTTAGGCGAATAACGTAAGTGAATAATAGATACGAATATAGCCCAATGAGCGGATGATCATATAGCAATAATATTTGTACTGCTAGCTCCTTCACGTACGACCTTAGTCGTCCAATTATTTTCGATATGGTCTCCCCCAAAATAACGCTCAAAGGTCCTTACAGCATAGAAGGCAAAGTTTTGATACTGCCTATTGTTGGAAAGGGTAAAGCGGAAATTATTCTAGGTTTGTATAAGTTTATAATTTGTAAAATATTTTATACTCAATATGCGATTTATAGAAAATTGTAAGGTAAGCGCTGTTGCGAAATTCGTACCTGTATCCAAGGGTCCGCAGGAGACTTATGCGAAGGCGACCGAAGTAAAAATGAAGCTGGAGCCATCACGCGTTTCTTACAAGCTAGAGAATCTGTTTAATGGCCAGAAGGATCTTAGCGACAATCTCCACATCCTGATCAACGAAAACTGGCGCGAGGTCTTTAATGAACTCCAGGCTGATATATCCGGTGGTATGGGTCTGATCTTTAAGTCGGTTTTAAATAAGGCCCTATCCAAATATCCACTTGAGCAGCTCTTCTTAGATCTTTAAGCGCTGACATATATATCAATGCTTCATATTTTTTAGAGCTTTTGTAAATAAGTTAAAAAAAAAACAATAAATTTAATCTGGATTGACTGATTTATAGTTGCTTTTAAAATAAGGCAAATTGGGCATTAAATCAAATTTTTTATTGTACAAAATTTGATTAAAATCAAGAATATTCTTAAAAGTTTTTTGAAAAATTATTATTAAATAACATTTTAAAATAAAAATCGTATAATGCAAATACACTTTAAAATAAAAAGATATCAATATCATATTTTCTTTCTACAATTCAAAATATTCTTTTGGGTTTTTAATTTTTTGTATTGATTAAGATATGTGATGCAATCCATTAAATTATTAAAATTTCGAACAAATTTGTTGCCTTTCTGCTAGATTGGCTTAAGCAATGTGAATTGTATGTGTGTCGCTTAGATCTCTAAGCTCTATAACACTTTGGAATATGGGAGCGATGGCTGGCTCTTGGTGGTGAAGAGGGTGCCACTTCGAGAATGTCTCCACCAAAGACCAAATTCTCTATGCCATCTGTGACATCATCGATAGAGTCAGATGGTAAAGGTGGCTGCTGGCTTTTATTCTTGTTCATGGGCAGCTTGCATAAGTCAATAATATCTGGTGGGAAATAGTTCTCGGGCGATTTGAGCAGTGCCGTGAGAAATTCCTCGTGCTCCTTGGCACAGTTGACCACGTTGCCCAGATGATAGTGCTCTGCGATTAACTGCTCTTCAAAACAAAGTTCACGTGGTTGCGCAGCCTGGAACTCTGCGGCAGCCAATGATAAAGCCTTGTTATTCATCTCCTCGAGACTTGTTGTCATAGTAGCCGAATAACGATGCTCTATATCCATTTCCCAGTTGAAAACATATACATGAATGTGAGCAGATTTCAAACGCGCCCGCAGATCAAGTAGCACAATTTCCAGTTGAGCAGCATTTTCTGAAAATAAACGAGCCTCATGGAGATTCGAATTTACAGTCAAGGTTTGAGAACAGCTTACCGTTCGCCAATTGGCTGATAAACTGCAAATTACGTTGGCGCAGATCCACGTTTGTGAATTGTTTAACGGTGCGCAGACCCTGTGTAGCTCCATTGATTAGCCCATCGCATTCGGCATACTTGGTGTAGTCAAAGTGGCGATTGGACTCCAAGATGCGACGCAGACGTCCAATGAAGCGTTCCAATTTGGTGCACAGCACTTGTACTTGATGGCGTATATTGCAGCCTTTGGGCTTGGAGTGCTTGCTGGGCAATTCGAAAACGTAATCCGATGACAACGAGTTTAGCTGATGGCTGGGAAACTCTGCATTGATATGCTCATGCAGCGACTTGAACAAGTCTATCAAACGCAACACAAGATTACGTTCGCGGCTACATGAACAAATATTAATATTAATCGGTTATCGTTATAGTTATAAATTTAATCGTTATTGCTCACTCACCAGTTGCCGAACACTTCAACAGATTGCATTTGCTCCATGGTGAGCCCGTTAAACTCCTTCTCACTTGATATGTTCTCTTTCTGCAGTTGTTTTTGATTTTGACAACCATTTGATTTTGACTTCTTTGGAAGTTCACTGTCGTTCAAGCAAACCAGACGCTTTGGCATGGTCAGCGACTGAATGCAACCAAATCCATGAAACTCGAATTGTGGCGCATTGGAATCGAATGCGAAGTCGCGCACCCTGTGATTAAGTTCCTGCATCGCGCTGCCATCTGCACTGCCTCTGTTGCAACTCGAAAACTGTTCAGGACGCGATTGCTTATCATCAATCAAAGAGCACAGTTCGGAATTCAAAAGCTGCATGTTGTTGTTTAGTTGCTGATCTTCAGCGTCAATTGTGTGTGCGTTCATTTTAAAAGACTTTGATAATTTTGCGCCAAAAACTTTGGTCTTTGTAACAGTAAAAAAACCCGCGAGCGCCAATCTGTCTGCTCTGCAAATTTCACTCAAGTACTGAACGGAACTGAAAAACCCCGCGCTAAAGTTCGAGCTGCCGTCAAACTGTCTCGTCTGTTAGCCTTAGTGATGATCGTTTGCCTATCGATAGTTTACTCAAAAGTCACAGTTCTCACTGGCTGGGCAGCACTCGAATTGCGAAAATCAAAGTTTACCGCACTGTAGCTACACAAAGCTGAAGGCGTTCATAAATTTGTTGCGCTTACCAATACTGTTTTTATAGCAACATTCTCTGTATTAAATTCGTTACTTGTTGTTATAAAATATGAATTTCTTAGCTCTGTAAAAGAGCCCTATTATTGAAATTGCTTCATTGCATTCAGAGTGATCTCGATTCTCTTTTAATTAATAAAAATTCACGTATCTTTGGTATGTTTATTGAATTTATTTTTAATGTTTTTATTTTGTATGATATACATAAACAGTTACATGTTTTACATTGTACATTTTGCTTTTTAATATGTATACTTAATATGTATTATTACTTGTAGTTATATTTGTATATGTGTACGAATTTCTTATGCAAATGGTTATGTTTATTATATGTTTAACAGAATTGAAAACAAAATAGAAACAAAACACCATTTAGCTGGGATTAGCACTGCGAAATGTGTTTTTATATTTTCCTCTAATTGATTAATTATTATTATTGCTGCAATAATAAACAATAGACGATTATAGATTAGTTAAAGCTACAACTTAGTGCGCATTCTTGTACTTCAATAAAAGACTACATCAAAGTGACAAACAATAACAATAAATCATGATGGAGTATTAACAAACTAGTATTGTAAAAAAAAAGTTTAAACAAAACATTGGGTTTTCACTAATTCATTTTTATATCACAAGTTAAAATTTTGATTATTGTTTGGTCAATTTTCTTTTTGTTTTGTTTGATATATGTATACGTATGTAGTATGAAATGTATGTAAATTGTATATATGTATTACATATATATATGTACATAAGAAAATATACTAATGCCGTAATTTAAAAATAAACATATTCTTTAAACATTGTATATTTGTTTTTTGGTTTTTAGATATTTTGTTACAAATACATATATAAATTGGTCTACACTCAAGTCATGAAGTTGCTTAAATTGGTTTATCGTTAACGATTAGAGAGATATATTCATAGATAGTAAAAAGATGAGTTTTAGAAATTATTGTTTTATTTTTTGTATTCTAGTATAAGATTTATTAGAGAGGTTACACAGAAATTCAAATTCGAGTTAGTTGCATGCAGTTAGATGTGAGGGTTTCATAGAAGTTTATTTATTAAATATTATATTGATTAAAATCGTGCTCAGATGTTGGCTATGCGCTATACATGCTTCTTTTTCAAAAAGAACACATCTTCAAATTGGGGATTTCACAGAACAACTAATAAGTTCAACTCTTGCTAAGCTTACAAACAAGATTATCAAAAGCTAATTTACAATATAAAATATGACACCTTCTAAATAGCTGATATAGGATTCAGTAAAGAAAACACAATTGCTGCTATATGATTATGAATATGAGTATGAATATGAATATGACTTTGGTTGTACTCGTATATATGTGTATGTGTGTAGCATCTGAACACGATAAATGTTATGTATGTATTTATAGATTTGGTTATGTTCGAGTTTCCACTATCAATAGTTAGCCTAAATTCAGACCAACGACTCTCTGACGTTGCCTTTTACCTGTAAAATAGTTGCAGATGCTGTTATAAGTAGGGTATATTTGTATAGGATATTTAGCTAAATAGTATTTAGATAGATATTTGAGTAGATATACGGGCGAGCGATATGTCCTTCTCGTGGTCGTACTCGTGTTGTTGGATAGGTTCGGATCAAGTTTTAGGATCGGGTTGCGTTTACTTCATGGTCGACTTCATATTCCTGCTTTAGTTCAGGATCGGGTCACACTGGCTTCTAGGGCGAAAAGACGCGTAGACTACGCAATAGGGTGGCCAATACGTTGGCCAGACATTCAGCCTGCAGTGCCAGCTGGCCAGCTCCGATGGGTCCGATCTGTACGCCAACAAGTTCTCGGAAACTGCTCGCTACATCGTGTACCTTGAGCACAATATTACGCGTTTGCAGCGGTGCCGAGGTGTGCCGGGTCATGTCCTGGGCCAGCTCTGTGATGCGGCGGATGGCCGTCAAGCAGGAGGCCAAGTGATCCGGTAGAGTTATCAGCGTCATATCTGACATGGAGGCTACCAGAAATTTGCTGGCTGTGACCAAAGCCAAAGTTTGCTCCGTTAGCTCGTTGCGTGCTCGCTGAAATTTATCCTCATCGATGCTGGTGCCGCCGCCAGCTGACTGAGCGGCCGAGCATTGGGCGGCCACCTGATCAAGTTTGATCAGCAGCCCAGCCATGGCCACATCCGTTTTAGCCAGCAGCGCCTCACCATCGATTAGATGTCCATTCTTGATGAATAGCTTTTCGCCGTGCGACTGTTGTGGCTTCTTCGGAAGCGTGGGCTGACCACCATTGGAATGCGCATTGGGTAGGCGGGCTGTGGCCGGTATAGGCGGAGTTGTGTTGCTGGCGGGTGTGGGTATGCCATTGACGGGACGTGGGCGATTGGCAATGGGTGGCAGCGGGGGTTTCTTGGGCGCACTCACCACTGATGTAGATGGAATAGCTGTTTGCGGCGTAGCTGGCTCCGAGCTGGCTGTGGGACTGATGCGTGGTGGCAGCTGTGGAGGGCACAGCTCACGCAGCGGTACACTTACCGGTGCCACCGGTGCAATGATGCGAACTTGCTTTTTAGGTGAGTACCTCTGCAGCAGCTCCGCGCTTTTGGGTGGACGCGCTGGCGGTGGAGTCATGTGCTCTGTGGTAGGGGTGCGCGGTGGTGGCTGCAGTGGCTCCTCGAGTGGTGCTGCTTCCTCCTTTTTGGATGTTGGACAACAGCTGAATTTACTCTTGCGTTCCACAGTAGGATATTCAATGACATGCGCTGCAGGATCCTTGTTGTTGTTTAGGTTGCTATTGTTGCCATTGGCGACGGCTTGGAAAAACTCGCGTTTAGCCTGAACTGAATTGCTGTACAGACATTCTTTTTCGGGTTGTGTCTCTAAATTTGGTGGCGGGGGTATAATGAAGGACATAATCTCCTCGGGCGTTAGCTCCTTAGCGGGTGTTGCTTTCTGCGTGGGCGGCGCCACTAGCATCTGTTGTAGAAAGCTATCCAGCTCCTCGGCCTTGCCTTCAAATCCTTTGGGCGGCGCCGCATTAAGCAGCGAGAGCGAGTCCAATTCATCGGGCGTCTGTGGTGGGGGTATGGCACGTAAATCAATTAAATCCGTATCCGTCTCAATGAACGTATCCTCGCGCACCTCGAAGCCATAAATCTCTGACAGCTGCCGAGCAGCGACATCTGTATCGGGCACATTGCTAATCTCTTTGAGCTGTTGCAGATACTCGCGTAAATTATAATCCTTAGTCTCTGCCCCAAAGTGAGTTCCATCAGGACTGTGCAGACCAAAGCTGCTGCGTTGAGCCAGCTGCTGATGCTGTGGTTGTTTGATGCCCGCCTGAACAAGCTGCTGTGGCCGCCGAGTTGTCGGCGATTGTGCTGGCGAAGCTACCGACTCGGAATCGCTTTCACTCTGTGAGAAATCTGTGCCCAGGGCCTGCAAATCGCTCAGCAGCTGACTAAAGCCATTGAACTTCCTTTGTGGTCGTGGACTGGAAGTGCTGCACAGGCTCGGCTTGCGCTTGGGTGTGGCAGGTGTGGGCGGTGCGGATGCCGAGACTGGCTCCGGTATGGCATTGAGACCCTGCGTTATGCCGGTCAGTTCATGGCTAATCGTCTCGGCCAGCAGTGTGAGCGAGTCACTGTGCTTGAGCGAGGGCTGATTGATGTGGTTGCTCTCCTCCGTGGAGGACACTTTGCTGCTGTTCAAGCTATCGCAGTCGCTATCGAACTCTAACATAGCCACGCTCTGGCCCATCTGCTGCTGAGTCTGCTGCTGCTGCTGCTGAACGGGTATTTGTTGCAGTTCCTGCTCTTGCTCGTTGAGATACTGTTCAGAGCATTGAACCAGTTGTTGCAGCTCCTGGACTCGTCGCAACACTTGTTCGTTCTTCGCCTCGACAGCCAGCTGAGTGCGGCTTTCGCTGCAATAGTTGCTGCCGCTGCTGTCGCTCAAGCCCGAGTCCTTGGCCGCCTCCTCTAGCAGCTCGGTTGCCATAACGCTATGCAAATCCAAATCTGTCGCATAGGTCAACTGCTGCTGCACTGGCTGTGGCTGCGAGAGCACTGCCTGCTGCGGCATTGGATGATACGGCGGCGTCATCAGAAAGTTGACGCTATGCGCTCGAGTGTGGAAGGGCAACAGATAGCTCCAGCTAGCAGGCAGCACAGTGTGCTGTGACAAAAAGGCGGGCGCATTGTCCTCCTCATTTGGCTCGCGCTCACGCAGCACGTTCAGCATATTTCCTGAAAAAAGTTGTTATTGAGTTACCATCAACTCGAGTCCAACGCATTTTATTACCTGTGAGCAGACGATAGTAGCCGCCTAGCACCAGACTAAACTCGCAGGCATCGCGATCTTCCATTATAAACTTGACTGCTCGATCACCCAGCATGTAAATCGAGACGCTGCAGGTGATGTCGTCCTCGCGATGCACGACGACATGTGTAAAGTCCTCTATGGCCGAAATAGGCTGTGGCTAGTTTTTGAATACAGAGTTCATCTTAATATTATTTATTTTACATTTAGATATAGTCGTGACTTACCACGGAATTGCGTGCACTGGATATTTGACTTAGACCGAAGCGTGGACTCACGAGCAGAACGCGTTCCATGCCCTCTCTTTGGTTTGTGCTGAAACATTTGGCGCCATAGCTTGGTAAACTAGCGATTATATCTAGATAATGGAGCTTCGCCTGCAAAATACATAATGTTTCATAAGCAATTGTCAATCAAAACTTAGGCTATATTTATTTTTAATTATTCACGAACTAAAATATCGGTTTATTGGTTCTGATCAATGTCTGTCTGTCCGTATTAACACAGATTATGTCGCCGCTATTTAAGCTACAATACACAGACTCGTGGGTATTGTTGCCGAAAAATGTTTAAGATTGTCACGATATGCATAAATCATCGGCAACCTAACTTTTAGCGTGAGTTACTGTTAAGTTACAGATCAACGAAAAATTGTACATCCACGCCCGATAGGGGCAAATACGATCTGACTATATGTTCTTTTGTACATATTCTGTTATGCTAGAGACCTATACTTTCTAATATATACTGAGAGGACTACACGCTTCGAAGGCTATATTATTATAATGAACTATAATAATCATATATAACTACGCCTATAAAGACCGTGTCAAACAGCACACTTCTAAAGCATCAGAACTAAAAATGTTAAATGACTTCCGATTATTGAGCTACTGTTGACCTTCTTTATCTATGCAACAAAAGAAATCACGCTCCTCTGGGGACGTGGTATATAAAATACCTCGTGATTTGCAAAGTTAGCTAAAGAGCCAATATTTAAAATTTAGGATTGGCCAAGACAGTTTATGTCTACGTCCACGTCTACGTCTACGTCTACGTCTACGTCTACGTCTACGTCTACGTCTACGTCTACGTCTACGTCTACGTCTACGTCTACGTCTACGTCTACGTCTACGTCTACGTCTACGTCTACGTCTACGTCTACGTCTACGTCTACGTCTACGTCTACGTCTACGTCTACGTCTACGTCTACGTCTACGTCTACCGCCAATCGGAAAAATTCTATTTTCCATTTATTAATTTCAATGCATATTTGATTCACTTCTTAGACAACATTTTGTAAATCAAGCTTGGAATGGCCAATATGCATATATTATAATATTAATACTTTACCAAATCTTCATGATTACTTATTCATTTATTTTAAATTTATTTTGCTTACTTGTAGCTGAGTTAGAACTTTGCTGGACCCCGTCATCTCCGCATTGACCTTCAAGAAGTGTGAAATGAGTCGACGGAGCTCCTTGCGTTTCATGCCCTCGAACAGACTAACGGGCACAAAGCGTTCCAGACCAAACTCACGCCTAATAAAAGAGAGACAAATAGATAAAAGTGTTAAAGAGAGGCAACGGTAGATTGTTGTCTGCACACTCACTCAACCAGCTTGACAGTGAGCTTGGCAGGTGCAAAGTTGTTGGCCAGCGCATGCTGATGCATGTGCAGAGCGGCTAGACGTAAGGCCAGCTCAGGCTGTAGCTCGGGTGCAAAGCGCTCCTGGTTGACATCGTTGCAGCACTGCATGTACAGATAGTCCAGCGCGTGCAGATCTCTCTGTGCCAGCTCTGCCGCCGAAATGGGCACGAAGGTGATGCGAAACAGGCAACGCAGCTTGTGAGCGCCCGGTCGGGCAGCAATCTGCAAAGGCAACAGTACGAATAAAAAGAAGTTGAACTGCCTTAGTCGGGTATTCGCGATTATTATTATTAGATACCCTGACCTGATAACCATTCCATGGCATAATTATCCCTAATCTTTATATCCATTAAGCACAAAAACTTCACTTATTTTCGTATCTCTAGCTACCGGAATATCGGTTAAATATGATATGTTTTATAAGAAATATATATTTTAAATGTAAGAGTTTAACTTTGCTTGTTGGTTTTTGAGATAGAGGAGTTCATACAGACGGACATATTGGTGAATTAGTTCAACAATATATCTACCTTATGAGTGGATCTTCGCCTTAGTAATAGGACGACTGTTGACTTACCCGTGCCAATGACTCCTGTGGGTCGAGTAGAGTGAGCTTGTTGCGCTTTAGACTCTTGACATGTTCTAGCACCAGGCTGAAGAGCTCGCCACAGCACAGGCAGAGCTTGTCCAGCAGCGAACTAACCACATCCTGTACTGTCGTGGTGGCATCATACTTAAACGACTTCGTCTGCCCGTTCTCCAGAAACACCTTGAGCACATTTGCCATAGGCGGCACACATATGTCGCCCAGCGAGAAAGCCGAGGGCTGTTATGAAATGACCGCAAGCAATTTAATGACCGTCCAAGCTGATTCCGGGCTAAGTTTCACTTACCGGAAACAGTGGCGCTCCATTGACGCATACGCTCTCTGCAAATCGTACACGACTAGGACGTGTGCGCAGCTTGGCCCGTTTGCCGGCCGAGAGCAGCGTCGACTTGCGACCAGGTAGCACGCAGTGTGCCATGGGTTGACAGACGAGCAGCGAGACCTGCGCCTCACATGCGCGCACCAATTGTATGACATGATCCCGCGGTGCATCCTTGACATCCTCGCCGTTTACTGACAGTATCTGATCTCCAGGCTGCAGTTTTCCTATACTAGGCCCGCCTTCGGTAACAAAGCGTACAATAACCGGACGCTCGCTGCCCGCCACAAAGCCAAAGCCTAGGCTGGCGCTGCGCTGCAACAGAACGAGACGCGGCTCCGGCGGATGCTCGTCCCAGCGTATGCATTCAGGCGCCTCATACGTGGTCGTCTTATTCAAATGGCTATACAAAGTTAAGGGAATTTTAATGATGGCTTAACTCTACTGGGATGGGGTCTAGTTACTTGATATAATAGGAACGGCCCTTGGAATCTATGGCACGCTCCCAGCCATATGAGAGCTCCTCATGCTTGCTCCAATCCTCGCAAGCTGGCAGCCAACCAGATGATTGCGTTAAATGACTATAAGCAAAATATTAAGAGAAAAGAACGAGATGAATGTAAAATAACCAATACTATATAATACTAATAATATATAATAAAATCTGAGCTTGAGCTAATTAATTCCATTGCACGCTCGTTTTACTTAATATATTTATAATATCGCCTTTCTGAGATTGAGATATATTATTGAGATAAATTGAGACATATTTTCTAACCGTTTGCCTTCTCTCTAAAAGCTTTAAGCTAAGACATAACCCTGAACTTGTAGCCAAGCACTCAACCCCTCCAATCGGACCATGGCCCCATTTTTGTGTGCTGGCGGGCAAAATGCATTTCAATTGAGATTAATCAAACCTAATTGGGTTATTTGCTCGGCTATGCAATAAAGTGCAGCCATAATCGGGCTAACTCAGGACAGTCCCTACCCTATGTCCATGTCCATGACATAATCGTGCACCCAAGCCAGGCCACCTTGGTGGCTTCCGTTGCTGTCTTTCTTCATTTCCTGGGTGCCATACAATTGTGATAATTAGTTTTGCACTTTGCCCGACAGCTGAGAGCTGAGAGCTGAGAGCCGAGAGCTGTTTACCCCAGTAGCTGGTGGAACCGATGCCAAGCCCAACCAATGTTCATTCATTCAGACAGGCAGACTGTCGCCCAGCTACCCACCCATCTGCCATTTCCATGCCCTCCCGCCGCATGTCCCATACTCATCCATGGCCAGAGCTCTTATGGCATTTGATGTGCAACAAAGTGTAAAATTATTTAATAGAATTTCGTGCATAATCAATTTATGTGCAGCAGCCAGGCATTCAGTCAGCCCGACAGTCCGACCCGATCCTTTGAAAAGGACACACTTGGCTGAAACAAAGGGCGTACGCGTGGGTGTTTGACTTATTAATACTCTACAAGCAATACAGAGATATCTTCATGTTCAAATATTACATAATATTCATTTATATTTTTTATTACTTTGTCATATATATTTCATTTTTTCATCTCGATTTTAATAATGAATTGTATTTTAATTTACATTGTTTTTATTAAATGCTTATCCAGATGAAATAATACAGATATGAGAAGTGGTTTTTTTATATTTTAATATTAATATTATTTTGGTTGGAAGTAACGAAAACTACAATAAATAGTTAAATGAAGAAATAGTTAAATAAATTAAGCATAAAATTATAAATTTGTTCTTCTTAAGTAATTTACTTTAATAAGATATTCATAAATAGCCTGAAATCATGAATTGCAAATTTCGTTTAAGTTACTGATGCCATCAATTCGTAAGGGTATAATAATTGTCAAAAAGCCGACGATAATTAAGTTAAAACACAATGCAAAATTTAATTAACCTATATATCAGCATAAAATTTCTGGAGCAGTTTGATATCTTCAAAGTTTTGCACAATGTTTAAATCTAATTATAAAGAAATATGAATTTAAAATGAATCGATAGCGTCCTTTATGGTCAACTACTTGAAACGAACAAACCAACAAAACGAACAGCTAAAGCTGACTAGTCATGAATAATATATATATATATGTTGTATAATTAAATATATTAGATGATATAAATTATATATACGTAGATATTGTTTAATATATTTTAATACATGTATAGAGGAATTTATATAAAAGCAATATATGTATTTCGAATGATATATATATCATATTATATATATATATATATATATATATATATATATATATGCAGGTACGCATATACTTTACTTACTTGCAGTAATAGAGTCTGCCATCCTTGGCCACGTGCACTGTCCAGCCAGCTTTGAGTTTATCCTGGACTGCGTCCAAGTGGCGATCAATTTCACCCCAATTTGCGATGGGTGCGTTGCCCGCTTGATTTGGTCCCAAAATTGGGCCATAGATGGCGCCAGTTCCGAAGCCTGTGTGAACAGCGTTCACATTAGCCGTTGTTGTTGCTGTCGCTGCGATTGCCGTTGTTGTCGTCGTCGTCGTCGCTGTTGCTGACGTCGTTGCTGTCGCCTGTGTTCCGGTCCCCGACAGACTTCCGGCCGTTTCTTGTGCTAATGTCGCGGCAAAGGCAGCTGAGGAGTTGGAACGAAGTGCTGTGTGGGCGTTGGCGCCGCCGCCATTTAACGTTTGCTGAGTCGTCAACTGCGGCGATGATGTTCTTGTCAGTAGCAGTGGTTTGGATCCGCCTACGCTGGACGCTGAGGCTGCTGTTGTGTTGACATTTTGCAACGGATATACATCACTATTCGAACGCCCCGAAGGCAGTAACATCATTGAAACACATTCGCTGCAAAGAAAGAGAGATAGAGAGAGGGAGATGAATTGGAGTTGAGTCGTGCACATTTTACTATCGTAAGAGTTGGCCACAAATCACATTCCGCAACGTTGACCCAGTTTTGCAAACAAGCTCGTCTGGATAAGCTCAGTCGGGCCGTGCCTGGATGGCCCATAAGTCAACATATCAGCTGCATCTGCATTGGCATTGCCTTTTGCGTCAATGTGCGGTTGCAGTTGCAAAACAGGTCTCCGCGTCTCTAAAGTCCCAGACTGTGACTGTGACTACAACTGAGATCACAAGCTGCCACACGGTGGGATAGGTTCAGGTTCAGCAGCAAAGTTGCTCAGGCCAAGTTGAGCAGCTTGCCCGCAATGTTATGACACAATTTCGGATTTGGACTTCGCCAGCTATTGCACAAGTTGAAGCAGGACGGCAGAAAAACTAGTTCAGCGAAAAATCAATGAAATGAATCCGAGTAACCAGTATAACAGATCAAACTGTCTGCATTTTACAGTTGGCTTAAAACAAACTAGCTCAGAGCCAAGCGCAAAATTGGTATCAAATTTAATTCTGAATTGGCTCAGTAGATCAAGGACAACAAGCTGCATACCTCTCTTTACAGTTATTAACGCTCATGGTTGATCATATTGTAAATAACATTGGTCCTGCCACCATTATCAATTACTCAAGAAAAGCTCCAGTGCTGGGAATCATTTTCAATTATTTAACCAAAAGTAGCTAAAAGGCATTCAGTGAAAGACTTAAGCTCCACTAAAGCTGCTTTAATGCTGCCAGCTTGGAGTTTTAATGTTGCAAAGCGCTTTCAGGTAATTGGCCAAAAGCTCTTAAGCGGCTGCCTTAGAATTAGGAATCATAAGTATGGTAATCTAGCCAGACTAAGCTGCTTGAGTCTGCCACAGTTGTTATGGTTCGAGTCTACTGTTGAATTTTGGTTCTTTAAAAATATACAAAATATAGTTAAATAAAGTATTTAAATTATTAATTATTAAGCTTGAATTCGACTTCTAACAAAATCGATTTAACAAATTTAACGTCTTTAATAAATGTATGTGGCGAGAATTGGTAACGGTTGTCCTAACCCTATTAAATGCTTACCAAGCTAGCTGTGGTTCAGCCACAAAACTTATTTCTCAAATGTTTAACTTGACAGAAATTGTATTAATTTGCACTGAATTTAGTTTGCTGTTGATTATTTCTAGTCATTAATCAACTGCATTTTTATATAGAGTTATGCGTTTGTAGCCTGCATAGATATCGACAGAGATACATATGTCAACGCCCGGATGAATCCGCACGGAAAGCCAGTGAGTGACAACAAGTCAAAACAACAATGTGACTGTTTGCTTGCGCAACTCCATTCTGGCCATGTTGAAGTCGGAACTGCAGTTGGAGTGCCAAGAGAGAGGTGGCATTAATAAATGCGGCACGACAAGCTCAGCGCAAACAGGGCGATGTCCATTAGGCGACGCCGTTAAGGAGCAGTAGCTGCCGAAGACGATGATGAACACGATGAACAAAATGACGATAACGATGACGATGACGATGACGATGACGAGGCAGGAGGCACAGCTAAGTAACGGCTTGGCAAACAACGGCAACTGCTGCCAACTGGCAACGACATGGTCAAGTTCTCTCCTCTGCTTTATATATATTTTTAGTTTTTTTCTTCGTTTGCGGTGCAAAAGTTTCATAAACAACTTTACACACATGCACTTACTACACACACACAGAGAGATACTTTACACACATGCATTTATAGATAGAGAAAGAGAGAGAAAGAGCGAAGAAAAACCGGAGCATTTGAAAAATGTTTTGAATTACATTTTTTGCCCAGTGCTTTTTGAATTTGTCTTTGTTTGGAGTGGGACAAGAAGACAAGTGCGAAAATGTTGATAAAGTTTTTTTGTAGCTTATGCTGCTCCAGCATATTTGAAATGTTTCGAAAATAATTTGGCTTGTACTTTGCCTTGTCTTTCGTTTTGCTGGCATTCAGAAATTTATAAAAATGTGTGTGAACAATTTCTTGACTAGCACAAGCTGCAGATAAAGCGGCCAATAAAATGTAAAAAACGTTCTTTGGTCACAAAAGAATTTTGTAATGTGTATTGGGAAAATTTTAAATAGCTAGAAAATAAATAAATTAAACGTAAATATATTTTAATTATAAGCATTCATAAAAACTAATATGTTCTTTGATTCAACTTTTAGTCTATGATTAGCAACTAAATTTATATTAAAATATATATTAAAATACATTTCGTTTAATAAAAATACACCTATACCAGTTCATAAAGATAGATTTGTAGCTGTGTAAAGCTAACCAAATAAAACTTGGAGGTGCACTAACATTTTGCCATTTGGTTGTAGTAAATGCCTTTGTGCTGAACCTAAGTGTAAGCGATACGAGTGCTAGATACATTTGGTCACGGAGCTCAGCCCTGAACGGAAAGAAGGCAAGTGGCAGGGGAAACACTTTCAGCGAATGATTTGTGTCAACAGCAGCGACAGCTGTAAAATGCTCGCTGAGAGCGAGAAGGAGAACGAGAAATTAAAAGAGAGAGAGAGAGACAGATCGGCAGTAGCTGGTCAAGAATCAAGCAAGACCCGGCTATGGACAATTGTAAAATGGCGTTGCGGAAATTGTGCGAGCAATGAAAAGAAATGAAAAGATGTCGTCGACTGTCGACACCTCGTGATGAGGCGATAAAAAATGTGAGCGAAAGCACAAACCAACAAAAAAGAATGTCACAAATAATATCTCCAACAGCGCCCGGCCGGCCGGCAAACACTATATTAAATAGCATAAATCGTTCCAGTTTCATCAGCAGACAAAAGCCAACCTGCAAGTGCTCAGAGACCCCTTTCCCCCAGAACACCCGCAAACCAGCCCCTTTCAGTATCAAGCAAAAATCTGTACAGCAACAGAAATTAAACACAATTAGTATCTTTGTCTCATTTTTCATTATCATTACTATTTGTACTTATTAAATACGGGCAGCAATTTGCCAAGCTGCCATTTTCCATTACCAAACAGGGGTACGAGGAGTTCGGGGTATCACTATCTACAGATATAGCTGCATTATGGAGCCCGAGCTCAACATGGCGCTCGTTACTTTTGCTTTTACCAATTACGCTTCATGTCGTTCGCATTGTTAATTGAAAAGAAATTACAATAATAAAATAATATCAAGAAATGAAAGTTATATTGCTGCTCTATAGTAAAGTTTGTATACCCTAAGTACAGAATATTTTAAACAGCTGGAAATGTGATTTGAATTCAAGAAAAAAATATTTTACTGTTGCGTGTCAGAAATATTTTTTATTATATATTATATATTAGAACTATATTTTAGGTTTCAGATCATAAGATCATATTTCATCATAAATGTAATTATGACCAAAATCAACAAAGCCCATATAAAAAGACAAGAATAAATTATGCTATAAATTAACATTGTCAAAAATATTACCAAAATAAAAAAATAATGAAAATGACGTTAATTGATAACTGATAAAGAAAGCTTGTTAGATTAGGATAGTTAACGTTTCGACTTATAGAAAATTATTGAATCGATTTTTCTGTATGAAATGTGAATTAATATGACACATTCCTTTGTTGTGGAGAGCCGACTGTATTATCACAATATAATACGCTTTCATGCAGGGCATTACTTTAATCCATTCGAATTGCTCGACGTCAGTTACTTTGTTGCTATCGTCATTGTTGACCGTCGCTCAGTTTGATTCCATTTCGTTTAAAGTAAAAGTGGAAAATGTTGTCGCCTACTCGACAACGTTCGCCCAAAAGGTAAGTTATACTGTGTATCGGTGGCATTCCGTTTGGAATCACCAAGCTCAAGCCTGACAACCGCATTGCAGTAACCACCGTGTGCACGTCATTTAGCCAGATCGTTATAAATATGCGCACATAGCTTGTCACCCATATAGTCAACAAAATATATCGTTGAGCTCGTCTTGTAGTTGAACGTGATTTTAAAAATGTCACGAACAAAATTGTCGGCAACGTCAACATATAAATAAAAAAATTTCCAACCGCTTGGCAGCAGGAATATCCATAATAAAATGCTCGAAGCGTTGATAAAAAACTCAATCATAAAACTTGACTTTCTCGCTGAACGTAAAACCAAAGATAAAAACTTAAGTTGAAGTAGCAGCAGTTTGACGAAAATAAAAAATGAACAGAGCATTTTCCCTCATATTTAATGCTATTGAGCAGAGATGAAAATCGGAACATCAAAGAGGGTAATCAGAGATGGCCGAGTCAAATTGCAATTATGCAATATAGCTGTACGCTAATAGGTGGGTTGGTACAAAAGATGCAAAGCAAAGCAGACTGTCGGGAGGTGCTGAGGGTGATAGCAGCAATGATATTCGTCGACATCCTTGCGCAAGAGCATAAGAATATATGGGATCTCCTGCAAGATGGAGATTTCTCGGTGCAGTCATCAAACAACCTGCAACTGCAGGTGCAAAAGGAATGGGAGGAAAACAGCGAAAATCTTGTCCGATCTAGAGGTGGGAGGTGGACGCAGAGCACAAAAAAGACTGCATTGAAAGTGAATTCATAATAAAACCTAGTCAATCTAAGTCGTCGGATTAATCAGAGAGTGACTACAAAAAACAAGTAAGGCTGATGGACAGATGAACGGACAGCATTACGGATATAGCACAATAGCAATATAATATTTCACTTCGTGAATGAATGCTATGAAGAAAATACAACTGCAGAGATACAGCGCCTATTTAAGAATACTTTTCCCTCTTGTGCTGCGCTCTTTTAACCATAAATTAACAATATAACCAACTCACAGAACAATTCAATATTACAAGTTGTTCTGGTTATACTTTGAATTCGTCCAAGTAACAAACACGTTTTACGTTCTATTACAAATAACACAGCACAGTACAAACTTTTTTTGGCCTAAGCAGACGCTGCGTTGCTTCATTTATCACGCGGGGCAAAACTTTTAATTGATATAAGCGTGCAACAATGACCACTACACACAAACACACACACATGTGGATGGCAAGCTTGATCTGGTAATGACTTTTTAACAAGTTTGTGTAACAAAACCTAATCACACATCTAACGAAGACAGCCCGCAACATTTTCGATTGATTGACTACTGAGCAAGAGACAGCGTGACAGAGTAAGTGGGACCCTCAGTAAGTGGGTAAGTGACAGACGCTGTCATGCGGTATTGACAAAACTTTTTAATAAACATAACACAACTGTCACATGCAACAGCTACACAAATGATGACGAACCCCCGCGTGGCGTGCTTTTCACCTGGGCAATGAAATGCAATTTTCACGTACACAAGCCACATCTCATGGAGGTTGGCTTTTCGACTACTCCGATTGATTTTAGCGCATTTATCAGCTGGCATCCTCAATCCAATACCTGATACTCATTCCCTTTTCCATTTCGTTTCGCATTCCCATTTCGTTTCTCTCATATACGCATCATGCTTTGAGTCTTGTTTACTTCCAAGCACGTGCTCAGTCAGATGTGGAATCATTTTTCTGATGTCACGAACCGAGTTGCTCACAAAGCCTAAGAGGATTATTCGAGTCGACCTCTTCTTGGCAACTCTTTCAAGGCAACTAAAGTGTTAACAGCCAGTTCTGTGGCAACACATTAGAGAGCAAGTCTTTAATTGGCCTTTAATCAGGACTAAATAACTCTTCGTATGCACGTTAAGTAATTTTGACAGATAATTTATGGTGCTTAGCCGCACTAAATATTTGAGAAGTTTGTTTTTATATATATGCAGAGTGTATAAATAATGTTTTCAATGTGGACACAACATGTCGTATACGTAACATGTGCTAAATGCTTAACAGCACGTGGTAAATCGACCATTTGACCATTTTGTTTGTCAATATGTTAATTGAACGTTAAGAGCAAAATCAATTTGCAATTCAAAGTAACTTAACTCTCTCACATGTCCAAACAAATGTTTACCAAGCAAGCCAAATAGTCCACATGGGGAGCTTAAACCACAATTTAAGAACTGTTCGCTGCAGACGGCACTTGAATGCTTTAAGCGAATCCCTGAACGCATATAAGAGTTGGCAATTTGTTTTTAAAGTGCGACATTTCCTTAAAATGGCCCACTAACACTTCAACCATCCAAATGACAGCCAAACAAGAGACAGCACAAGGTAAAGTAAGTTCCGAGCATAAAAGACGCGCTGTATCATTAACAGCTGCTCTCATGACACAAGCGACAAATGATGAGACTCGCAGCTACAATGGATGGAATAGAACCATTTTGAGTCATTCCAAATTAACACAGTCTTAACAGCTAAATGTTGTCTTAATAGTTATTAAGCTGATCTTCGTTAAATGTGCTTCATTTAGCTGCAAGTTTGTGTAACAGAAATGTTGAAGTAACATAAATATGCTATCAAGCTAAATTATGCAACTGAATGTTTTATATAAGCATTTGTTGATACTAACATTTATATTTAATGCGAGTCAAGGCTATTAAATATAGTAATAATCTAGTAAAGTGTATACAACTGTTCTTCATTTTGCTTAATTCTTATTTGGCAATAATGTTAAAGTAACATAAATATGTTGTTAATATTTTTGTATACAAACTGAGATGGAATAAGAAAGGAAATTATCAATCTGATGAAATATCGAATACTGTATAAATGAAGCATGAGTCAATAGAACTTGAGGATAAATTGTAGGAAATATTATATAAAAAGTTATTCTTGCTTACAATCTTACTACTGGTTTCATAGAGCTTAAGATGCGCATTTTATTCAAACAATTCTCAGACTTAAAAATTTGCTAATTCATTCCATAGTTCAATACATTGGTACAATCACATACATATACAGGGACGACAATTAGGCGCGATGCTGTCACTAATGTCTTTGAATGAACTCCTTGACACAATTACGAGCACACGCACACACAATTACACACGCACAATAAGTGGGCGGGAGGCGGTAGATGGCTTAAAAGCAACTTGTGAAACATTTCAATGCTAAAGCAGGTGACAACATTTTTGTAAACGTGTCCTGCCGCTCCACACGCCGCCCACGCAACGAAAAGTGACTTGGAGGCAGCTCAAAATAATGGACACAAATTGCAAAGTTGTTTAATGTGCGGACCGAGACCTCGCAGCAATTTGTCGTCCTTTATTTTCGGGCAAGTGGCATGCGGCTTGTAGCACGCGGGGCATGGGAGTGTGGCAAGTTACCAAATGCTTCAAATAGAGGCCAAGTTATTGATTTTGTGAATTTAACGGTTTTATGGTTTATTGGCCAAGTCAATTGTGCGCCATTTGTTTTGCCTTTAGCAAACGGGCTTTGCCTTTTCACTTAACCATAATGTCATTTCGATTTGGTCTTCGACAAATCGTTCACAGTGCCTCGCCCTGTAGAAAGGTCCAATTTACCATATTGATCAAAAGGGTATATTACTTTTAGATTATGGAGTAATCATTGGCTAATAGCTCAGTGCATGGTTCATACGTCTCTCTATCATTATTTATAGGGTATATCTATGAATGTATATAGACGAGCAGTCGTTCCGTTTAGATCTTTTGAACATTTCCTTTAAAAAAATTGTTTTTTTTTTTCATTACTTCGGATTCGAATTTTAAGAATATTTAAATGATTAATTACTATTTTCATATAGATAGTTTATTATCACGTATAACCGTAAAAATGTAGTTAGTTAGTAGTTAAAGTCGTTTTTATTTATATTTATTTTATTTAGAGTATAGGTAATTCGATCAGGTGGGAACTTTTTTGTTGTTTTCTACTGTGTTTTGAGAATTAGGAGCTTATGCTTCACATCAAGCAGTAGCCGAGCTTCAAGGTGTGGGGGTGTGTGTGTGTTTGTGATTGTGTGCGTGTGTATTGAAGGCAAGCAAGCAATTTACTGCATACATTGAGGGCGTTCCGATAGCAATTTAGCCCTGCGGTCACGGGGCTAAGCTGAATGGGGGCGGCGGCGGGAGCGGCGAAGCTATTGGGCGTTTCCAGTCAGGCGGCACTAACAATAAGACGCAGCAAGTGAACGACTTAGGCTATCAATGAAGAGCCATTTGACCTTTACCCCTCTTCCCGCCTAGTTAACAGAACAATGTCGTTGACGTTGCCAATGCCAATACCCTTGCCACACACACACACAAGCACACAACAGCTTGGAGCAGAGCCTGGCAGAAGTACAGAATCGCAAACTGAAGTCAACTTCATGGCATAACTTTGAACTTATTGCACAGCGCTCACAGATTCCAATGCAGACAAGTTTACAAATATTTTGCAAAGTTTTAGTCAGGCAAAGCAGAGGAGGTGCACGTCGAAGCTACGCGTATAAATGATACCAGACGAACCCTTTTTAAAAAGCAATAAATAGGTATTTACTCGAGATTTTTGGGATTATATTAAAATCAATATTAAATCAACTAAGAGCTCGTGCACATTTATACTACAGAATCAATGCTTTACAAGTTTAGATTGGTGTTTAAATAGGCAAAAGAGTATGAAAGTATTATTCCAAATTAAAACACCTGGAGAAATTAATCAGCGAAATCCTCTGTAATCCACTGCCAGATGTACTTAGTATGATTAAATGATTCATCTTCCCTTCATCTTAATTTTCGTCTTGAGTCATCTTTGACTCCCAATGCACAATCAAGTGCGAATGAACACACTGCACAAACAGGGCAGGGCAGAGCATAAGGGCAAATACACATATATAACAACAGTTAGGAGGAATCAGCCAAAGCTTTAATATAAAAAATACGAAAAGTAAATTATGTATAGATATGAATTGAAAAAACATATAAAACAAAGTAGTCATAGTATATTTTATTTAAATTAGTATAAAACATAAATAATAGAAAATTTCCACAATTTTTAAACCGAAATCAAGTTTTGAAAGGTCTCAAAATACAAATGGATTTACAACTTGTTGCACTGGTTCATGATGTGAAAAGAGTATTTTAATTTTCTGCAATGTCCGTCTTTTTGTCCGTACATCCGTACGTATAAAACAGTTATGGTACTACATACTTCCTATTAAGACTATCCAAAAATTGAACTGTTTGAAGACCGTGATTGGCTATTATGCAGTTGGTGTTGCCGGACTGCTATTTCCAATGAATTAAAATTGTTTACGAAATTAAGAACTTAGCTTAAAAAAATGTGTACATATTTACAGCTCAGACGATTAAAAAAAAGGATTCTTTCAACTTTAGTATTTTGATTTGATAATGATCTTAAATGGAAACTTAAAAGTTTTGACATAGAGGATAAATGTACTTTGGATATTTATAATCCAACAAATATAATCCTACTCATTGTTATGCTATATCTGTACTAATTAAACATCTTTTAAAGTAACTAGATATTTCATAATTAAGCTTCAACTGTAACAAAGCTGGCCTAGGGATTACAACGGAAAGAAGCAAATAAATACGCTATACCCATAATATGTTTAAGGTGTGACAAACGTGCAGTATTTCCTGTTATTGCAATGTCAGCAACACACTTACATACACATACACCGAAACAGGCAGCTCTCATCGTCATCACGTTGAAGAGTGTGAGTTATCCTTAGGCAGTCAAGTTTGCCCTATTGATTCATTATCAGTGCGAACCATGTTCAGGTATCGTCAATGCCAGTCGTTTGCCTGACAAAGCGCTGCCATGGCTATTAATACAAACACTCACACACGCCCACTCACACCCACACACTCTGATGAAGAGCAGACTCAAAGGACTCGGAGAGCTTGGCAGTAAACGCCCCCAAGGCGCACATTAATTACAACTTCCGGTTTACTGGCAGCCTCGTCAGATAACTCGCACGCACAGACAAACAAAACGTGAACGTTAGTCGGCAGTGCTCAACTAAGAGATACCCAGCGCTGAGCTGTTTTCTACAAAGATTCCTCGTTGGAGCATTTGTTCGACTTGCCCCATATTATTAGCTATTCTATGGGGATATACCCATTAATTTGCTTATACTTTATATACTCGATACTGAGTACGATGGGTTAAGCCTAAGGCAGTGTCTGGCTCCCATAGGTTCCCAGATTGTTATGGTAACCAAAACGTATTAATCAAACAGGGTATAAAAAGACTATGACATACTGTTTGACTGATGGATCAAATGATTGAACAAATGAATGAATGAGTGAATGATGTTCGCTGAGTTTGACTTTAAAGTCACGTTCAGTCTGAAGCAAAAAATTCAAAATGAAGAAGAAAAGTGTGCAACTGCCAACTATGAAAGCAGAAAAAAACACTTTGAATTCGCTCCCTCTGCTAAAT
Organism: Drosophila eohydei; assembly: GCA_035045825.1. Taxonomy (NCBI): domain Eukaryota; kingdom Metazoa; phylum Arthropoda; class Insecta; order Diptera; family Drosophilidae; genus Drosophila; species Drosophila eohydei. The sequence continues at coordinate 2,615,311 of JAWNOT010000095.1, forward strand.
GTTATGGAATGGGAATGTGCTGCAGGACAGAGAGATACAGGTGTAGATGCGTTGGTGTTGTGCACCTCTTTGGCTGGCTGTTTATGCCACGCATTTGTAATGTTCGTCTGAAGTAATTTTTGTTTACACGCAACGATTTGTTAACAAGTGCGAACAGAAAAATTCAGCTAGTCAAATTGTGAAATTAATGCTGTGCATGTATGCTTGTGTGTGTGTGTGTGCGTGTGAGTGTGTGCGTGTATTTCAAAATACCACAAACAATGGCCAACACTTCGCTGTGGCCCGTTGGGTGGGTGAGTGTGGTTGGTTGGCTGAACCAAAGGGATTATTGACTCGGCGCAAGTTTATTTTACGCCAAATGAGCTCAGCCACAAAATCGATCGATTTAAATCAAAATGCTCCAGCGATTTGCTGCCAAGTGGATTTGCCTTGCCATGTGAAGTTGGGTCATTGCTGTCACACTCTCCCTTCCTCGCTCCCTCTCTTCCGCTATCTATCTCTATATCTGTCTATCACTCTGTGTCTCTGAGGCAGGTCGCGTCGCTGCATGAATGGGAAAGCGTGCACATGGTCAACAGGGCCAATGGGATTAAGCAGGGGTGAGAGCTGAAATACATGGGAGCCCGTTGATTGTGACGGTGACGCTGTTGCTTCGGCTTGTTGCGCGTGTACGTATGTATCTGTATGTGTTGGGTGCTCGTTGATGCTGTTGATTCGCTTTATTGTGTGTGTGTACGTCAGTACTGCCCATTTAGCATTTTCCTATACAGATCTAACCCAATTTGAGCTGAGGTTGCAAGAACTTTCGCACGTAACAATTCGAAAATCCATCATTTTTTAGCTGACATAAACATATATGTTAAAACAAATGAAAATATTTTATTTTTATTAATCAATTCTCCAAAAACCTCGTTTCGAAAACCTAAGTATTACAACAAATTGAGATAAGATATGTTTGTCAAATACATGCCGATGGAAATGACCTGATATCTGTGCAAAAGGCCAACAACAATAAGGGGAAAACTGCTGGTAAAAATATTTAGCTGATCATGTAAGAAATATGAATACATATATTAGAGATATAATGTCATAGACGATCTTCCATAAGAGCCTATAAAACTAGGGAAACAAAGTTAGTCCAGCTTCTGTAGTTTTTTAAATTTATTTTCGCTTTTTACTTGGTTTCATCTGACTTCTTTTTGCTATAGGTAGTTGGCATCACTGGTGCTTGTGTGCGATATTTTTAGACCCTTCGACGTCTCAGCTATAAATATTATTTCTATTTTATTACACTTTTTTGAATGTGATTTTGTACTTTTTTACGCACTCGGACAGCAGCCGTCCAAAAATTGCCAAAATGTATAATATTTTCAATAAATTTGTACATAAAAACGTATATACTTATATATCTACGCCTGTGTAGCAAGTCTATCTATGCAAGAAGCAACATCTGCCGTAGACGTCACGTGCCAATTGAGTCCGACCATTTATGGTTAATGCCATTGTCTGAATTTTACGTCCAACCCGTAGATAGTAGAAAAAAATCGATGTTCGAATAAAAATCATAACGTTGGCTTCATAATAAAGGATAACACGCATTTGAGAGCAATCATCAAAATAAGAATGGCAGCAAATTGAAAGATCGTAAAAAACGTAAATGATGCTGTGACTTTATGATTATGGCGAAAATAAGGCTTACAGAAAGAACAAATGTTCAAAAATGTTTTATGATTTTTCTTTCTCTCTCTTTTGCTCTATCTTGGCTAAAGAATTAAGGGATGGACTTACAGTTCATGTTAAAGAATTGATTTTTCTTATTTTTTTATATTTAAATTTATATATTTAAGTAACTTAGGTTTTTTAATGATTGAATTCATGAATGAATGATTGAAGTTTCCAGTACAATGCTCACAGATTAAATTAGGATAGACAATGAAAAGCTAATGTTAGCAGGTAATTAAGAATATTAATGGTAGTTTGACATCACTTAAAATATATGTACTCATATAAAACATAGCTCATTTTAAACACAATTGTATAGCTGAAAGATTGTCTAGGATGGGGAATAGAAATCTCTTCACGTGTGATCACAGACAGATACACAACAATGATCTGCCCTTGATTATATTGGCTGATGACATCGATTTGAAGTCTCTTACTGTCAGAACCTATCCAACTTACTTGCTGTTACTACGTGACCAATCGTACAGAGTACAGTCTAAATAATTATCTGATTTTAGACCAGATTGCGACCTAACATAATTAAACAAAATTTATTTTTCTTCCATTTGTTTTATTTCTTCTTATGAACATCATAAGCCAAATTATATAATGAGGTAGTTGCATTTTTTAAAATGAATATAAAATATTTATCCAGATTTATTTTAATTATTTTTCTTGTTGCTTTTTGCAGTCGTGTACACAACTGAAATATTCGTTGTATATACACTCTCAAAGTTTTAAGCACCTCTCCAGCTGAATTACCTATGCCTAACATAACAGCACTTCAGAGGCCCACACGCCCGGACTTTATTTCATTTATTCATCATCCCTCATTGTACATAAAAACCATCATCATCAGCTCTGACCTAACACAATAGATTGTCTCTTTATGGCGCCTGCACAAATATTGATAAGAGACGATGAGAGAGAAGGAAATTCTACTAAATGTTTTTTGTCAAACAAAGGCCTCCAGGCCCTAGCATTGAATCTTACGAGTTTACCTTGTTTCACACAACAGTTAAATTTGTCTTTACACTCGGATTGGACTTGTTTTCTGGTTTTGTATCTGGTTTTTTCAGTTTTGTTTGTGTCTTATTTACTTCATCAACAGAGTTGGGTGCAATAAACAGAATTCTCTTGAAATCGGCTTTGGGATCTTGATAGTATACTTTGGAATTTTCTTTTTTTTCGTATTTTGATTGGGACCGATCTGTTTTCTATTCGTTTGAATCGTTGCCATATATCGTATACTTTTTTAATAAATAGCTAAAGAGTGTATCCAGGTTATATGTAAGTGGAAAAATAGTTCATTTTAAAATTAAGTTTCAATATGAACAAAATATTAAATCGATAAAAAAATACTATAGAAATATGTTTAAGTGCCGTGTAATATAGTATAGGGTATTTAGAAGTCGCGAAACCCCGCTAGTGCAGAGGGAACGACACATGTACGAAGAGGTTTTTTATGTCAATGTGGGCGGTAAGGATCGTAGTCTTAAGGGGACTTGCTCAAGATGCTTATCATTTATTTTTTATTTTCTTTTCTGGTCTAATAGAGAACATAGAGACAAGAGGTCTTGTATTGTGCACATGTTCAATGTTGTTTTTAACATAGCATTTGATTTCATAATTTTGTTTTTTTTTGGCCGACAAAAATATTGCGTAAGGCCTTGGAATTGAACAGAATCGTCTCTGAACGCATAAATATAAAAAATATAGGCAAGAGGTTATTCACTTAAGATAAACATTAAATATTGAAAACTTCTACCAACTAGGCCTATACTAACCAAACGAATTTTATATACAAATCTAATACAATAGATATACTTTAAGTATTATAGAAAATACCGTTTATGCATTCAATCAATTCATCAATCTTAAAGTGCGATTTAATTTAAACCAAATGTTTAATAGAATACTTGTTAAACATATTTAGGCAATCAGGGCTCAAACCCCATACTATTACACTACATATTATGTTTTCATTTCCTTTTATAAAATTTGAATTCTTTCAGATCTACTTGAATCGGAAATATAAAGTTGATGAGTCTTTGATCCTTTATAACCTTATATATTATTATATTTCTCATAAGATTTGAATTCTTTAAGCTCACACATATAAGACTAAATTAGTCAAAAGCTGATGCGGCAAACAACTCTCACATCATCCATGCTCAAGGGTCAGTCAAATTCCATTTAATGACTTACTCTGAAATTATTCTCACCCAGTGCCCCCCGGAATTGTATTGCTGCAATGCCATAAAAGTTGACCAAGTGAGGAAATGGAAAAAGAAGAGCTGTACATATAAATGAACTAATTTAGTTTTCTCAGTGGCCAGCTAAGAAAAGCCCATGTTGAATGCAAGGGCCCGCTGGGTGGGAATTTCTCACAGTGTAAATGAACGTTAGACTCATTGTAGTGTAGCATAAATTCACTTTATTAAATAAAAACTACAGCAATAGCAATAATTCTTTGGCGCATTTGTAAGTGGTCTTCAGTTCCGCTCTTCAGCGTCTGCGTGGGCGTTCGAAATGGTTTATATTTTGGCTATATTTTGTTCGTATATACTCGTACCTACATATATCTATTGTGACGACCACGCGGCAGTCAGTCAGTCAGTCTTTCAGTCTGTTCGTCTGTCTGCCTGTCGGACTTAGTTAACAAAAATAATTATGTGGGATACACACAGCACACACAACGCGCAACTAAATTAAGCATATTTTAGCTATTTTTATAAAGAAAAAATAATAATGCCATCGCCGACGTCTGCTTCTGCTGCTTCTTCTTCTTGCCGCTTGTTAATGGCTTTGAAATAGGCAGGGGCTAGCGAGGAACCGACCCCGCGATGAGACGAGGCCACAGCCAAAGATGAAACTCTTTCGCAAGATGAACGCCAACGACAGCGACAACTTCCACCTGCATAAAAAATGCCGTAGTCTCAGCAGCCACAGTGATCCGCACTCCCTTTTTTACTCAGCAAATATATATATATATATATATATATATATATATATATATATATATATATATATATATATATATATATATATATATATATATATATAAATATAAGCGATTCACTGTGTGAGTGGAATGGATATGACAATATCGTCAGCCTGAATAATCGTTTCTAAAATGTATTTTAAAAGCTGATTAAATACTTGGTATACTGGCATTGATTTGGTAGTGCGAGTAAATTTATATCAGTGGAACAAGGAAGTAGAAATAGAGGGTATGGACGTATGTGGCTGTAAACCATATTCTACAGAAGAGTTTATTCAATTTGATATATATTTGATATATACTGAAACTCATATATTAAAATATAAACACACAGAAAATGGAGTTTATTATTATGTTTAGGTATATTATGTTTCTATATGTTTTTATAGCTATTCTCGTCATCTTTGACTTCTGTATTTTTTCTCTATTGTTATTGTTAAAGCACAAAAGTTAACGCCGAACGGTCGTTGAAAATTGTATACAGGGTAACTACTAGTTAAGTGCCCTGTCAAGTACAGAAACGTTTTTTATTTTTATATTTTCCCTAATTTATTTTTAAATTCATCCCCACAAGCGACTTGCAACTCACAAAGACGCATCAACTAAAAAATGAAAGAAAAAATAAGAAAACTGAAAATGGAAAAGAAAAACAAAAACATAAAATAAAATAAAATAAAAATTGACACCGGAAGTGGCTGCCTCATCTGCGTTGGATGTGTCGCTGGGCGAAACAAATTACTTGATTTGCATACATCTACAGCTAAAGCCGAACACGAATAATGGAAAGCAAGTATGAACGCTGCAGTCGGGCAGAACCCACTACACAATACCCGTTTACATTAGAGCCGGAGCCAACAGTATGCCAGCTGCTCCAAAGTGTAAATTCTTATTCATTTCTCGTTATGCTTTGACATTTTAAGTCTTCAGGAGCATTTGATAGCCACGTGCCAATTGGCATATTCAAAAAATCTTAACATCAGAATACAGACGAGTTTACATTTAAATTTCGAAGTCTCTACACTCTCATATACTGTTCTTTCTTTCTAACCTCTTTCACTTTGTGAACGAGTATGAAGATTTCAGCATTGTCATTTTCGTGCTCGTCTTTTTCCTATGAAAATGTATCAAAAAAATTGTGTCTCATTTCATTCGCGGGCAAATTTAACGCGCAGCGAAGCGCAACAACAATAAGCAGCAACAATGTGAGGGCGTGGCTGAGTGGGGGAAGGGGGGTCGGCGTGTGAGCCGCTGGGCATCTGTCTGTCTGTCTGTGTGTCAGTTAGGCAGAGCTGGCTTAGCTCGAAGCTGTGCTCGCCCCATTCGTTTATTCATTAAGAGCAAGCGCCAATTGATGCTTTTTTATTACGCGATTCGCTTTTATTTTTCTTTCCAGATTGCAGCCAACGTAATCCCCATAAGATGGTAGCAACTGAGTCTGTTGCGCTGCCGAGGCAGCGATTACCGCAACAACAACAACAACTAAATGCCAACTAAAAGAAAACCCAAATTGTTGCACAGTGTGACAAACTATCACAGAAACTGCTCTGTCGACATATTCATAAGTTATTTATGACCTTCATAGTCGACAGTCAATAGCTAACAATATATATTGATCAATCTTTTACCATTTACCGATTTCTTACATAATTATAAGCTATCCAAAAAGTATTTACGACTTGAGAAAAACATGATACAAGTTCATGGACGAGAATAACAAATCAAAATTAACAGGTTCTCTCGTTTGATTCATGACCTGCAAAATTGTTAAAAAGATATATAATCCTATTAGTGGCTAATATTTACTTATGCTATATATATTCTGATTTCATTACGTAAACACCTGTTAAATCGTACTTTGGCAGAACTCATTAGCTGCTTGCTGCTGGCACTCATCAGTCACAGTGCCGTGGAAAGCTCCAGTTTAGTAATTGGATTAAATATAATAATGAATAGTACTATAATTAAAAAAGAATATTCATTAATTAGACAATTCTACCTAAAAGATATTTTCATATAATTATAATTATATTTCAGATTAGAAAACGAACATTTAATAGCTTAGACTATGCACTCTATTGTCTAATTATTGATTCCAAAAGATTAGAAGATGTTTGAATATAGATTTCCCTATAAATAAGTACATATATATATATATATATATATATATATATATTATGCATAGTCTACATAACAGGTTGCATGCACAGCTTATCAGGTGTTTAGTAAAATGGCGCCTGATAATAAATCTATATAATAGCTTTTTATATTAAAGGGTATTTCAGGTGACAGGCAATCAATGCAGCCAAAAATAGCTTCTACTTAATCAAAACACAATTCCACAAATATAGTATAAGTAAGTATATACGAATGTAAGGCATAATGTCGACTCAAAAACTAGGTCTTACTTGTACTTCAATAGCAGACATGAACAAATCTCAGCTAGGTTTATATGCATATATACGTATGAGAGTTTACAATACATTATTCCTAATATAGTTATATGAGCAAGCCAATCAGCGCTATCAGCTTATCAGCTTATCAGCATGCTCCAATTGCACCTGTCTGGGCTTGCAACTGATTGGCGAGTTTAGGTCGCAGTCATTTTAATAGTGGTCCCATACACACCTCTAGCAAATTGTCAACTTCAAAAGAAATATAACAAGCAACTGAAACAAAATGGACACGCAATGAAAATGAAAAAGCAATCTTTTCAAGCTGGCAGACACACATACTTAGGTACAGATACAAAAAGATTCAGGCAAGGATACACATACTAACTAATATAGACATAGATACAAATACACAATACTGGAACGCAAGCAGATATAGATTGAGATACAGATACAAGAGTCAGATACATAAGCAAATACAGTTACAGATATACATAGATACATGACAAGATACATTTTCGCACACACAGACGTCGCACACTCACGGATGAAGTAGATACTGGCAACGATATAGATACTGACGTAGTTACAGATACAGATACAGATTCAAGGTATGTGGGGTTAAAATGTAGGGAATTAAGTCAGTCAGTGACTGTGTAACTGAATTTGTCTGCCGTCTGTTGCACAATCGAGAGCGAGTGGCCTATAGACCAGATGGAAAGTGTTGCTCAATCTACATGCAGCAGCACGTTAAATGTGAAATTCAGCTTCAATGCAATTGCAACTGAAACTAATTAGTATGTCGGCTGCTGTTGCTGCTGCTGTTGGTGCTGTAACCGTAGCGCAACAAACGACAATTTTCCCACTGAGTTTTCACTTTTCTTTTTCGTTCGCTCTCTTTTGTTTTCATGCCGCAGAAGGGAAATTAAAACAAAACAAGAGACAAAAGAATTTATGAGTTCGAAAACTTTTCAAATAGTCAAAGAGACTGGCAGAAGAGGTGGGGATAGGTGCGGGGAGGGGGGCGTGATGCAGTATAGTGGCCACGTTTTCACAACGTTCTACGCTACGAGCCGCCCGCGTATCTTTTATGTGTCCCATTGGCATCGTTTATGCGCCACAGCCGCACTCTAAATATTTAAAAGACCATAATGAGCATAGTTCAGAGTCGTTAGATGGAATACCAAAATAAAACAGCTGATAAACCAGTTGCCACTGCTTATTTGATCTCAATTAGTTAGCCAAACAACAGTAAAGCTAAAGAAAAAGAAAAAGAAGAGCGCGAGATACATACGCCAAGCCATTTTTATAAAACATTCTCTTTCCATATTTGTTTGTTAATTGTTTAACTTCATTGTGTTAGCATCTGCTGAAAGTAAGTGCAGCAACGACCTTTAAAAAGTACCATCTAAAATATGTTGAAAGTTCCTTAACTAATTATCTGCTATATATAAACTGGAACTTTACAGAAGAACTTTTAATGGACTTTCGGCTAGCAGGAAAATCGCAGCAGATAGCGAAAATCGATTTATTTTTATTTATTGCAAATGTTTTAAATTTTGAATAAAACCTTATACACATAGAGACTAAGCTAAAGAAATAATAAAAATATTAAAAGACATTCGCAGACCCAATTTGAAGATTCATAAAAATCAAAGCAAATATAATTAATAATTTTTAAATATAAAAGAAAAGCTAGTTTTAGTAATTAAAAGAAAATAATGTAAAATTTAAGAAATTTATTAGGAAGAGTATTATGCTCCACAGCATTTTATTTAGACAATTTCAATCTTATGAGCCACATAGTTTCAGTATCCATTATAATAACACCAAATCCAATGAAAATAGTCTTAGTGGCTGTATATGGGTAGCGGAATAGGTGCCAAGTACCTTTTAGGAGTATTTTTTTGGTGTTGCAGCTACTTAAATACAAATTTGAATTTGAAATCAAATTCAAAATCATGGCCATGGCTCACATGCGATTTCTCGATTACGGCTTTCGGCCACAAAACAAATACAACACATGCCAATAACAACAACAACAACAACAACACCAAATACATAGAAAAATAAACAAGCTTGGCGGAATAAATGAATATTAAATGGACAAACGACGACGAAAAACAGTTGAAGTGGCAGAAGAAGCAAACAAGTAAGAACGCTGCAATGGAAAACGCTTGACTGTACGATACTCTGTGATAAGCATAATAAATGGGAATATGTGCACAGAGTTATAACTCTTGTGAGTAGAAAGCGTAGTAAATGTGCTGAGCTATTGGAAAAGATTCGAATGCCATTCCTTAACTTTGTGAACAAACTGTTTTCCCTATTCGCAGTATCTAAGAGCTAATGAAAATCCTGCAATGGTAATATACTCTTTTTTCCTTGGAGATCAGAGTAAATGAATATAAACAAACGTATAGCAAAACCGGGCGATATTCGATAGGTAAATACCATAAAATGTTTGCATGTTTATTTGTTTGCGCTATCAATTTGCATTGTGAATGTGCCAATGAGAGTAAAGTACGCAAACTACGCAAAACGCAAAGCCAGAGCAAAAGCCAAAGCCAAAGCCAAAGCCAAAACCGTAACCAAAACCAAACCCCAAAGCACATGCAACCAAATGCGACGCGGCGAACAGCGCTGAAAGCGCACAATTTGATTGACGGCGACGAAGGCGACGCTGGTGACGACGTCATCGTCAAAGCATTTCAAGCTTGAAACTTGGCCTAAGGTTTCAGCTCAGGCGACGGCTGAGTTGCCGCCCACGTACAGCCCACCAACAACAACAACAAAGAGATACTTTTACACTCAGACCACGGGAGCGGAAGCAACAGCTCTCAAAGTCGACAGTGTGAGAGCGAAGAGTGGAGACCAGAGAGCGGAGAACGGAGAGCGCAGACCCGTTGAGCCATGGGCAGCGCGATTGGCGTGAGAGCGACTGCCGCGGCAGCAATGCCGACGGGGGACTGCGGGTAGCTGGGTTGTCAAGCTTTTGCGGTTTTTAGTTACAGCCCGCCAACTTGTTTGGGCACCGTGGGCCGAAGTACTTAAAATCTCATACTCTTGGCAATATTTTAAAATTGTAATTATATGACTTATATTATGTAGCTAAAGAGGTATTCACATACGTTGTATAAATGTATAAATATCACACTAAATTTAATATGTATTGCTCAGAAAATTGTATTAAGAAAACTGCATTTTATTTAAGGCTTAAATTGTGTTCAAAAAGAAAATTTAGCAATGACGAGGAAGGCCCACTGTGCAGCATGCTTTTGTCATTTACATTGTGGCGAGCAATTACATGCGACAAGCCAGGCGACTGTTGGTTTCTTATGCTTCTTTTTTTTGTAGGCGTGTCCTAGTTTTTTTTTTGTAGTTTGCCACATTTGGCAGACACAATTTATGTCAAGCCGACATCTTTGGCGCTGTGCGAAAACATGCGTAAAAGTAGCTGCAAACGGAACCTCCCTGCCCCTACTTTGCTGCTTCAGGCCCAACTACAGCTGTATGCGAGTGTTTACTTGTGTGTGTGTGCGTGGCTAATAGACGCAAAAATTAAAACGCCAGCAAACCCAAGCAAACTTTCAGCGCAACAATATAAAGGGACGAACGAGTGGGCTAGCTCACTAGCTAGCAGCGACGCTGGCAGAGACTGCATTTAACAGCGGCGTTGACAGCCGCGGTGACGATGACGATGGCGACGACGCTGCTGGCTTCTGTCAAACATGTCATACGCAAAATAGCTTAACTGCCATAAAAACAACAATAAGCAGCAGCAAGGAGGGCCGTAAAACGCTTTATTACAACAACAGTAACAACAACAACAGTAGCAGCATCAGCAACAGCAACAACAACAATTGTAACGGGCACATATGGGAAATGTGCGTCCGCGTTTATGTCTAACAAGTGCAGGGCTTAAGGTATGTGTGGAAGGGGCGCATTTGGAGGGGTTCATTTAAATTCTTATTGAGAAATTCTCCTGATGCTTTGGTTGTTGCCTCAATTTACATTTTTATGATTTATTTGATTTATTTATTAACTTATCTCTTTCGCTCTTGGGGCTTCGCCTTTTAGCCCATGCTCTCTTACTCTCACTCACTCCCTCTTTCTTTCTCCATCTCTCTCTCTCTCCATATCTTTCAGTTTCTCTGACTCTCTCTCTCTCTCTCACGCTGCGGTCGCCGCTTCTAGCTGAAACGCCAACGCCTCGTAGGCGCGCACACACACACACCCAACATCTGTGAATAGTTTTTCTTTTTGCTGTGTCCGTGTCTGCTCCTCTCTGTATGTGCGTGCATGTGGCATTTTAATAATAGCACACACATACAATATAAAAGCTCCCGCTGGAGCAAAAAGAAGAAAATAAGCGAAACATAGAAAAAATGTTGCACTAAAAACTTCAACGCCCGCATTCTGACAAATACCAACACAGCAGAAAGCACAAACTTCTATGTGACTCCACTTCGCAAGCACGCACACATACATATACACACACATACACGCATATACCCACTCACTAAGCGCCCTTTGGTAATGGGATGTGGAAAGGGGATGGGGTCATTGCTGAGTTAGGCTGCCGCAATAGAGCTCATGTTGTCTGCGGCAACGGCAACAGTTATATATATATATATATATATATATATATATAAAGATATATATACATATATATATATATGTGTATTTGTGCGTATGCATGTATGCGCAAGCTGATTGGTTGAGCGGTGGCGGGGTAAGTAGCTAAGCTTGGCTAGATACAACCCTTTCCCCAAAACAGGAAGTTTGTAGTTTTTTCAATTAACACTCACAGAATGTGTGCGAGAAAACGAGCTACCCTAGCTAGCAACACTAGGGAGGAGAAAGAGAAAGGGAGAGAGGAGGATGAGCACAAAGCAAGTCGAGAACTGATTTGCTGCATTTGGACATCATAATACGCACACATGCTCATGCAATTAGATATTTAGATGTATATTTGCGCGAATGCTATTTATATTTGTTTTTGTTGTTGTGACGGCATAAACAATGCGCTTATACAACGAAGGCGCGAATTTGGATTCGTTTATTAGTTGTCGTCGTTGTTGTTGTCGTTGTTTTTATGATTGCCCTGGCAAACACGCTAATAAAACACGCCACAATAAAACTGCAAGTCACATACAGAAACAGGCATTTATATGTGTAAATAGAAAACTACCTTAGGTATTGGCACCTCCAAAGGACGTGCGGGACGCCTCTTTAAGCTCCAACGAAGACAACACCGAAAACACCGACAACCAACAAAAAGGCAACGTTAAGAGCGGCTGCACAGTGCAACGCGGCAACTGTAACTGCGGTTTTTTGATTTGAACTTTTTCTATTTACCGCCTTCCCCAAAGTAGCGAGAACAACGACCGTTACTTTATTTTATATTTTGTTGTTTCTGTATTGCACGTACACTCTCACATACACACACACTCAATTTTTAGTTGAATCACAAACAAATTTTGTGTTTTAACACTTTGTACACAAAACACGCGCGCGTAGCAATCAAACGTCAACGCTTGCTCTCTCGTTTAACGACTGAAACCGAAATGAGCAAAAGCAATGCCGAAACGGGCAACATGGTATCAGCTGACTTTCTAACCAGTGCTGCCAAGTTCGAGAAACATTGTATTCCGTCTTATTTAGTGCGTTATTTAATATTTGAGAGGCGAATGCGTTTTTAATCAGATGGCAACTATCAATTTCAACAGCTTTTTGCGGACAAACCTAGTAATTTTAAAATGGAGTCGGTTACTAAAAATATAAATTTGAATCAAAAAGGCAAAACACAGGAAATTTGTAATTCTGCAATATTTAAAATCAATATAATTTTTATTGTTATTATATTTATTATATAATTTTTATCATGTGCATTCCAATAAAGATAGTTTGGTTGAATTATCATCAAATCTATATGTATATTTAAACCGTTATGTGGCAACTTTTAATGGGAACAGATAAAGTTCACAGTTGGGCGCGAAAATTCGAAATTATATTTGTAATCATGATTCACATATATTACTTTCAGAAAATGACTAAAAAAGCTTTAATAAGTTTTGATTCGTCTAACACCAATTCCAGATGCAGCCATAATTTTTGTTGCAGCCAAAACCGCCGGGATATAAGGCACAAAAGTCCTCGGATTTCTTGAACTCGCAACTATAATCCGGGCAGAAATAATTGTAGCAACCTGCAGAGCAGGTCTCTCGCCGACCCTGGGCACAACCAGAACAATCGAGCATTTCTGAAAATTCTTTAAGCTATAGAAAATGGATAGGTTTCAATATAATTTCTGGATTGGCGTACCGCTTTCGTGACAATCGGGAGACATGCAAGTTAACAATGGAGGATTCGGTGGCATCACCAATATTGGCGGATCATTCAGCTGCACAACTTGCGGTGGCTTGAGGAAGATGACTGGTCTAGTACAAACCCTTGGGTCGCACAGCTTTTGACTCCGATTGAAGCATACCCATGTCGATGAATATGGTCGGCAGATACGTGGCGTTTTGACCGTGCAGCAACCGGCCGAGGGCTGCTCAATTACGCTAGCCGGTGTTGTGCTTTCAAGAACAATTTTGTCCGGTGGCTCCATATGTACATAACTTTGATCCGTATTGGGGTCGTAGGGCTTAACGGTCTTATATTCCACTTTGTTGATATTTTCGGTTACTGCTCGATACTCGTTCTTGTTCTTTATCACGTTATCGATCTCTAATATAGTTGTTATATAACCAGGTGCTTGACATTGCTTGGCCCACCACACGGTACCCACCGGACAGGCGGTCGAAAGACAACGGCCAGCATAGTATTCACCCTGGGTGCAGAGTATCTTGCGACATTGATCCCTGAAGTAAATTGATCCCGGTGGGCAGCGCACCTGTTCATCAGGTTCTTCAATCGTCGCAGGTATAGGTGCTGGATCGTCAATGATGTTCGTTTCAATTTCAGGTGCCTGAGTTGTCGTGGTGCTGGTGGTGCTTGTGGTGCTGGTGGTGCTGGTGGTGTCATATGGGCAAGGTAGGGGATTAATCACATGGCACAGGCCATCCGTGTGCAGATAGTAGCCTAACGCAGACAAGAAAAGTTGTTTTGCATTGAGATTATAATAATAATAATATTACCATATTTAGCTCACCTTCCTGACACATATGTGTACCATAGCACACGCCATTAATAGCTGTATAACCTTGTGGACATTCCATCCACTACAAAGATTTGAAAAGTATTTATTTTAAAAATATAATTTTTTATTTCCATACCTTTCCATATCCATCATAATAACCTTCCGCAATACATATTACGCAGAATATTACAAAAATCGTCCACATTGATGCCGACTAAGATTTTCGTGATGTTTTAGCAGCAAAACTCGATCGACAACTAAACGACTGCGTAGCTTGGCTGATACTTTGACGGCGCTTAAAACATAAAATTCTTAGCTTTCTGATAACCTTTTTTGTAATCTGATGAAATGACAATTGTAGCGTTTACCTAAAGCATCATTTTCTATTCTGAGCTCATTTATAATCGGCATGTTGGTCTATCAAGTGCTGGTTCTACCTTGGCTGCTGTTGGCTTTTGATCTTGGCAGTGCTCAATGTCCAAGCTCAGTCGCCGCTAGTGCTCCGTGCAGTGTGCTGCCTACGACTACAAGTGAGTGAATATAAATTGAATGTATAGAATAAGCAGTGTATCTAAGATATATTTATATTTATAGGTCCATGTGTAGTTGTAGCACCCTGCCCAACCGTGCCAGTCCAGACTCAGCCTTGCCCAATCCAAACTGTGGCACCCTGCCCAACCGTGCCAGCCCAGACTCTGCCATGTCCAAATCTGCCCACTGTTCCAGCTCAGTCTTTGCCTTGCCCAATCCAATCTGTGGCACCCTGCCCAACCGTGCCAGCCCAGACTCTGCCTTGTCCAAATCTGCCCACTGTTCCAGCTCAGTCTTTGCCTTGCCCAATCCAATCTGTGGCACCCTGCCCAACCGTGCCAGTCCAGACTCAGCCTTGCCCAATCCAAACTGTGGCACCCTGCCCAACCGTGCCAGCCCAGACTCTGCCTTGTCCAAATCTGCCCACTGTTCCAGCTCAGTCTTTGCCTTGCCCAATCCAAACTGTGGCACCCTGCCCAACCGTGCCAGTCCAGACTCGGCCTTGTCCTGTTGCACCGAATCCAACCGTTCCACCACAAACCCTCCCCTGTTCGAGTCCACCGCCTCCCACATTCTATCCGACCGTTCAACCGCATACTACAACAACCACGATAACCACAACCACAACAACGACCACCAGAAGACCAACCACCGAACCACCTCCTGCTCCATTGAGAAGATGCCCCAAGGGCACAGTGCTAATCAAGGACGAATGCCATTTGATTTATTGTGGCAGTGGAGTCTATGACAATGATAATTGTGTAGAGCCGAGATGCCCAAAGGGTACTTATTGGTCAGGTCAGAAATGCGTTTACCCCCAACCCGTAGAGATCGGACCGATTCACATCGAGCGAACAATCATTCAGGAACCAAAACAGACGCACGACTTGGTGCTCAACAATTTGCAGCATCTGACCGTCAACGCCTCGCTGACGTTGCCAACGGACTATAGAGATTATGAAGAAGAATCAGAAGAGGAGTTAATCGATCCACCAACTTCTCAACCGTCACCCAAGTGCTGTACGGTTATTGCACCACGCACCTGTCGCTGTCCATCAGAAAGCAATCGCTGGCAGTGTTTCAATCCCAAGCAGCACGTCTGCGGCGACTTTTGCAGTGCTCCAAAAATGGTTTTAAGACCATCCGGGATCAGCAGCTGGTACGACAATAATGACCGAATGCTCACCATACCGCCTAACTGGAACTCCGAATGCCAGACATATGGCAACTGCCCACCAACCTCAGGTAACAAACTGTTTTACTGATGGGTAATTCATATTGATTGATCAAAGATAATTCACCTTGAATGATCAACAATCATGGACCACTTTGTTTCATACTGATTGGTTTGAGGTCTGTGTTCTGATATCTAATATCAGTCTTAGACTTTGTTGGCTCATATTAATTGATCGAAAATCGCTCAATATGATCGAAAAATATCGATAATCAAGCAGATTGAATTGATGTATTCTTTTCCAACAAGATCGTTATGACTGTAGCGGCTGTGCCTCGGGTCGGATGGCATCCTGCTCATCCTACTGCTATAACTATCGCTGCCATAGTCCGAAGTGTGCCTACTACGATCAAAAAGAATTTTGCGATTCGCCACAATTCGCCGGATCCGTGGGTTGCCGTCCGGAATACGGATGGCGTCGTTAATCAAGTTGACTGCAACAGAACGTATATATGTCACGATGTCACGATATAAAAATGATTTGCATCTTAACTTTTAAGAACTCAATTTATGTAGAAACAAGTGTAAAAAAAATTATGTCTTTATTCAAATAAAATGCCATGTGAGAAGTTATCGAATGCTTAATAAAATACGATTTTTATTTTAAACATTTGTCAATGTATTTAGAAGGATTGGATGGAATATATATATATATATATATATATATATATATATATATATATATATATATATATATATATATATATATATATATATCAAAGAACTGCTTAGTCGCTGCGCTTGGACACGGAAACATAGGATTGACTTTGGGGAACTTGAATGCAGTCCGAGTTGTGCTCGGCACCAATTGTCACGATATGTGATATATAAAAAAATCCTCAGCTTAATTTTTATATTTTATATTTATTTCATGGAAACTGAAAAGCCAGCTCTTTTTTTTTTTGACTGAGTACATGACATACTTATTAAACAATTTCTTTTGATTGGGCGCAAACGCTTAAATTTTTAATTAATTACTTGGGCTTGGGTTTGGACCGGTGAAAGAATTATAAATGGTAGCAAATTAATGATTATTAACCATAAGCACTCAAATTCTCTCGCTCTCCGAACCTTGCTGTAAAAACCGTTAAATGAAACATTCAATATGGTCAGATAACGCTATCTAATCAGTTAACTATGAAGAGTACATTTTGAAAACAGTGCAGCTGATTCTTTAGTAGGCTAAAAGAATTCCGAGCTATTGGACGAGTGCTAAGAAAACCTAACAATATAAAAGGAAGTGGCTGACGAGTTAGTCATACTTCAACTATTTCACTTAATCGGTAAAATGAAGGTAAGTTGTAATTGCTGTAGCCTGCACAATAGCAAATTTTAAGCAAAATATAATGGACTTCATTCTTATTTTATATAATTAATATATATTAATAAGTTGTGGATACTGCTGCTGCTGGCTATTGGAGGTTTGGTTAGTGGCGAGGATGCACCATCCCTGAAGGATAAGATTGTGATACAAACGCCACTTCAAAACTATGAGAAGCCCTCCTTGCGCGACTACGAGGAATGTCAATCAAATCGGCAGAGCTGCTTGAACATCTGTGCGGGCAGAGAGAAGTGCGAATTACAGTGTCCACTGTGCCCGGAACTGACGGAAGAGCCGCTCCTAGTGCACGGCATCAATGATACTAGCTACGTGGCACCTGCTCAACCCGCACTGAACACCACCAACATCATCAGGCTAACAAACGAGATTAACAACATTATCAAAAGCGATGTTCAGGGTCGGAATGAGATCAATATCCAGGTGCATCAGAATGTGTCCAAGGTGGGCGGTCGCTTTGGACTTGGCTACAATGAGCAGGGGTCCTGCTGCCATGTGGTGAGACGAGAGCGCGATTGCGAGCACCTGGAGCACTGCCAGGAGAGCTCACGGCATCGCGTCTGTGGCGCACGATGCCAAGCGCGAGTGATGCATGCCAAACGAGTGGTTCAATGCGAGAAGGAACAGCCAGATGAGTGCCACGAAACGGTGGAGTATGTCCCCATATATCGTCACAAATCCAGAAAACGCAACCGTTCCCAGGCCCAAACTCAATCCGACGATTGCAGGTACACAAATACGTGGCCCTTTGTGCACTGTGGCCAGAATAGAGAGAGCGTGCGACTGAAACGCGCCAGCTGTCAGAAATGTTTGTATGTATCCTATGGCTACGTCCTGCAAAATGGCTTGCCGCCAGAGTGCACGAGCTGCTTTTCAGCCTATGTATCACCAATGATGCCAACGCCTCTACTCTATCCAACCTATTTGAACCCCGGACTTAACTATAATTACCAGCCTCTGCCTCAGCCACAACCACAGCCGAACGAAGATGATGAACAGGACGTTGATCAGGATATTGAGGATGGCGAGAGCGACCATGGCTGGGTTGTGGAATCAGAAAAATGTTTAGGTCCCAGTGGGGAATTGGTTAACTGCAAAGATGGCGTAATTAACCAAGACTCATCGCCCCCTGCTCATGTGGAGCTGGAGGAAGATCCGTACTACGATGTGTCCGCCCAGCGTCGCAGACGTCGTCATGACAAATTTGTTCGTTCCCTTTACAGTCGCCGTGGGTAATATCAAGCATTTTTAGCTTCTCAGCCGTCGACTTAAATTTAATTAAATATTAGAATTGGGAAAATTGGGTTTCCAAAAAAAACAATTAAAATTTTCTTCTTACATTTTTCTGTATTTTGACTTTGCACTTTGAAAGTGGTTGTATGTACTCAAATTCATTAAGATAACTAATACAATTTTGAGATTAACAGCTTATTTTTCGATCGATTTTAATTTATTAATGCCCCGAAATAAGTTTTTCGGACATTGCAGAGGGGCAGATGTATGCGTTTCTAATGACTCAGATCCTCTAACTTTATCTATGCAAGTATATAAAATATTGTGCCACTCCAAGTCTATAACTCTGTTTTACCTGAGAAATACTAAATAGACCTGGCGGATTCGATGCTTCGTTTATGTTGAATATTAAATAAACCATTCACTGATAGTTCTACAATATTTAAATTCTTTTTAAAATAAAATAAAATTGCCATACTTCCAGAATTTGATTTTGAAACGATTTGTATTAATCTGCAATGTAATTTAATGAAATCGTGAACCGATATCGCTTTATGGTTTTTGTATTATATTGGGTTTCGGACTTGTTCACCTTCTTGTCCAACCATAAATAGTTCCCGATGATATTTATGTCGGCTCAGTATGGGTGCCATTCAAAGAATTCGACATTTTGTGTTGTCAGTTGGGATTTACCAGTTGACTTACCAGTTGGGATTGGGGCATTGTAGGGCTGAAAATGCCAGCTTATATTCTGAAATAACTTGTCTAAGAGCAGTACAATTCTTCGCAAGGTTAAAACTACAATTTACAGGTGCCATATTAAGGGATGGCTTCTCACACCATCAGACCTCCCATCAGGCTGTGCAAGTGGCCCAAAGGATACTCCTCTTTACAAAGATCATAAAAATAAAAGTTGCTCCCGTTCGGGCTTTCCACAATACATTTTTTTCATCTGAGCAAAATACGTACTTCAACTGGGAAGACCCAATCATATGCATTTGGCAAACTTTACTTTTGTCTTTAGTTTCTGTAGATATTCAGCTTTTAAAATAAACCTTTAAAGAAAAGTTCCCTAAGTTCCTCCACACAAGTAGGATTTATTCAGTGCATATTGTTTATCCGTCCTAACAAGTATTCCTATATCGAGCTTAATTTTTTTGCCAAAGAGATCACACATAAGAATAAGAAGAATAGCAAACCCTAAAAAAATCCAAGACTTGTGCAATAAAAAAGGTAAATTAGAAAAAACAAACGAGTAAAAGGGTGAGCTAACCTGACGAGATGATGTATAGATTATTTAACTTTATTCATCATTCTTTTCTAATGTATATAGTCCATTTATAGAACACAATAATTGTTGATTTAGCAATATGAGGCAGTATATTATGCAATAAAAATTGGTGTTGCTAATCTTGGGGAATTTACCTAAACAACACCTTTCTTTTATGAAATATCAATAAAGTGCACATAATTTAACGAACTGCAGTGTGATTACGCCTTATCATTATATTTTTAGGTTAATGTGATAAGGTCAATTTTGTAGCCAATTTCTGTGTTTCTGTACCATAATAACAATAATTTAATTTGATTTTATAGCATTTTGTTCCTTTTGTTTTTGTGTTGGACTCATCTGCTTATAGACTAAACAACATTAAATAGAATCTTCTCATTTTGCATAAATATTCTCAAATTGTTCTAACTGCTGCATATGAGCGTAAAAATTTGTTAAGGAAAACAGTTGTAGCATTAGGTAGATAGTTTCTTCGTGTGGGCGTTGTCGTTTCGTCGACTACTGCATGCCCTTTGAACATGTGAAAGAAAATTACTAGACTTATGGTAATATTGCGCTGTATGAATTGTTCGTGTAGCCAGTTGCTGACGACCAGGATTCGGGGTTGGTTTACTTAATTCCCAATTCCTTTAGCTCAGTTTCCTCATCAACAGAGTCCTCATCATCAGAACCATGCACCGAGGGTGCAGGCGTGGTATGACCTGTACATAAAATAGAGGGAAAATAGCATTTAAGCCCATGAGAACATACTGATATATATTTTAAGTTTGACTTCATATATTCCAATGATTTCTGAATGACATCAGCTCATATTTGCACCTTGACAACAATTAGATTAGCTATGATTCACATTTTACGCAATGAAACAATAATATTAAAAAGCCACCTAAATATACCGATTGTTTAATCAAAATCAATTGAAACATATGATAGCCATAGGGATTTTTTTCTTTTTCCGCTTTAATTGATTTAATTGAACTTACGCGATGAGGTGGGACTTGGCGGCTCGCTGTGTGGACGCGAGAAGACTAAATTGTTACGTGAGCCATACAAGGTGGTCTCGTCCACATAATCAGGATAGACGGCCTGCAAAGCCTTCACCCTAGCCTGTCTGTAGTACTGCAGATATAGAGATAGATAATTGATATGAATAGCTGACCAGATCAGAGGTATTATATTAATACATACAATGCCCAGCGTACGCCAATCAAGCAAATCGCTGAGGCGTTCTGTACGGTTGCGCTGAATGATGCGCTGGCGACGATTTAGTCGAGAGAACTCCATCATAAAATTCGACAGCTGCTGCACGCTGTTCTCTAAGCCAATATAACGACGATCCACAATATAGATACCATAGGATTTTGGATCACTAATGTGTTCCTGCATGAAGCAACCGAAACCAGATAGATTTGTGGTTACACTGGGTATACCCATGACGGTGCACTCGGCAGGCGTATAGCCCCAGGGCTCGTAGTACGACGGAAAGACGCCCAAATGACAGCCGCGTACAAATTCCTCGTAATCGATACCGAATAGAGGGTTCGTCGAAGTCAAAAACTCCGGATGGAAGACCATTTTGACGCGATCGTGAACCGAATTGAATAAATGACAGCGTCTGATCGATGATAGCACCGGATCGTTCCAATCATCGGCCACATTGTGCGTGGTCACCGGAGGCATTGAATCACGTTGCATCGCAAACATGCAGCGCTTGATCTTAACCAGATCATCCTTTTGCAGCAGCTCATCGGGGCCGGGTATATGACCCTTGAGGCATGTATCGAACATCCGCTTGCCCACCGCCTGCTGCACATTATTGATGGTATCACGTAACTGCTTAATTACAGCATGGCCACGCAGCGAGTCGACGTTGAAGTTGTTCGTCTTGGTGGGAAAGATAAGGAAGGCCACCACTGTGGTGTCCGGTTTCTCGTGCTTTAGCATCGCGTTGAGACGAGCCAGCGACTCAATAAATATATCAGCGCCCTTATTACCAAACTCATAGCGGCCCGCAATGAAGAAGTACAGCGTCTTGTCCAAATCGAAGTCGATGTGGCTATAAAGCAGAAATAGCATTAAATTGTATTTTTACAAATAAGAGTGAAAATAGGAAACGAACGCCGTATAACAAGTAAATAGATCCGACTCACCCATAGAAATGACCGCGTACAAACTCATTGATCTTCTCCTTGGCAACAGCATGCAAATTCTGGAACTCATGAATGGCTGAGAACTTTTTAACGTTCAAGCCATTGGGCGTGATTATATCCGGTTTGCGCTTGAGCAGATGCTCCGCTTCGTAGCCCGTGATTTCCGATACGGTAGTAAAGACATGTGCCAGATGCGTGGCACCGCGCTCCAAGCAATACCGATGATAGATTTGACGCTTGCCTGCTTCCTCATCTACCGCAAACTTGTCGAGATTGTTGTAGAAATCGGTGTTGCCGGCGCATAAATATCGACCCAGGAGCGTGGCGTGGGTGGTGAAAACGGTGGCGATCTCAACGAGTCGTGTACGCAATACAATCAAACCTACGCCGGCTTGCCACTCATGGAAATGAGCAACGATGCGCGGCGGACTGAGCTCATTGTTTTGGGAGTAGGAGATGGCAAAGTTACGGAACTCCTCCAGAAATTCAGCAATCATGAAGCCCATAATGATGGCATCGTTTGTCTCAATATCTAAATGGGGCACGCCAATGTTGCACTTCTCCCACATCTCCAACTTAAATTGATCCAACTTCCAGGCGGCGGAGCCAATGTCAAACAGTATCAACTGAGGATTGCCATCGACAAGCCAGCGACCGGTGTGAATTTTGTAGCCTCTCGATCGTAAAGCGTTGACTGCATCCAGAAGCGGATTGCCGCGCGGAAATTCCATTTCCTCTATTTCAGTGCGTGCACATTGCTCCTTATATGGACCCATCATACACAGTTGCTCGCCCATCTCTTCGGTGGATACATAGGCCTTGGAGCGTATCACCGTGTAAATGCCGCCCACTTTGTTGGCTACCTCCCATGCGACTTCAAAGTTCCAGCGATTCTCCCTCGACGCAATATCACCTCGATCGAAGTAGTCCTTTAGGTCCGCGCCGGACTCCACGCGTGAAAATCGACGATTCATCTGTAAAGAAAGTGTGGAAAAAAATAAAGAATTGAGTAAGATATATTAAATGAAATAAGAATATTATATTATATATGCCATAAGCAAGTAACCCGCAAGGCCATAGGAGATGCATCTTGATCTTCAAAACGATAAGACATTTGTCGCCGCATTATTTCAAAGCTGTGGCAGCTCCTAGACAACCTCTTAGTGCCGGCAATCGAAGCGTACTGATAATTCTAGCTAAATTTAGCTGTTGCTTGACCCAGATTACAGAGCTGTAAAGCTGTAAACTGTAAGCCTAAGCAGAGCCAGCCAGCTGCTTGAGTTGCGTCATCAAAATTAACATTAACATCGACACCAACAGTAACATAAAACCAAATAATCTGGCCGGGGGTGAGTGACTAGGAGATACCCTGAGCCCCCTAAAGAGTCAATACAATCTAATTTATATATACACATAGTTATATATAAGAACTCACGTCTACTTTGATATACACGGCGATTTCCTCCCACGTGTCATTGCGTTTTGTTTTTATTTTATTAACAAATACCTTTCACACTGGTTACCAATTTTCATTGGCTGCAGAGTATAACAACTCGGTAATTGGCAATGTGAAGGTGTGCCCCAATCTTCGATCTTTGAACTGATAGTTGACAATTGATAATATCGCCCGCCTGCCATTGGCCCTGACTTGGTCATTGGCGGTCGCTGTTATGCATTTGTCGTCCATAATTCGCATTCGGGATCTGCTATATTTAGGTGGTTTGGAAATGAGCTAAGAGAATTGCTGACGCTGCCAAATTATATACATATATACATAGCATATATGAATATACACATTCAAATACGTATACGAAATACCATCATTAAATAATTTTGCAAACATATTGATATTGGAATATTGCAAATTATGTAACGGCAATTAAACATTTACCGAAAAACAATTTGTTGGTAGTATATATGTATGTAATAATAATAATAATAATCTTTTTATATTATATATATAATATATTTCAAAATTAAATCCAAATCTACAGCTATGAAACATTTGGTACAACAGTTAAACATTAGTTTATTTGGGAATGAACAAATAACACTTAATTGCTTAAATCTGAAATTATTTTTTGGACTTAAGTGTTACGTTCAGATGGTTTAGTAAACTATTATTATTTACTTAATTGCCAACAAGTGTTAACACAAACTAATGACTAAACAATTTTCATTTAGATTTGAAGACGTCATGTCAAATGTTTCAGCTAATATTTTTTTTATATTGTGGGACATTTGAATGAATCCACCAGTCAACGCTTTGTAATATAAAATATAACGGATTCAAACCATATTTTCCCGAACTTGCTCCCTGAATATTTTAACCTTTAAGAGGTCTCTTCATTGTAATTATTGAAATTATTTATTTGAATGGTGTTTCTTAAATGTATCACTTGTGAAAAATATTCCAATTCGATAGTTCTACTGAAATTGGTTAGTATTTCGTGTGTTTCCTATTATAATTTTCACTCAAACCAAATATTCAAGTATCTTTCTTAAAAACCTCTCTTGTGCTCTGATTTATGCAATTCATTCATGGAATTTATAAAGAATTAAGTGAGTGTTCTCTTCACCTTTTGTTTTGTAGTACCTTTTTGTTCGATGTATAAAGTGTTCAGTTGGGTTGATGGACATACACACAATTCTACCTTTGAAATGTCACATATGAACGGAAAAATTAGGAAACTGTTTAGCAACAATTAAAAGTAGATAACAATAATTATTCGGTACTTAGCGAGCGGCAGGTTTTCGAAAGTAAAAGTTTGTGGGCGTCAACAGAGAAAAAACTAAGAAGAATTTACATGTTTAGCAAAGACTTGACAGTGAAAATTGAATTTCGATGGGTCCTCGTTTGGCACATGTTCAATTTGCTTACGGTTTTATTAAATTAATTTTTATTTCAACTGATAAATGTGAATTGTGAGACGAGGGGTCTCTTGCACGCGCGCCCAGAAAATGTGTACATACACACACACACACACAAATACAACACATAAAAATTCGAACTTTTGGCTGCGCGGCTGTCATCGCCTTTGCCTTTGCCTGCCGCGGTCGACGGTGCCGTCGCCGGCGACGTCATCTATAGCGGCTGCAAGAACTCCAACAACAACAACAAAATAGGAACGACACATCAACGCAATGGTATATACACAACATGTGTATGTGTGGCAGGCAATGTCTGTATTTTTGTGTTCATTGCCGAGCGCAGAGACAGGCAGCGTAAAAGTCAAATAAAGGTCAGTGGCTGCGTCGTTGTCGCTGCCGTATGGGCAGAGCATTAAATATTTTCACCATTGTTGGTAGTTTCTTGGGCGTTTAACTTGCTCAACAAGTTAAACTTGATAATTTTGTTGTTGCATTCGTTAACACGAAGGAATATTGCAAAATGACCGACCTGCCGTGTATTGATAATGGCAATAGCGCTGCGGCTTATCAGCGTTTTGTTTATGTTTCATCGCTTATTACTTTTTGCACTAGTGCAAAGATTTCGCATTGGCGCCGACTATTATATAGCGATAATGAATTTTGTATTATATGTGTGTGTATACACTCATGATACACGCGCGCAGCTGTTAATTTATAATATTTTACGCAAAACTCATTCACCTTGCAGTCGTCGTCGTTGTAAAAGGGTACAAACAAAACAAACAACTGGCGGGTAGCGTTGCTCAGTTATTTAGATAGGCGAGCAGTGGCAACGCCAACGATGCGACATCGATAACGCTATCGAAGTGTAAGCGGTTGTAAGCAGCTGCTGAAAATGTTACTTATCGAAATATTGTATTATATCGTGTTTCTTAGTCTTTGACTCATGTGGGGTTATTTTAATACATATATAACATATAATTATATGATTTTAGTGTATATATATTTATTGAAAAATGTCTTTATTGTATCAAATTTCCATTTCATCCCTGGCTTTCAGTGTTGCCATATACATATTGTAAAAATTTTGTATCACTGAGCCTTAGAAACTGGTTAAAGCGCGGACTTTTTGAAAATGCGTAATATGAAAATAATACAATCCAAAGCGAATATTTCACATTTCATTCAGTTGTTTTCAATTCTGTTTTAAGCATGTACATTTTATGACGACTTTTTGTTATCATTTTAGCACAAAGTGTCTTGGTATTTGTGTTGATTGCATCACATTTCACCTCGCAATTTATCATAAAAACTCATTTCAAACATGTCCAGGGTCCAGTCATAACCTTGCTCTATAAACAATTTAATATCATTTATGGAGTTTACTCGTTCGCTTAACCTCAATTATTGACCAAGACAAACACGCAATTTTCTGAGCTCTAGTAATAATTGAAATACACAAAGGCTTGCAGTATAAGAAAACTTCAATTAATTTTCAATTTGACTACCTAATCAATTAAACGGAAGGAAGTGTAGGTAATTGGGTTAGCGCATTATATTTTTTTGTAATTTTTTTCTACATTTCTGCCAACACTTAATCAATATGCGAAAACAATTTTTCAGCTCTGATACACAGTTGGAATTGTACGTAGTCATAATTAAAGGGCATCACTCAATTTGTTGTTCTGCCAATCTGCGACCAAGTCGTGCCGCAGCATCAAGCTCTGCCCCACAACGTACCCAGTTGACATTCTGTTTGCTAGACAAGGTCAAATGGCATTTATGCTTTATTATTTTTACGCCCCTCTTTCCTTCTTACATACATGCACAACAGCTTCTTTTCCGCGTTTTTACTTGCCTGCTCTTAATGTGTGTGTGTGTGTGTGTGGGGATATGTAGGTGTATACTTGGTTAGGCAATTGATAACAGACGCAACAAAGCTCAGACTACAGTCGCCTCCTGCTGTGGCATCGTGTTCAGTTTACATGTATTTTCAGTTGCAATTATTTTTAGTGTTAGTTTTCGTTTTTCCAATTACCGCTTAACTGAAATTTTTTGATTACCCAAAATGTTGGCAGCTGGCTGGATATGTTAGGAATTGTTAGTGATTATAGCACCCATTAAAGCTCTCCACAAACAGCGAAATACATACCCACACTTAACACTTAGCGGTGTATGCATCTAAACGTTGGGTCACTGCATTAGTCAGCCAAGGACGAGCAAATACCCACAAGAACACAATAGCAACTACAAATGCTAAGCTGTTTTTCTTATGTTTTATTTACCTATTATTCACAGGTTGGTGTTAAACAGCAACAAAGTTTGCTAACCAAAATACAAAAAAAAAAAATTGAAATAAAAAAAGATATATAAAGTATAATAAAACTATTTAAATCTGAAATAAAATAATATTAAAAAAAAAATTACGGTACCAAATATTGTTGGTAAGATAAAATAAATATGAAATTGAATTTAATATTCAATCAATATACAATCAAATACAATATTTATGTTAAAATTAATAGAGTATGTTTTTATAGTTTTTATAGTTCGCGTTTTTTTTTTATAGTACCAAAATAATTTTCTAAGCCATGTTACTTACGCAAGTTAACAACAAATTCTCTCCGAATACCTGAGTGGGCAGTAGTGATTGATAGAAAAATAATATTGTAATATATTTAAAATACAAAAAAAAAAAATATACCAAACTGAAATCAAAAGTTATATACTACACAAGTAGAAAGCCACCGACTGCATGATAGTCGATATGATATGATATCAGCTGTATAAGCATTGCTATACAAAATTTTTGTTGCTGTGATACATAGCTTTATATATCGAATAGTGAAACTGATGGAAATAGAGTTTATACTAAAATAAATATAAAAATTCGCTATGGGTTTAAAGGAAAGGACTCCCCATACACACATATTTGCCAGCTTCAATGCTGTGCTTCATGGAGGCAGACACAATATTTCTCTAGCGTAAGTTAACATTTAATCCAAATTAATCTAAAATAATATCGTTTTTAGTTTTACTAAATATGGTTATTTATATCTTCAAGAGGTGCTTGCATATTTCAATCTATCTTATCGCTAGTCTATTTTAGAGACCACTTCACAATTGGGTCAGTTGTGCCATTACCACGACATTAAGAGCTTCATTAAAAACTTTGGCATAATTCATTTGTGTCTCAGTGGCACGTGAACTTGAGGCCAATGGCAAAGTCAAGTGCTGCTGCCTAGGTAGCTAATTCCATTCACATCCAACCTAATATTGCACGAAAATAAAGATAATAACCCAATGTGGTGGTCGAAAAAGAGCCATAAGAAACAGAAGACAGAGAAAGATCTGGCTGAATAGTCGAGAGTGAAATACCCTAGAAATCAATTCTTACAAAAGAATTTAAAAAAATAAACAAACATAATAAACAAACAAATATATATTATATTTAAATGTATAAAAAGTTGCACTTCATTTTATTAACCGCATTTCATGATATTGCTCATGTTTTCAGCATTTACAGAAACGTTCCTTGCAAACTATTTTTAAAAGTTCGTACACTGTAAATATTATAGGGTTAAAAAAATTAATAAATACTACAACTTGTATATATTTTTCAATTTAAAATAAAACGAATTCGTGTTAATTATTGATTCGATTTATTCACATTTAATTTCGAATATATGCATAGCTCCAGTCTTAAGCTTATATACACATTTTTTTATTGTTTACAGGGTATGCAAACAGTAAACGTGAGCATTTATTCCAAAAAGAGGCGCCAACTTGCAAGGCGCTGATAGCGGACGTTGTCATTATGAATTGTTGCCTACTTATCGGCGCATGCGTCAGCTGGAATTGTTACGGGCACTGGGGCCGTGTAGCATATGCAACATGCTGAACATTGTAGCTTATTGTTGATGCTTGGCTGTTTAAGTAGCAGCAGCGGCAGCCGCAGCAGCAGCTGACGACGATTGCGAATTTCGAAAATAAATTCGATCTCGAATTTCGAAGACTGTTATCAACAAACAGGGTACATTTGTGTGTGTATCGCAAATTGGGTAACAGCAGCAGCTGACGACAGTTTCGAATTTCGAAAACTTTTTTGAATTTCGAAAACTGTTATCAACCAACAGGCATTATGTATGGCATTTTGTTTGTGTGTATGTCGAACCTACTGCTACTGCTGTACATGAATGAATGTCGCACGTGTATATCGCAATAGCAGTTGTAAGTGTGAGCGTGCTTGCGGCTTTGCGTGTGGCTGTGTGTGTGTAGCACTTTATGCTACTGCTACTGGTATTGCTGCCACAGCCACTGCTTTTGTCAGATAAAAACCCATCAGTTGGCGGCTGTTGCACGTCGCGTGCGGTTTCTTTTTGCTCCTGCGCTGCTGCTACTTTTCACTTTTTCTCAGTTGCGTGTCGCTTCGTATTCAAAGTGCGTTTCGCTGTCGCAGTTAGTTTTTGCATAAGCTAATACAACAAAGTAAATAAAACGAACTACTCCATGCACCAGCTGTGGTCTTGACAAGTGGCCAAGTTGTCATTTACCAGTCGCAGTTCGCGGCGTAAGGTCGTCCTCGCGCGT
Source organism: Drosophila eohydei (assembly GCA_035045825.1). NCBI lineage: Eukaryota > Metazoa > Arthropoda > Insecta > Diptera > Drosophilidae > Drosophila > Drosophila eohydei. Next base: position 2,644,813 of record JAWNOT010000095.1, read on the forward strand.
TCTCCAACTCTTGGTAAAAATGATTTGATTCTAAATAGACTGATTGTAAATAATTCAATAAATATATATTTGTATAATAATATAATACAATATAATTGAGTTTATAACAAATATCAAATACAGTTTCATTCAATATGCGCTTAATAATTATTTATAACAATTTATTTTAAATATAAAAAATGCTCCAACTTGAATGTTTTTCCAAAAGTACAAAAATACGGGATATACAATAAGAACTATATTGACTTGAAAGGTATTTAGAAAAATGGACTACACATTTATTGAATAAAATTAAATTTTAACAAAAAAAAATAATTTTATAAGTTTAAATTAAAGTTTATCTTTTTATAAATTATAAAGATTTCAAATGCCTAATACAATGCAAAACTTATTTAAAAAAAAAAACTCATTTTTTAAAAAGATTAGAGATTAACCGAAGAATTTGTACGATGCGGACTAAAAATTAGATGACTATACACAATTTTGACATGTTTAGACCACTCGCAAGAGTTATGGTTAACATTTAAATAATTTAAATCATTCAAACCTTTTTTCTTTCAAAAAATATATTCGAGCCCCGTCTGCTTGCAGTCTTTGGATTAGCTAATATGATTTGTAATATGCTTGCCAAATTGAATTTTATTTTCTTAACACACATACAATTTTTTTTAAATTTTATTTTAAGTTGTTGAATCTTATTTTAATTGATTTATATATGGAATATACATGTAAAATACTCACCTCTTATTATATTTTTGTGTCTGACTTAATTTGCATTTTTGTTATTTTATTCTCCTTGGGGGATTCCGTTTGATTACGTAATTAGGCTTAGGAGTTGGAGACATCAAAAACCGCAATTATAATGCGATTGCCAACCAGTTAAAATAATTAATACAAGCGCGTCACTAGCAAATAAAACAATAAAAATTACCAAAATAATGAAAGTAATGAGTAAATACCTCAGCAGCCGACGTAGCTCATTTAAATTCATTACGAATTTTGGTAGCAAGTCCACAGGACCTGCGAGGGGCGAACGGCAACAATTTTTCAGGCAATTTAATTGAAGAGCGCTTGAGAATTTTTGATTTAAGCTGCGTGGCATCAGAGCAGCATCGGCATTAAACAGTAAATAAAAACGAAAATTTCTTTATATGGTTTGCGGAAACGCCGTCTGCTGAGATTTTCTGTTTTTTTTTTTATATTTTTATTCCCTATGCTGAATAATTTGGCACCGTCACGCCCACAAAATTACAACGAAAAACACGTGCAAATTGCGAATCAAAAGCAAAGCCAAATCGCAACGAAACGAAACGAAATAAAATCAAATGAAATAAAATTGTACTTGCGTCGACGCGTCGTTTTAATACATTTATTGTACGAGCTCTTTACATACATACTCATATATTGTTTATGACCATATCCTCCTATTCAAGAGCAAATCTGCTTTCGCGTAATGGAAACCCAAGTACATAAAAATCAAATTAAATGCCATAAATAAAACCATATAAACATAAATACAATTATATGCATCTTCGCGTGAGCCATGCGAGTAGCCTGAGCCTGCCTGAGTCTGATATCCTACTCTACAAGTATTCAAAGTCCTTGAAACAGCAGCAGCGTCATCCAAAGTTGTAGACCACAGCGCTTACTTGACCAGCAACAAATTAGCAGCTTTGCGACTGCTTGGTGAGTATGTCCGACATATATATTATCTGATCTGAAAAGACCTACCCTTTTTCTGCATTAAATTAATATGGCAAAATAAAGACTTTCGTCGCTTTTTGATTTTGTATAATTTTTATATCAATAATATAAGTAATTAATAGAAACCACATTTTTGGGGATAGACAAACATGTCGCGAGAAACAGTGTGATATAAAATTAGATGAGAACAAGGACAACTTATTTCAAAATTTAGGTAAATGTGCGATATTTAGTTGATCATGGCCTTAATTAGATTAGGATTGCAATACCGCAGATATTTATTTTCCATTCACGATTTTCTTAGAGTTGAGGTTATAAATCTAATCAATCCTTATGTTAGTTTCATTTTAAGTTTTATGTAAAATAAACATGTAGGAGAATCAAATTTTGTCCTGTTTTTATCATATTTTAAATTTCTCTTTTTTTGGGTCGATCTATCCAGCTTTTATGATTTTTATGTAGCTGGCTTCTCTGATACGTACGTACATTCTTTGTAGTTGTGGAAGGGCAGGGTTCTCTCACGGCCACCTGACTCAGCTACATAATATATTTGCATATATAAGTAGGTCAAACATGGGCTCAAATGTTTGCTGTAAAATGACAAAATTATTTTCAGTTTATACGTACAAAGCACCAAATTGCACACATCATATAAACTATTTGTTCATTGGAGCACAGAAACAGGGAATATTTGTTTGCTCTAAAACCTGCTGAATACGCATATCTAATGCACAATATACACATATCTGATATAGATAAAATATATGCTAAAATAAAAGCAATATGAAAAGGTTAGAAATACTCTGGATATCAATAAGAAATACTTTTCAGGCCATTTTTAATAATGTTTTTGATTGGATGGTTTTTTTAATCAAACAATTGTAATAGGCTTTCTTTACTTTGCACCTTAGCATATATATTATTTACAGATCCTAGTTGGTGGCAAGCAAATTCCATGCTTAAGCTTTCATATATATGAAATTACGCCAAGCCTGCCGGTAGAATCCTTTCGTCCGTTGTCACTCCCACTTACATTCCTGCAAAGGCGCAAAAAAACGAAGAAAAACCGTATGAAAGTTTCAAGGCATTTTTATTATTTGTTTCTCGCTTGCTATTTTTTGTGCTTTGCTTTTGATTTTATTATATTTATCCTTTTTTGTTGGTGTTATTTGTTTTGTTTTGCTTTGTGGCTGCGGCTTTTACGAGATTCCAATGCCTCAACGCCTTCAGCGGTAGAAACAATAAAACTGAAAGGACATGGCAGATCCGGCTCATTTGCATAACTCACCCGATGGAAGGCCATGCGAATGAATTGTGTAAACTGTTGAAATTATTTTGTGAATCTCACTTTAAAGAGCAAAAGCCTGCACGAACGAGCGTACACGTTGAGCACAGCAGAAACTGTTGGCTGATTGCGGCTTTCATGCTTTTATGCTGCATTCTTTTATGCTCAGTGAATAAAACTATTTATGAAATGCCACACACTTATTGCCAATACTCTGGGACGCTTTTATGGCTGATAAATGGCTCGGCTCTAAGCTGTCCAAGATTTTGTTTTATGCGTCGAGCCATGCAAAACTTCGGCCAAGCGCCTCATAAAAGTTAAAGTGGTTTATTTAGGGGCAAAGCAAAACAAAAAATAAAATTGAATCTGCGAACGGCACCCGTGACATTCAAAATTAATCAATGGACGCGTAGATAAATCACAGTTCTGACCATTGCGCAGCTAACGACGAGCGACGATACAAAAAAATCGAAATCTTAAGAGCAGACAACGCTGCGTATGAGCGCATTTAAAAATTAAAATATGTATATTAAGGCTTTTTGTAAAATATTTCAATGAAGTGCTACTAAATCATTCCTCGGTTTATTATTAAAAGAGACTGAGAATGTGGATAATATGCTGCGTATGACCTATGGGATATAAAACTTTCAAAAAAGAATACGTATGAGCAATGCAATTGAATATTGAAAAAATACTCAAACTGACAATTTTATGTCTATTATCAAATAGCTCAATAACATTATACATTATACACCTTAAAACGTAGTATATTTAAACATCATTAGTTGACTAAGACAATTGTTCCTCTGGAATATGAACCACCTTCTTCTTATGCATCAATCACAGGATCATAAAAAGGTTAATTTGTTGAGAGCAATAACATTGAAATAATGCAATTGTAACTCAACGTCTGATATTTAAAGTGTTATATTAAAAGTTATTTCAGGCCAAGCATTACTATATGTATATTTAGATATGCTTGCTTTTCAAATAATGCTGACAATTTTGTAACCAATTTCGCATGGCTGTTGATATCTGAGACAGTTGAATGTGTCCAAGACGAAATTGAAAAATTGTACGAAAAGTGAAAAACATTTCAATAAAGAAACACCAATAGGCATTTTATCAAGTGGCAGCAGCAAAAGGCAAAAACTTGCCACCTGTTGCCATCAGAAGGTGAGGTCGAAGGGCCGTGTCAGCTGCTTAACGGCTCGCCGAGCTATCAAGTGCCACACACACAGAAAGCGGAACTGTTAGCCATTGTGTCAATGTCATGAACTACTAAAGTTGATAAACACAGAAAGCCAGCACAAAAGGAAGAAAAACAAGTAAAAATGGCTCTACCGGGCTCAACCGACTCCATAATGCTTGTTCACGATGTAAATAAACGAATCATATATTTCATAAAGGAGTTCAGTAGTAATCTACTTTTTATATTATGGAAGTGTAGCTGTAAATCTGTGGAAAATTAAAAATACAAATGGGCAGACAAAATGCGGAGTCTGCACAAAGCGAGTATACTATTTATACTTTGTGAACAAGTATAACAATTTGATGGAGTCAGTTTGAAAATTGAATTTTCCCCAATAGCTTTCGGGTAAGATTTTGAAGAGCATGTGAGTATGTGAATGGCTGTTAAATTTAATGTTACCTACAAGCAATTTGCATGCATATGGCTGACTCCTTATCATTACAATCTACAGCGAGGGAAAAGAGGAAAAAGGGGCTAACATGCCGTTTCGACAGCTCCAACCAGGTCGGCCTCCCTGGCCCTAAGTAGAACGCTCTCCCATGCTCGGGTCCATGCCACGAGAGGCATTATCATTATTTGTATAGCGAATGCTGCGGTCGGAACCTGCCTCATATTACATTTACGAGGCAATTCCAAAAATATACAAATACAGCAACTAAATATACAATTTTATGCGGATTTTTGTTTATTTTTAGACAACAGTTATATTGATAAGGCTAGTACGATAATTATCTCTGACTGCAGCCGTGACCCCCACGATAAGCAATCGAAGTAGTACCAATACAACTTTTTGTCCATCTGGTTCAGTCAAGCTCCCTATCTTCCGCTTTGCCCGCATGACGTTGCATTAATTGTGTCCAATTATCTAGTTATCGGATATACACGTTTCAGTCGGGGTTACTTACTTGATACACTAACTTAAACATGAAAATTCAATTGATAAAACTAAGATACAACATTAAATAAATAAATAAATGAAATGCTTAAATTTCATTTTGTTGAACATTTTAGTGTTTTGAAGATATGTTCTTAGTAATATAAATTATATTATTACAGTTATTTTTAAGACTTCCATAGTAAACAGAAAAGATAATGAAGACTTGGATGATTCGTTTTTATATTTACATGTTTTTTATATCATATTTTATTCATATTGTTTTTATAATGACATTCAATGCTTTGTGTACTATTCATGGGGTATATGAAAGTCGTGTATATCTTATAGAAACGTACTTTAGGTATTTCGCTTTGTGTTTGCATTCCACTTGTCATTTAGTTTCATGTTAGCCTCATCTCTCGCTTTGTTTTGGTTGCCTGTTCGCGTTGCCGTTTATTAAGTTAATCACTCGTTGGTTGTTGTTGCTGTTGCTGCTGTTGGTATTGCTGGTTTTGTTGTATCTGCTGATAAGCAATATTACACTGCGCTGTGATTATCATCAATTATTGACAGTTGATTAAAGTTTCGCTTTGGTGCGCTTTGTCTGTCTGCGGGCGAATATTTTACTAAGGCAGGAAGAGCACGTCCTGCTGGTAATTGAGTAAGTGTTCCGTTTGGGACAGAACGAAGGGGATTCGCCTTACAGTTATATTGGTGTATACCTTAATGGGGGCTTAAGCTAAAGCGAGCTTTTTCAACGTCGAGCACATAAAAAAATGTCACTGGTTGACTTACTTTTAGGTAGGATTTGGACCCTATATTACAATGCTTTTGTCACAAAAAGAATGATGCTTATTAAACGAGATACGAAAACAGTTTCTCCATTCCAGTCACTGGTCCCGATGCCTTTTGTCTTAAGATAATTAATTGTCAAGTTCCTAGATAAATATGTCTTCATGCACAATCCATCGTTGGGTTTCGACTGCATTTGGAAATCAAGTGCAAACTATTAAATTCATAAGTTCTCTGATATTAAAAGCGAGTTAATATGTTTATATACCGAAAGTCATTCAAATAAATGCTAATAAAATATACATTTTATTAACTGAAAGTAAGTGAAATATAGCCATGTTTTGTTAGAATTGATTTAATTCAAATGTTGAGTTAGTTCCGAAAGTGAATTATATACCATCGATTTTAAAATGTGATCATTGATTTTATTTTACTTTCTTATTGATTTACTTACTAACAATCCCTATATTTGTTTTCAACCAACAAATCTGAGTAGATAAACAAAAGTTGCTTGCAAACTGATTTACCACTAAGAACTTAATAATGCAAGTCGCATACACCCACACACACACTTATGAGAGCTAAGGACTCAGTAGAACTTGCCGTCGAACTTATGTATGAGCTTATGTATGTGTATATGCTTGTCTCCTTGCTTATGTGCTAATCAGAAACTTCAGCTCACGTGCCTCAAGCAATGCCGCCTACACGGGGCATTAGTCAAATTTGATGCTCATCCACTCAATAGAGCAGGCAGCGTGTGAATTGATGATAACTTATGCATTTATGAGGCTGCGGATCAAACTGAATTAATTATTCAAATGACTTTGCATAAATCAAAGGCATAATTTGCAGCTGCTTCGAAAATTGGGTCGTGTAATTATTGGACATAAAACAGTAGACTGGGTCCACAAGTCGACCTTAAATAATAAGGCTAATAATAGATTAAAATCTGAATTTTAATGCCAGCACACAGATATTTACTGCTCATGAATTGGCCAAGCTAAATGTTATTGCTAATGTGGCTAAAGCTGTTGCTGTTGTTGTACAGCCAAACGCTCAAAATCTAGAGTCCTCACCATGTCCTGCCAGTCCAGTCTGACTGCCTGCTGGCTGGTCATTTAATTTGCATTTTTATATCCTGATCCCATCGAAAATTGAATTCGAAGGTATACTGTTTCTGTTTTGTTTTTGTTATGGTATAAACTTCGTGCACACATACATTTTTGGGAAGACTCAGGGTAAATTCTAGTTGAGCACTCCCGAGAAGAGCCCCTTAGCTTGTTACGTCTGTAAGCGATATCTAGCATATCTCTAGCAATTTTACTCACACAGCATTTTGTAGTGGGAGCGGTTATACCGTGTTCTGGAACAGAAGTAAATTTAATGCTCACCAACTTCCGGCCTACCGACTGACTCGATGACTGCCTATCTGTCCTTTAGCGTCAGTGTTTGGTGGCTGTGTGATAAAAGTCTGAATTATTAAATAAACATAAATCACACTACTACATATACACAGACACGCAAGCATTGTAATCAGATGGTCAGAGAGCGTGTGACAAAGAGGAGGCCGGGCCTACTCTTTTGCCATCCTATGATGCGAGGGCAGCTCAAGAAGTGCGGCAATTCAATATGGCCTATAAAATGTGTACATGATAGTATACTACAAATTTGTATATTTGACAAATATATTAAGTATATGTATATTTGTACATTTCAATCATTGTTTCATACAATTAATATAAATAATTCATCTTTATAATTTTTTTTTTAAATTTGGTTTCTTAAAGATATTTTGATATTACTGAACTTTTATTAAGGTTAAAATATTTTATTTTCTTTCATTGCATAGTTGAAACACGTATGAAGAAACAATGAAATTTCACATTATTTAAAACATATCGAGCTTATCTCGCCTTTCGAAGCGACCTTGATTTAAGTCCTTTCACAAACGCCGTTGGCCTTCTTCAAGTTCATATCATTAAAATTTCATTGTCTTCGCCTTTAAGCATGAATTCTCTACACACTGCATACATATTTGAGTGTGTGAGGACATGCAGATGCTTGGTGGATGGAAGGTGTCCTTAAGTTTGTGTGGCTTGTTTTAGTTAACCAAGTCTATTAGTTGGCCAGCCTCAAGCCCTATCGATATCATATTTCACATGTTTACGCATTCAAGTTCCCCCATTTGCATAATCAGCTTTCATATAATTAAAAGGCAATTGAGGAGTGGAAGTAGCTTTCACTTGGAGCTCAGCTTCATGTTCGTCGTTACCAAGGTGCTAAGGCAAAACTTTCTACACGCTATGCAAACGTTTGCAGCTTGTTGCCACGTAGTGCTTTCTCGTCTTAGCCATTTCCTTTCGACGTTTATTACTCTGGCAACACAGCACACCTGTTACTCGCTCATATCTTTGTTGGAGGCTGAAACACATTGGCGGCAAAGCCAATCAGTGGCACGAAAATGAAATTGCTAAGGCTGTTGGCTGTTAGCTGTTGGCCTAATCGAAAACGGAAATGAAGGCGCTGAAATCCGTGCATGTGAACAGTGCTTTACTCTGGCAACGAGCTTCTTGCAAAATTGTGTGTTATTATATCAAAATTGTGCGCCATTTTTCATAAGGACTAAAAGGAATTCGCCTGTACTCCTTCCTCAACACAAACTTGTTGATTCAGAGACAACAAAAAAAGAAATTCGCAATTTGTATCGTGTCCTTCAACACAAATTGAAATGATGTCCAAGACGCACTTAGCCTAGCTTAACAGTTTTATTAAACTTTTAAGCTTTACTCTTTTCTGGAATATTCGCTGTGTTTACTTAGTAAAGTTTTGTCTCTTGGATATAACTTTAATTGACAGTCTCAACAAGTGGCCAAATGGAAAAGAGTTAGGACAAACTCTTGTTCGGAAGAAGGAAAGTTGCTTCAGAACAATGTAAACAATTTGAAAAGCTGAACAAGCAATTTCATATTAAATACAATTTCAAAATTACATACAACATATTACGCATACGCAGCATTACAGCAAATATTACGTATACGCTGCATGTCGCACAGTGTTTAAATAAACATTGAACAATGTTGGCGTTGTGCCAAGAGCAAGCATTCGACAGTCTAACTGTGTGTCTGACTGGCTGTCAGAACGTCAGTACGTCTGTCTGTTTGCCACTTTAATAGCTGCCCAACTGCGAAACCCATTATAGGTCTCAAAACTCATATGCATTTGTCTCACGTGTCTGCTCGCCTTTTATTGCCGCTGTGTGTGTGGGGGAAAGACTTCTCTGCTCGACTTCTTGCCACGCTTAACGCTCATTAATTTGCAGCATGTATGTGTTTAATGAAGACACCAACTCGCACGCATACTCAGACACAAAAATATTTGAGTTGAGTAGGCCATAATTAATGCTAAGCCCAAAAGTTAATCCTGCGCTTGTTAAATTTATCATCATCAGCATTGACAACAGCCATGCTGCAGCAGTCTTTAAAAACTTGCCAAGCAACGCTAACTCCTATAGCTAATTAGATGTTTTATTTCAATTATGACTAATTGCCCTGAATAGGAATTTTGCTTTAAATTTAAAGGAATTCTTTGTTCAATCCGCGAATACTTAAAAAATTTCCCTAATGTGCTGCCAAATGCCTTTTAGCTTTTGTTTCAATATAAATCCCGCCCACGCTAAAGATAATAAACTCGAATCTCGCGTAAGCTAGACCCAAAATATCACAAAAAGTGCATCAAGACTCTTTAAGTGATTCGGCTTGATTTAAATTCTTTACTTGTTTGCTTTGGACCTTCAACCAAATAAAATGCTTAAGTTGCGGTGGCACACTCATACTGACATACACACATATTTAGAGGAGACACACACTAATGCAAACTAATCACCGTTGACAGTAAAACGAATGAAACACAAGGCGAACTGGACACAGCACATTTAGCAATATTCTAGTGCAGCAAAGAAACTCATAAAAGGGACCGCCTCATATGATACACACCCACAATCACTCACACACAAAGAACCATTTTATAGCAGCTGCGTGTTTAGCTTTTGGTTTGCTTTTGCTTTTAATTTAAGTTGATGTGGCAAAGTGCAAATAAAAGAAACAGATTTATAAACAGCATCTAGCTGTGAGTTTATTTTCACATCTCTCAGTTTTGCTAAGTGAAATATTTGTGCACAATGACACAAACAACAGCTACACAGACAAGCAAACAACTACAACAACGGAGCAGGATAAACCACCAAGCAAGCGTCATATGTGACTGAAGCTTTTTTGTGTTGCTAGACAATTCTATTTTCAGTGAATTTTCAGGCATTTTAAAAATAAAACAAATCCAAAAAGAGAAAAAGAAGGTGGCAGTTCTGTAGTCGCTGTAGAAATATCCTATATTTTTCATTATATTCGCATAACTCATATACATGATATTCATATTACGAAATAATTGAGGTAAGCTTTGCAATGTTTAAGATTAATATATGATAAATATTAAAATCAAAAACGAGCAACGATCTTTCATATTTCTACATAGGTATTCATATTTGACACTCATTAATGAATATATCTAATTTATACGTACAATAATCTAAGCAACAGGGATAAACACCTATGGACTATGACAAAAAGCTTTGCAAATTTTAGTCGAAAAACTTTTCTAAGCCTTCTACATTCATATTATGACTAGAAATTGGTATGCCTTTAAACTCATCCGACGTGTAGAGTATACAAAGGAAATGCCACAAAACCTACGCAACTGGGACAAGCATCTAGTATGACGATCTTTTTAGCCAAGTTGGGTTAAACTAAAATTGAAGTAAATTACAGCTCATAAATTAGTTGTGGGCAACTGTTAAAATTTGGCCATGCTTAGATTTAGCTTTTGTGGTCGCTTATTTAATGAAGATGCGCAACTAACAGAGGAACTTAAGGACTTGCCACTTGGGCTAATCTTATTTCGAGTGGCCTAAAAAGTGAAGGAATTTAATAGAATTATAATTAACTTCACAAGTGAAAAGAAACAAAGTTGTTGCATAATCCGCATGATCTGATAGTCTGTTTAGGCAGTCTCAAAATTTTGTATAAACGGACGTAAGCTACTATGAAAGCCTTTTAAAGTAAAGGCTAACTAGCTTGAATAATACTTAAGCTCCAGCTAATAGTATAGCCCAGATCAAAGGTTAATGGGAAAAAATCAGGCCTAAGGTAAAAAAGGATAACGATGCAACATATGTTATGCCTTAAATTCACAAAAAAATAAAAAAAAAATAAATGAAGTAAGCAACCCACACGAAAAAATACTATTTAGTGCCCAGGGCAACTTATTTAAAAATGACAACGAAGCAACTTCCAAAAAAAAAATTAACAGTGACTGTACAAAAAATACCCTGCAAATGAAACGAAAAATATATCCAAATCTCACTTTGGTTAAGATGGTATTTCAAAGACCACATTATGGGAATTCTATGAATATGAATAACTTCGGTTCTAGACATATTCAAACAGGCAAATTTTAGAAAATCGGCTTAGTTTGTTGTCTTGATCGTAGAAATGGTACCACAAGACAAACTCGTCCTACTCCTTAGGCTTATTACAGGCATTTGAGCCAAATCAATATACCCTGCATACCTATTTCCAATGTGTCCAGGGCTTAAAGCTGCCCTAAGCTGCTGTCGTTCATAGAGTGAGGAACAGAAGACGCAGGAAACTGGCAGAAATAGATGCTGGGAGCTGCTTATATTATTTATGGCGTTCATTTTAATGCCAACTGTCAACGCGAAAGTAATGCGCATCTGCACATATGAAGATGTGTTTTTATGCGGGCCGGAAAGCCGCTTATGCGACATTGCGCATACGCCGTGTGTGTCGCACAGAATTTGTTTGCCTGAGCCTTGTTATGCTTAATTTATCATAAAAACAAAGTGCACATTCACGAGTCGAGTCCGTGGCGAAAGCAGGTGCCACATTCCAAAGGACAGCCTAAATTATTCTGCTTATAATAACAAAGTGTTTCAGTTGCGGATTCTGACAACAAACTGCAGCAGCATAAAAATAATTATAAATATATCTTAAGGCACTGATAAATTGAAGCTTCGCCGCTTGTGTTAGCCAGGCATAAGAATTATGTCACAGAAAAGCTTTTACCACAACATTTTATGGTAATTTAGAAAACTCCCAAATTATGATATATAATGTAATCTCCTTCCGAACATTGAACAAACATATATATGCCTGCCCAAAATTCTGTAAATTACAAGATAAATAAAAAACCGGCAAACATGTGAAAAATGCGTTTGTTAAATTATGTAGGTTCGAAAATCAAAATTGAGCAGCAGAAAAAAAAATAAAAAAAGTAAAAGTAAATAAAAAGCAAAATAAATAAAGGCTAACGAACAAATTGAATTTTAGATTTAACAACAGGGGAACTTATTTTGGGGCAAAATTATTTTTGGCACTTGGTGTTAAGCGAATCCAACGAAAGTAAACAGAATATGCGGCATACTTAAAGACCCTCTTTAAAGCCGCCACCCGAAACTTACATATATTGTCTGACACATTTTATTAGATTTTCGTGTCGTCGAGGAATTTTCATTTTAATTGCAGTCAAGCGATAATTTAAAATTGTGAGTTTTTCCTTCTGTTTAGTTGCTAGTTTTCTTGCCATTTGAATTTAATTAAATTATAATACCCTGTAGCAAATTCAAGTAGGGATAATATGGGTAAGAAGATTATTATTGTTTGCGTCACTGTGACACTCTCTCTTTGCCTCTCAATCGCACTCTTATTCTCTCTCTTTCTCTTTTCCTCCTATTATAATAGTCAAACAAGATACTTGTGCATTGTATCTGAATTCGCACTCTCCATTCTCTCCTGCTCTCACATAATTCAATTACTGAGACTATACATAAAAGCATATCTACTGAACTCCAATCCTGTGCGTATGTGTGTTGGGCTGCCTTTCTCTATCTCTTTTATTCTCTTAGTTTTCTATTTATTTAATAGTATGTTGCATGTAGATATTTTATGTTGTGATGCTTGGAAATTGTTTTCTTCTTTCTGTCTCTACCTGTTTCTCTTTAACACTCTTTCAATTTTTTTAATTCTTGACTTCTTCTTTCTTTCAGGGTAAAAAACAATCTATGAATAGATGGAAATAAAAAATATGTTTATATAAATGATTGAGTAAGTACAAATTATTAACATATTACTCATACATCTGCCTCAAACGTATCAGCCTAATTCAAAAAAGGCATAAAGAAGAAAATTTAAAATTTGAGTTATATAGATTGGAGGGCAGGTCATCTATTAGTCGAGCATCAATACAAGTGAATATTTATCTGCTTTACTTCTTACTCTACTTTAATGTGGTTTTCAAGCAGAGGAAACTGGTTTGCTTCGGTTAAGTTCTTGGAATAATATAAAAAGAGCACGGAGTAAAGTCGTAACCCTATGCGAGATATGAGAAACAAACTCTTTATCAATTCACAGGCGGAAAAAAGACGTGAACAAAGTGCCAAAAAGATATAAATTCAAGTCTCGACTTTGGTTTTGCAATTTCAGGCACGCTTGTCAGTGGCAAATATAATTTGAAAACTGTTTACCGCAGCAAATGCCAAGGCATCGAAATCCCCAGCTACGCAATTTAAACAGTTGCCAGGTTGTCTCAACTTTGACAGTTTTATTGATATTGTGCACAAAAAAGCATCAGGTTAAAAGGGAGTCAAATATTTGATAGCTTTTCGCAGAGTTTATGCTGAGTCTTGCATACTTTTAGGCCCTGTTATTGAATCCTGTTTTACTGTGTCTTCATGTGTGTTTGATATGCTTAATCGGTTAGAAACCATATGTAAATAGACAGCTCAAATAGCACAAAGTGTAAAATTACCTTTTGTGTGAGTTTTGTGAAAGAGTTGGATGCTGTCTCTCTCTCTTTCTCTCTCTTACTCTGTCTATCTATCACTTTTTATCTTGACGTGCTTAAAGATTCAGTGGAATAACTCTGGTCAGAATTTAAGCTTTTAACAAAGCAAGTGCTGTACAATTTTACATAAAAATATTTTGAATTTCCACAGGAGCTGGTCTTTAAAATAGATATCCGTTCTTAGTATTTGATGATACACCGCTCTAGTATTATGCTGGATTTGCAAATTTATGCTGAAATATTAAATACAAAATTCATACGCTTTTTCTAATTTAATCTCTTCGAATCGTCTCAATGTCTTATATTCTTAAGTTGTTTTTTGTGTCACTGACAAGTTTAAAAACTTTTCACAAATACTTAGAAGATGAATGGGTGATTTGCTTGTTTGTCTTGTGGGATTTATTTACACTTGAGTCCTTCATATGCTAGCATTATGCGCGTTTCATGGACTTTTGTTCATCTAGTAAAGGACTTCGATTGATTCATAACTTACAATGGAATAACTGGTAATCGCTAACAAATGAATTACAGTTGTCTACCCTCTGGTTTTGTCGTACATTGAAATGTCAACAAATGAGAGGCTCCTTAGCTGTTTGTTTGTTGTTTGTTTACTTGGCCAATTGGTGCGTATTTCCAAATTTGATTTGTCTCATTGTCATTGCTGTCGTCGACTTTGAAGTGATTTGCTGTTGCCTTCCAGTTATTCTGGTTTACTGTTCATTAACATACGGACGGCGGCTGCCATCCACGGGCTGTCTGTCAACAAATCTATGTGCACAACAACAACAAATGATATCAGACATCAGAGAACAGATAAAAGTCTGAGTGCTATACAATGCTCGCCTCAATTCAAGTAAATACGCTTAAACGTAGTATAAATAAACCTACATAAAGCTTTATATTTTTTATATGCTTGTGTGCGCGTGTGAGCATGTGTGTATGTGTGCATGTGTGTCTGTGTTTTTGTGTTTGTGTATTAGTCAGGAGGGTCACCATACATCTGCTGTTGACCCACATACGCAGTCATTGACGGCTATGTCGGCTACAAGTTTTCGGTGGCCTATGCGGACATATAAGGCATTAAGTGTTTGTCACACATAAAGAAACCGTCTTCCAGCCCAAACAAACAGAAACAGCATGATCTCAATTATAATACATTGCTCAAATGAAATGTCGTATATAGTTGCGGAAACAAATACTTTTAAAGCTCAATGTATAATAATAATAAAAATAATAATAATATTAAGCAACTTGCATGCATATGATGACAATAAATATTATAAAAAAAAAGTGAGTTAGTTTCATGGCAATATTCAAATTTCTGCCTCATCATTGAATTAGATCCATAATAAAATCACTTAGCTGTATTTCACAATATATTTCTATATAATTTAATATAATTTAAAATTTGGAATTTCTGACTCATCCTCATTGAATTAGTTCCATAATAAAAGCATTTAGCTGTAAGCTGTTTAAAGGCCAAGTTGAACATTGCCTGCATACAGCTCAAATAAATCACTTTCCCACATAAATCTTTTTATATTTCAATTTTCATATCAAGTCGTGCAAAAACCAGCGGTTTTGAGGTTATGAAAATAGCCACCAAAAGGGAAATCAGCAGTGTGCAGGTGTGTGTATATGTGTTACACACAAAATGCTTTTCATATTTGTCTTTCAATCTATAGTTCGCACTTTCTCACTCTGGCATTCGGTGAGACTCGTTCCTTCTCTCTCTTTGTCTGTGCCCTCCACCCTCCATCTTTTTTATAACCCAGTGTGTGAATGTGTGTTTATAGTTCGCACCTTCCCACTCTAAGCTCCGCTCTGTTTCTCTCTTACTCTTCAGCACATTTGCCTATCTTTTGCATATTTCACATGCTGCGACTGCCACCGAATTGATTTTCAATTTTTACGCTCGCCTAAACGGAAAATTCATCATGAAACATGGCACATGGAACATGGAACATGGAACATGACAGATTGGACTTGTCGAAGGAGCAGCACATTTTTCATTTTTCCCAATAACAAAAAATGTGTACGCCCGCAAATTGCACTGACTAGAGGCCTGATTACTGTAAAATAACTGTATACATCCTTCAAAGTAGATTATAAAGAAGATTTTGTAATGCCTTTGGTAATGTGCTTTAAGAAGCCATCAGCATTTTATGACAACACCACGAACTTAAGCATTCAGCGAACAAATTCTCAAAAGCCTGTCAGTTGTCACAAAAATATGCAAACAATTTGCATATAATTACAAAAATGTTTATGCTCAGGCTGAGGACGTTATCATTTTGAGACGAAATCCTTAACAAACTGAGGTATATATTTTAAAACTTTTTTAGAACAGTCTCTTAATAAACTCTTAAGCTGTTTTCTGGCTTATATACACAAGTAATAAATCTATCCTTATAAGCTGACTTTTAACCCATGCGTCAAATACTATTGTCTTATACTTATATCAAATATTTTAGTCAATCCAGGATTACCTTTTGGGAAGGACAACAGTATTCCAATTTCTATAATGGGTTTTTACATTCAAAATAGTTTTGTGTAATATCAAATTTCAAGTTTATTACTCTTAAAATTTAGTTTCGAGTATTAGTTATTCGACGCCATTTTATTTAGCTGCTGTTCTGAGAGAGATAGATAAAGATGCAGAGGATGAAAGAAATTTATAGTGCGTAAGGCAAGCAAACCCATACGTTTTAGTTATCTGTTAGCTTACATTTTTCTTAACGATTTGTATTGTTAACAACAAGCAACAACAAGCAGGTACTAGAGCAAGCTAATAATAGGTAAACAATAAGTAATTGGAATTTCTCGAGACTACGTTGAGTCTCGTGTCTACGTGTTTACTGAAATGGTTGAACTTTGTTCGAATTCCAAGTATTTGCAAGTTTGTACAAGTTGCGGCCACATTTTTAAATTTCCAATTCGAATTACAAAAAGCATTATAGCTCACTCGCATAGCCAGACAGGCGTATAAGGCAGCATAACGTCTGTGTGAGCAGCTTGGTCATAATTCACGTGGCGCAAGACGGGCTTTTGTTCGAGCCTGCAAACGAAATGGGCGCCCTTGCCATTGCCTTTGTTATGGCGTCCTGATTGTAATCACTTCCGCTTCCGCGAGCCTTTCTGCAGCCTTTTGGCTTTGGCCTCGCAAAACTGTCAAAATTCTCAGAAGCCAAACAAAGTTGACCTTCGTTTCATGCAGATTTGGCAGCTGTGACAATGAAAGCCGCCGTTGCCATTGGACCACGCGTAAATTTCCCACTAATGCCTTGGCAAATTGTTATAAGAAGATGCCTAAGATAGATGGTAAGCTTGCTTGCGGCAGCCTTAAAGTGCCACTCTAGTCCTGACACAAGCTAGTTTCAGTTACGGCTGATAGATTATCACTCACATTTGCCTCGTCTTTTTTATGCGCCTCTTGCATTAATCAGCTTTTTGCTAATCAATCAATTCTAAAACAAAAACCAAAAACTTTTACATGCAGTGAGTTGTCTTTAATATAGCTGATAGGCAAGCCTATATGATCACACTACGTATATACATAGTTTGCCTTTAGTTGTTACATATATGTGCATTAGAACAGCATACCCCTTTGCACGTTATTCAATGAGAACAGGAAGTGAAAAAGAAGATTAAGGTAAACTTAGTTCGAGTTGATCCGCTGTTCGGATTGAAAAACTACTTTCTACTTTCAGGAACTTGGTAAGCAGCCAGATAAGAGCAGTACAGCTAAAGTTCGCTTCGATGTAATGGAACTTTGCCACTTGCGGATAGCTACAGGTGCGCACCGGATAATGTCAATGTTGTTTGTTCGTGCTTCTATTTCTTGCCTTAAAGTTTTGTGCGCCATTAGCCGACTGAATAAAAAATCCCCACAACTGAGTTATAAACTAAGCCAAATCCTGTATTGTTGCACAGCTGTTGCAATGCAGCAATGCAGCAAATATAAATTAAGCGTAAGTGTAAAAAGAAAAAAAGTTTTCCACAAGCAGTTGAATCAGACAGTTGCATTAAATAAGTCCCTTAGTTGAACATCTGAGTCCAAAGGGGCTAAAATAAATTTTAGTAAGTTTCGCCTTTTTAACTCTAGATTGCTGGCTATATAATCGTTAATAAATGTTCAAGCTGTCTTCTATTAATGGCACCAACTCCCTCAATCCTATACTGCACCTGGCAATAACTAAGCAAATTCATTAGATTTAACATTTGTTATCCCAATGCTGAACAATGCCTTTTGCTCAGTGTAGCCCTGTTAGCATAGGGTAAAAGCTTTTAAGTGTTCAACAAACCCAAGAAACAAAGTAAACAAACTGCGTCTGATTCACAGCTTACCAAAACTGAAACCCTAGCTGCGTCTCTCTCAGGAACTTAACCCAGTTACACAGGAAACCTTTTGCCAGCATCGACTTTGTTTCATTAACTTTAATTTAACCTTCAATAAAACACTTAGCCCATCGCTTCAGCCGATTCGCCCAGAGCAATAATTAAATTTGAATCAACGTTTAAATAAATAGAAATTTCATTGCAGACAGGCCAAATATGTATCTGCCAGTCAATATATTTTCGTAGCTGCTATTTGAGCTCTTATTGTCTTTGTTTCAATTAAGCACTTTTAATTGTGGGCTGTCAGACAGTCTTTGTTCGCCAGACATTTCGGCTTTTGGCGTCTGCTGACATGCATCAATTATTTTCTGAATTTAGATTGTGCTCAATGATGATTTAATTTTAGCGCACTCTAGTTATTTTTAATCCGGCAATCGACCCCGAGTTCAGTGATCCATGCAAAATTGAATGCTTGACTGGAAACGACTTGGCATTGTTTCCATTTTAACAATGCAAAGCAATTAAACCCTTTCAACTGCTGCGGAAACGCGCGCCTAAAAGCTCGCAACATTTTTCTTCATTCTGTTGGCCTCGAATATGTGACAGGCATGTCAAGAAACAACCACGCCCACACGCCCCTATACTCATGCCAATTAGCAGCAACAGTCGCTGTCAGTTGAGGACGACGATACAGCAGCACATGCATCTGATGGCCAAAGTTGGCGTGGTCGAAACTTTTGGCCAAAATATAAATCTTAAGCTGTCCGGACAGACGTCAGCAACAGGCGCAAATGAAAAGGACAAGCAAATACCACAAAGAGGAAAGTATGATTGCCACAACAGAATTTGGAATGCCCTTTTGACTAATCTGTTTCATGAATTTCTTACTATATATAAACCAAAAGAAGAAGTTGCTAGAAATTTTTGAAAAAATAATTTAAGTCAATCTCAACGGTGCTTCTTCTAAGGTCTCCAAAATTATATTCGGAAATATTTTAAAAAATATGAAGACATCAAAAATAGAGGAATAAACTATTTATACAGAGTAAATCACAAAAATAAATTAGGTATGAATAATGTCAATTGTTAAAGAGTCCTTTATACGTATGGCTATTTTATTTTCTGAAGACATTGTCAAGCTGTGCAAAAATTATTTATATCTTGCAGGCCCTTTAAGGAATTTGTTCAAGCGACAGCCTTAATATTGGAATTTAGCATACAAACAAAAAATAGTTTACAATTATACTCGTAATACACCAGAGCTTTGAGGGCTTGGGTTTGTGTAACTTTCAGGTTATATTTATAAGTTACATATTTATCTATTAATTTTATTTATTTAAGCTTAGTTTGTAAATCTCTTTTTTACGTCAGTGTAGAAAATGAGTCCTTTAACCCACGCCTGGCTCTCACAATAAATTGATATGAAATCAATCAAAACCCAATTAAAGCTTAAGTTTTAATAGAGATTGCAGAAATTTCTATAAAATGACTGTCCATATATTGTCAATGTGTGCAAAGTGCTTGGAATAATTATTAATATAATTTTATTAAAATTTAGTTTTAGATAATTCATTATTAATTTAATTTTTTAAATATTAAATGCAGTAGTATGTTGATTTAAGATTATATTTTTATATATATTTTGTTTTTATATATGTGACAAAATTGTATTGATTGTTGATATAGCTGGATCGGAATGCATAACACTCATTCAGAATTAATTATATTTATTAAGGAATTGTAACTCCTTTAAAGCTGTGAAATATAAAGAATATTTTATTTGCTGTACTTCCAAGAGCAAGTTAATATAAATTCTGGCATCTGTTCAGATGGCTGGTAGGGTTTAGCTATATAGGAAGAGAGTCCTAGGTAACAGCTCTTATATTTGAATAGATGGAAATTTCAGCCCAGTAGGGTTAGTTAACAGTAGACGCAAAAACTGTGGAGAGCCTTTATTATGGAACCTTAACATATTTATCTCGAAGGTATGTATGAGCTAATATTTGAAGTTTAAAGTCTTCAGTGTCAGAGTCAGTGTCAAAAGGCGGACGAACAGAATGACAGGCATTACAAAAAAACGAATATACTCTTTCCAGTTCATAAACAAGTGTAATACAATGTTTGTTTTATGTTTTTTGCTTTTAAATGTGTTTTTTTATGCAAAATTATTACACCTCAACGAATAAAGCAGCCGCAAAATGTTTTTCAACATAAGCGTTCCGAAAAGCGTGCCGCAGTTTCTTTTAACAACTTTGTGGCACTGCCGATGGGTGGGAGAAGGGGATGCGGGCAATTTGACATGGAGATTAAATTTTTAATTAAACGCTTTGGGCACACATTGAAAAGGAGGTCTCCACATGACTTGGCGTACGCTTGGGGAACACATCAAGGATCAACGGTATACCACTTGGCAAATCATCGAGGGACGCATCAAAACAACAGTTAAACGTAATTGAAATACTGTACAAAAAACGACATGAACACCAAATCTCCAAAGAACATGACACAGGCAGGAAATATAATTGACATTGAATGACCTTTGCCAATAGAACTGGTGTGAATCAATAATTAAATAGAAGAAAAATTCGAAGCACCGAGAAAAAATAAAACATTCTAGGCAATGGTCAGAAACAATAAAGAAAGAAAATTAGGGCGCTCCAGTACAACGGAGCGTGTGCATATGTCCATAAGGACCTGAAGGACTCGTTGCAGACTCAGCACAGCAACAGCAAAAGCAACAACAACACCAGGTCAAACAAAAAGTGCGAAACAATTGCGTGCTAAACGCCAAAAACGTCAAAGTCAAAAAATTGTTAGATATACGGAAAAGAAAAAGGAAACAGTAAGAGCAACAGCAAATGAAAAGATAAATGACATTGGCAGAGAAGAAATGGAAACATGGACAGTTCTATGACATGTTTACAGCACTGTCCATTAGTTGACTAAGCTCTAGATGTTTTAAATTAATTAAGGTCAGAGGTCAGACACGCTGCGTGTACAAAACAATTCCATTCATATTTGCTGATGTTCACTTAAATATCTCGCTACCCTTTGATAGATCAGAATTCGGATCAATTACTTGTCAATTTAAGTTCGTGACAAAGTCTCCATTATTGGCCAGATAAATTTGACATGAACTGGAGTCATGTCTTCATATAATGCTAATCAAAAAGGCTCGATCTGTGGCAATGCATAATTCCTCAATTTATCTATTATCTAATTTTTCTAATTAAAGGAAACAATATTTGAATAAATATTGAAAGCCTTTTTTACAGCATTTTTAATACACCATCATATATATGTTTTATATATTAATTTTTTTAAGAAAACTCATAAATATGTGCAGTTTCTTAGTCGAAATAAATTGCATAACATTTTAGTTATGTCCTTGTCCTTTGTCCTAAATCATAATGGCTTACGAAGTAAAATGGTGTTGGAAACTGCTGAGCCTTTTCGACGCTGACTCATTTGCATTGATTTAAGTGCCATGACCGTGGCGTTCTTGTAAAAAAAGTAAATTTATCGAGAGAAAAGATTGCAAATCAGCTCCGCGCTTGACGAAAATTTTTGAAAAGACAGGCAAAGAAAAAAGAGTTATATGTACATAGAGCAGAATACACTAATATATATACTCATTCAGACAGCCGCGAACGGAGTCCGACTATGCGGTCAACCCCATTTTAGTGTTTTTATTTCAGCTTTAATTTGTTGTTGATTGCTGGGACGCTAGGCAGGATATAAGCAAATGTAATTCGAAAACGCTTTGGGCTTTTTGAAGTTTTTATTATATTTTTTCCAGAATTTCATATTTTGTTGTAGTTTTATTACAAATTGAAAATATGCTAAGCCGCAATATTCGATTGTTTTCATGTATATGGCAGATTATTTTCTTATATGCAGTGAAAGGTTCATCTATTCTTACAGCATTAATTTCATTATGAACTTCGAAATTGAAACGATTTATACTTGAAATTCGAGTATTTTTTGTTATTGATACAAATAATTATAATATATATAGCATCTAAGATATACAAAAAAGGAACAATTTATGGCGCTCGGGTTGTTAAAGAGCGACACATAAGAAATTTGATTTTCTTTTATTATAATAAATGTAAATCGATTTTTTGGTTTTTTCATATACTTGCGCTTATTACTAAGACATGAGCTAAAAATAAAAAAATTAAATTGAAAATAAAAAATTGATATTGAGAGTTGTTGTTGTAGAAAAGGTGGCCCTTTTTGGTTTTTTCTCTTCTTATTATTTATTATGTTTATTATTATTTTTACTACGGGAAATAGGCACTTGATGGCAAATATTTAAATGGAGGCAGTCCCCGGTTCTTCTGGGGCTGACAGTTTTGAAAAAATTCAATCGTTGTTGAGGATTTCAAGACTATTTATAGTCTTTCTATAGATATATTTCTATTTTGCTACTTTCACTGATTTCCGGTTCTTGAGTTGGAAACCAAAAAGCTAGTCGTTGTTGGTTTTTGGGGACCCCATTGATGCATTCGTTGTTGTTGTAGATGTTGCTGTTGTTGTTTCATAGTTCGTTTTCGTTCGTTTACAAAATTGAGCGGTGAGCTGTTTGAAATTATGAAAATATATAAACGTTAATCATCTATGAATAAAAGTATCGAAAAAACAAATATCAGCAACAATATTTTTTTTAAATTTTGCGTGCAAATTTTGTACAAATTTTGTAATTTCTAGTTTGTTAATCACAATTTGTAAAGTTCTTCAAATAGTCAAATTGTTACCACTACTACTTTCTATTTAGTTAAGTATGTGAATGTACTACGAATATCAAGAATGTAATTCTAGGGGAACTATGGGATATACTACACGTCAGGTAATGTAGTTTGCACGAACAAGTTTTCGCCATGCTGCGGGGTTTTGTTTTTGTATATAATATTCTTACCAATTTGTTTGTATTGCATTTCGTTACATGTAATTTATGTAAATTAAAGTACAAAAAAATTACAGAAGTGCTATATGATATAGCATCGGTTGTTATTAGAGCTAACGATTTTGAGTTGTGATTTGGCTTTATTTTGATGTTCATGTTTTTTTTTATGTTTTAGAAAAAATCCTCTGCCTCAGCTGTGTTTGGCAAAAAAAAGTAAATAAAACGAAAATAATAATGTTAAAATATTCATTTTGAATAAAATTACAATGAGAGTTTCAGTGAACTGTATTTCGACTAAATATGTCTTTCTACAATAAAGATACCATATCTATCATATGCAACTCGCTCATGCTTTGAATAAGTTTTCTTTGAGCAGCATTTGAAGTGGCTTTCATGATTTTCGAAATAGTGGTATTGCCAGTGAAGAGCAAAAGAAAAATATATACAGGGTACTTTGCATTGTATATACAAAATTGATATATTTTGGAATTTTAAGATCGGCTTGCAACTACTTACGTGTCAGGGGTCTGGCTGGGTGTCTCGACCATAGATAGCGGTTCTTCACCGGCGACAAATACGAATCACGGGCCACGGGGCTCGAGGCGCGGGGCACCGAGGTGGCACGGAAGGGCACCAGATCATCCACATCCCACCAGAAGGGATCGCGCACAATCGATGAGATCGGCAGCTTGGGGCTGGGGCTCAGCATATCCCTGAAGCGGTTGCGTGGATGGAAGATCGGAAGTCCTATTTGTGGTTCGACATAGCATTTAGGTATTTGTTGTTTCATGGTCAAGTAGCAAAGTCATCATGTTGTTGGTAAAGGGTATGCAATAAGATTTGTAGATTTGATTGTTGTTTGTTGTTTTGTTGTTGTTGTATTGTAATGTATACAAGAAGAGCAGAAAGAAAAATATTTTTTTTGCTTGGCTTTTAAACTAAAATACAAAAATTAAACAAAAAAAACAAGAAAAGACAACATAAACAATTTTTTTTCTTGATATTTTCCATGCGTATGTGAGGTTCGAAAAATTACCAAAAAACAGAAGTAGGAGAACATGAAGAGAATATGCTGATAGGACAGAGAGTACTTAATTTCAACAGGATAGGCAACAGGCGCTACGGAAAGCAATTCAAAAAGCAATGTGGGTGGGGAGAAGCGTTTAAGTGAATTCAAGATTAAAGACTTTAAGCACGCCGCTTACTGCTGGGCTAACATATATTTTTTTTTGTTGGGGCTGTTGGCAGTACGTAATAAAAATGTTGGATAACAGCCAAAAAAAATATATAAAATTTTGACAAATTCTAGCGACGGGCACTGTGACTGAAACAGATACGAACGCATCGCGAAAAATATGGCAACAATTTTCCAACACGTTCATCAACATCAGCATCAGTATCGTCATTATCATCATTGCCATTACAAACAACAACGAGAAAATTTTGTCTCTTCTTGTATAAAAGGAAAACGGATAAGAAGAATTTCGATTTTTACCCTCAGCATCGTAGGCGACTTCGGTGGGGCGTGGTCCCCAGCGACCAGCTTTTACAGGAGTGGGACTTGGCGAGCCGGCGCGCTCAAAAATCGAAGGCCTAACGGCAGCTGCTACCTCGGCCTCGGCTGCGGCCGCGGCCACAGCAATTGCTGGCAACTTACTTTCAAAGAGTTCATCCAACGGTTCCAGCGAGCTGGCACGGAAGCTTGGCCGCGTGAACGGAGCCAGGCTTGTGGCACGATCGAACACAGATGGTCCGCCACGTGGCACGCTGCCCTCACGGTTCCAGTAGACTGGTGGTGGCACATAAGGCTCGCTTCCAGCCCGGCTCGTGCGGCTGGGACGGAACGGCGAGGCAGAGCGACGTGCTGCAAATTAAAAATTAAACACAAATATATAATGCTATAATACTAGACAAAAGTCAGGTTCCAAAATAATCAATTACTGAAGTTTAGGTTCTCGTCAGATGCGCACGTCTGATTGATTCTAAAGCTATTCTCGTCTTATGGATTGCTACAAATTTATTGAAAACCAGTTGTAATCTAAATAAACCATTACAGCTTACAAGCCAATCAATATAAGTTTACTATGTATGTAGATTCATAT
Organism: Drosophila eohydei; assembly: GCA_035045825.1. Taxonomy (NCBI): domain Eukaryota; kingdom Metazoa; phylum Arthropoda; class Insecta; order Diptera; family Drosophilidae; genus Drosophila; species Drosophila eohydei. The sequence goes on from JAWNOT010000095.1 coordinate 2,669,986, forward strand.
AATCCTGATCAATATCAACAGCCTAGTTCGTCTCCGAGTAGATATCCGTGTTGAAAAAATGCATGTCAGCAGTAACTAGTTATAGTTAATTTTACTTCATTCACATTTACATACAACATTTGATAACTATAGCTCTTTAGCCCGACCAGATGCCTTAAAACAACTAAGCATTAATATTGATTGTAATTAATTTAATTAAATTTTTAAACAAACCATGAGATGACCATCTTGTCAAAATTTAATGTCACAGAAACGAATGCTATATAAAGACCTATGTGTACAATGTCAGCACTTATAAGCCGACTCGGCTATAATACATAAATACCTAAAGCATAAATATCTAATGGGATAGTTCCGCTGCTACCACTTCTCAATAAATCGAAAGAGGTCATACGATAGCGAAATTCAAGTCTTTATACTAAGCAGCTCCAAGGCACACATACTTATAGAGACGTGAATAAATATGTGCATTCTCTATTTGATAAGGGATTCTCTTTGACTATTTCCTTGAGATGTTTGCTTATTTGCAACATTTCTAGCTAAGAAAAGTCGTATGTCTTTTGACTACGTCAGTCAAATGTTTGTGTGTCTCTTTTACATAGAAGCAAATAAGATAATATCCAGTTGAGTGGCTGCGTTCGGTCGACTAGCCTTGGCGTTAGAGCTCTTTAAATCTTTCACATTAATCAAATGCATCGGTTTCAATGCAGTTGCAGTCGTAGTATTTATATTAAATGAAGGCTAGTACTTACCGAAGAAGTTCCAAATACAAAGAAACAAAGTAACCCAACGACGTTTACATATATCAAAGCTCTAAGCAACACACTAAACAAAATACATAGTACAAAATTACAAAACTGTGGGCACGAAACAATTGGAATTTGACACAGCAATTCTATGAAGGATTTATATTCGTTTTTACAATTTACTTGTCAACTGAATACTGCCAAAAGAGAATTTCAAATAAGTTGAATACATTGAACATAAGATTCGTTAAATATTTCATTTGATTTTAAGGTTTAGTTTTTTAAGTATTGGCAGTTTATTTACAGGCACCGCACAGTGTATGTATCTATGTTCTTTTTTAGTAGTTGGAAGCTGGGAGGGCGACGAAGAGATGATATAGACGATCGTAAAGTGGACGAGGAACAACAGAAAGTATTATTAAAATTTAAAATCCAAAGTTCAAAATACAAAATTAAAAAAAAAGAAAGAAATTAAATAAAACGATTTTAAAACATTATTCATAGTTTGACAAACACAAGACAAAAACGACACAAAAACTCGTTTGTCGAAAAAATTATATGCAAAACACAGTTGGTTTTTATTTAATTGTTTTTATTAATTCCTTTTGTATTAATCTAAAAGTTTCGCTGAGTAATTAAAAGCCAGTTCAGTTCAGTTCAAGAGCGTGAGAGTAAACATATATATATAGATATAGATATATATACATATATATATATATATATATATATATATATATATATATATATATATATATATATATATATATATATATATATATATATATATATATATATATATATATATTGCGCTCGGAATTATCTATGGTACAGCTGTTAGAAAAAATGGTTAAGGCTTAAAGTAGTTGAATGTGGATTTTGAGTTTTAATGACGGGCTATAATGGAACTGAATGAGCTGGCGCATGATTTGAATGCAACGGGAAGTTAAAATGTTTAATATATATAGAGATATATGTATATAAATTTTAATCGATGATATCTGCTGAGTATGTCTAAATTAAAATTAGCATTTGTTTTTATTTTATATATGTTTTGTTTGGTTTTATTACTTTCGTTGTTTTTTCTCATGTTGTATAAATAAGTTAAAAATAAAAATTAAGTAAAGCATCATATCATACAATGAAACATTTAACGAAATTATTTTGTTTTTGTTTTTTTTTTTTCATTTACTATATTGGGGCTGGATTCTTTTTACAGACATATTTATATCATTAATTGTGATTTAACAATTTCTCCATAATTTTACAATTTACTAAAGTTAAGCCAAAACAAAAGCTTTTAACCAGTTAGCTTTTCTCGAATGTAAACGCTCAGCGCTTCAAACTTTAATTGCTGCAAGATATAGTATATACGATACAGTGTTAAAGTCATGTGGTTCGATCAGGCAAATACTCGTATATAGAAATCGTCAAATGGAAACTTGAACAAAGCGAATTTCTTAGGCTAAGAAATTTGCTCGTCAAGTTCCGAGTTGGTGTTTTCATGTTGTTGTTGTTGTCTGTAATTTGTTTCTTGACTGAATTTGAAAAAATTCTGTTGAGTTTGCTAGATGTTGTTGGCTTCGTTGTGTTTCGAATAGATCTTGATTTTTGCTATTTTTCGTGCTTACATTTTGTAACTTGCTGACATTTTTACAAATTATTTTGATTCGCTTCATTAAATTTTAAATTTCGTAGATTTTAATATAAATGTTGTTGTTGTTGTATTGGTTACTCTTTGTGTTGATATTCTTGTGTGTTTGTTTCTTCTTTTTTTGATTTGACGTATTTAGAAAATGTCTTTGATATCCTTACCCTTGTTGAGTTCAGCCAACAGCTTATCCTCTGGCTCGTATTCCAAAGGCACCAACGAGTTTGGTGTGAGTGGCTTGTCTCTCAAGTAGAGACCATAGCGAGATGGGTATCTGAAATGGAGACGTTGAAAAATTATAATTGCAGTCAATTGTATGATTATATTTTATAAATAATATTTCGTTGTTTTTCTAATCTAACCACATTCAAAAGCCTGGTTACTCGGCTCTACTATATGATATATCAAAAAATATGAAATTTTAGATAATTTCATCAGATGCAATGCGGATAGATCAACCCAGTTACTTGGATATACTATTTGAAATTAGATAAGTGTGTTTTCGTTTGAGTTTCAGCTCAGGCTAGCTCAGTCTAAATAGATTTTTAGCTTTATCTTTTTTATGATATAATGTATGTCTACACACCTGCGCTCAATTTCTTGCATGCGCTTCAAATGATCATTCCATGCCTTCTCTGCATCGTAATTAGCTGGAACTGTGAAAAGAAAGTATTTAAGTCAATATTTAAATGTACGAAAAACAAAATACAACACTGAAAAGCATTCCAAATTAAACATAACTCAAACAAACATTTCAATATGCTTACATTTGAAGGCAAAGCAAAAATTTATTAAAGTCTGTTACATTGGAGCTCGAAGCGTTTGCGTTTGCGTTTGCGTTTGCATTTGTATTTAATTCCCATTTGTCAATAAAAGCAGTTGGATATACGTACGATATTTATCCAATAAAAGCGGGTTTTAACAAATAATAGTCAGCAGAAAAGAAAAAAATTGAAAGTATAATATTAAAAAAGTTGCATTTCAACTAAATAAGCCTTGGGAATGGAAAAAGGCATGAATATGGAATCAAATGAAGCTTAAATTCGGAATGCGATACAAAATACCTTGTGGTTCTCATGAATTTTGAATGCATAGTTAAAAAAACGTTTTCCACAGCAAAAGAAATCGTTTAAAAAAAATTTAATAATTTTATTGAATTTCAGCCAACAGAGGAACTACATAAGAAACAGTGATATAAATCATTCTGATTATTATACTACACACAGCTAATGCTACAGATTCTTCTTTTAGTATTTACTAAATATATATCTAAAATGTTGATTTTGTCTAGAGAGAAAAAATTCGTAGTCGCTGCGTTGAAACATATAGATGTATATGTATGTTATATATACTTTTATAAATATATTTTCTTAAAATTTTTTTGTCGATAAACATTTATGTTTTTTCTGAAACATTTTGTGAGAAAAAAAAGAAAGAAAGAAAAAATTGGTTAGTTTCGAAAAACAAAAAGTACATTTGACTGTAGGGGCACCAGAGGGGATGTGTGTAGGGTATTAAATAAATAGAGCAGGGAAATGGACAAATTATCAACAATCGCGAAATTGTTAAAGAAACAAAATGTGTATCTAAAATTATGTGCCTCAGTTATTTGATCCGAAGCACGCATGAGCAAATAGAAAATGTTCTCCCAAGCCTTATGTATACCGCTATATAGTATGTATATATAAATATCCATGAGTGTATATGTGTGTGTGTATTTACCAGCCGAAAGCTTATGAACATGTGTATTTTTTGCCTACAACTTTTGTGGGCCTTTGCCAAAAAAAAAAAAGAATTTTAAATACTAAAAATCATTGACGTAATTCTATTTTGGCTGTGAGGCAGTTCTTTCATTTTCATCTCTTTTATTATTTATATAATTATGAAATCATAAAGAAAAATGTAGCGTAATTTGGCAGACCGTTAGCAATTCAAGGTATGCTACAGGGCAAATGCAAATGGATGATTGACATATGCAATGATTGAAATGCGTTGATTGTCCGACTGAGTCATAAACCAAAAACTTTGACAAAGCGAAGTCTGGCATAGTGTGTTAAATTGCATAACGGACATATGCAATGATTGAATTAATGGATTGAAGAAGAATACAAAATGAGTCCATTTAACGATTGAATGACCCTGATTGAATGATTGATAAGAAGAGTGACCTCTAAAATCAAATACTTTTTATAGAAATCTCTTTAAGTATTATGATTGAAAGATTGATTGATTGATGGCATGATTGGCTGACGAGTGCAGGGACTGAGGCTAAACATCAACCAGTTATCATTGAAAGTCCTCTGCAAGATGTTCAAAATACATGATTGCTATATGTTATGCACTGACTGATGGCATGATTGAGCCATAAAATAAAAGTAAATCAATCAAAGCTCATAGGCATAAGAGTTGTGCGGGTTACGGTTGCTGTTGCTGTAGGAAAAGTAGTAGTACTTAGAGTAACAGTTGATCCAACTGGTCAACTTACTTGTTCTGCTGTAATGATGATCGTAGATGGCACGTGGCGAGTAGCCGTAGGTGTCACGGCTCACTGGCAAGTATCTGTAGCCAGATGACTGAACGCGCTCGTTGGCCGTTGCGGGCTCATCGTAGATGCTCCTGTATGTGGGCGAATCCAGGTACGAGCTGTATGGGCGAGAAGCTCTGGGCGCTTCATGGGCGCGAATATCCTCGGAACCTATGGAGTATTTGGATGCGAATCAGATATTAATACAAATTGATATACACTACCATTGTTTGCCTTACTTCATTAGGTTTTTGCGCTATTTTAGCTATTTGGCTCATTGCCAAAAAATTGATTTCATTTATGTGTTTCGTATTTTGAATTTTCGTTTCTTTTGTATTCTCTATATGAACGCCTAGTTATTTTGCCTTGGCGCAACAGCCGCATTTTTTCGTTTTGTTTGGCTCATGAGCACATATTTAAAATATTTTCAATATGCATATATAAGAGATACATATGTATATATTTTATATATGATTTCGAAAAAAGCTCTTCACATTTATATGACTGTGAGTGTAGCTTTTTAAATGACACCTGCCAAAAAATAGACCAAAATTCTATATGCTGCTGGGCTATTTATGTCGCTACCAAATCTATAATACTTTTTATAGGATGCTTCTCTCAAAATACAATAGTTGCAAGAGATACTCATAGCTCAAAGGCTGCTTCTTTCATGTCTGCTCAATTTCTTAACATATATTTCTGTAAAATTATAATTGTGCTTACCCTTCAGGGATCTGATGTAGGATTGCCAGAATTTGGCCTTCTTGCTGGGGCTCTCATTGCGCCCAATCATTTCCAAATGGTTTTTGAACATTTTGATCGATTTGTTTTGTGTCTGTCAAGCACAAGAAATATTCGTTGAACTCGTTCGCTGCAATACCAAAAAGTTTATCAACTATATTAACAATTTCTTTTTTCAATTGTTTATTCGCGTTGCTTGCACTTTGCACCAAATTTGAAATGTTTTTTCTTTGTTTTTTTTTTCTGTCAACGCCTAAAGTTACGAATCTGAATTTTTTCTCGCACGTTTTGGCTCTGTATTCGATCGTTCAAATGTCAACACGCACGAGAGAGTTGTTTCCTCTAGAGGTGGATGATGTACAAATCTTGGCTGACTCGGCGGTTTTGCTCAGTTCGAAAATAAACAGACTGTGTGCTACTTAACGGCAGAGCAAAGTATTCAAAAAAATTTTATAAAATAGTTGTCTGCGTGTATATATATATATATATATATATATATATATATATATATAAATATATAATATATCTCCACAACAAGATCAATCACTAAAAATAAATGTATTTCTCAAAAATATCGTCAGCAATATATATACGCATGTATGTATATACATATCATAAAATCTATATACATTTATTTTTCACACTCTCTAATTTACATACATCTTTGACTAGCAAAATTATATATACATGCAGACTATCTGGGCGTGTGTGTGTGTGTGTCTATGTGACGAAGATCGGCGCGAGCTGCAGCTAAATTTGCGTTATTTTTAAATGTCCTTGAGTTGAATTTTTCCTGACAAAGAAGACGACGCCAAAATTCTCAATTCAATTAAATCGAATTTGGTTATTTTTTAAAAAAATAGCTTTCGGTAGTTAAGACTTGTTCAAAAGAGTATATACGTTATCATATACGTTTATAAATTCTAGTTTTAATTCAATTGGAAAACCGTGTTCAGAATTTAGATTCCATGCAAGCATTCGCATCGAGTTGGTCACTTCACAATTGCTTTGCTAATCTTCAATCAACTTTATAAATGTTCACTTGGTGTCAAATGTCTTTGGCTCTTATATAATCGGCCATTCGCAATCATATCTTGTCATAATTCCATTTTGAAATTAACCCAGTTTTATGATCAGGCGATCAGATCACTTTTGGAATTCGAAAATACATTTTATATTTGTTATACACTTTGTTGATTGATTTACACAATAATTGTTCAGTTATACAATTGTTCCATTTTTGATTTGAATTAATATTTATTTATAAGTATGCGTTTGTTGTTCATATTCTATTAAAGTTTTTTGCTATAGCTTACAATTTGCTTTACTCCTAAAAAATAGCGATCTATCCTCAACGAAGAATTTTTTCAAACTGCACAACATTCGAAATTCGCCTCACCAATTTTACTCGTTTCACCATTTGCCATTTGTTTCTGAAAAAAAGCACGATATTCCTTTACGGCGTAGGTAGCCGATCTCTATATCTATATCCATACCTCGACGAGTATGCGTGTGTGAATGTGTGTGTGCGTGTCAGTGATTGAGTGTGTGAGTCTGTGCGTGTGTATGGCCAAAAGCTCATCAAGTTCGGCTATAGCTTTCAGCCAATATCGGTGGGCAGTCGAGGGCGTCAGCGCCCACTCATTGTTGTGGATTCAAATGAAGGCGATGACGGCGACGGTCACAAAAAGAAAGTCCCATATTAACCCATACACACAACCCACAACCACATTTCATATCGTAATATCTTCTAAATTGTTTTTTGTACGAGTCTATATATCATTTTATTTTTGTACAATTGTCTACATACTTGGTCCCATTCATATTTACGCTCTTAAATCATTCAGAACAAACATTATCCGTATCAACTGCGTCAATCGTGATATTGAACTGAGCATTGAACTTGGTTTTGACTCATTTTCAATTCGAATTTCGATTCATTAAAATAATTTATATAAATTAAATTTTTATATATTATATATTAACGACTATTTTCTTTGGAAATATGAGGTCTGATTGAGATTGCCTAGTAAAATACAAAACAATAAACATTCATTAGGAAACGCTTACTTCTACCCAGAATATAAAGAAATAAGCTTTTCCAGTCACTCATCCGGTCACTCGATCTTCGACCTAACATCAAATTTATATACAATTTATGAAACTCATATCATTTCCATCTTTCTATCTTTTTTTATCTTTGTGTTAAGTTAAGACAATTTAAATATAGAATAAAAAATGTATAAATAATGAAAGAATATACGAAGGAGGCTTAGAGCAACTTTGACCTAACAAAAAATATGGTTTATTTAATTTAATAAAATAATGTTAATATTTTTAACTATCCATTTCAATCTATATTTAGCTCGGTATCAATAAAAACTTTGCCAACATTTTATTTTTATTTATTTATATTTAATTATATTTTTCTATTTCCCAATCTAGTTTTGTCTTAATTTTAAGGTCAGCAATTTTTCAGACTACGTGTGTATACGATATTCCCATTGCTACAACAGTATTTTTGATATTTTTACATGAGTGCATTTTGTTGATAAAGCAAAATACCTGTACCCGCTAATTGAAATTGGAATTTGAATGGCGAGCCGAAGGCTCCATGTGGTCAATAAATAAATAAATAAATTGCCCCGTGCGTAAACTAAAAGTCCGCAATTTCAAATAAACAAAGCAGATTCCGTGAAAACATAAACAGGAAAACCGTATATAACAAGTTGAATGTGGGCGTATGTGACATCCGATCTAAAGACAAAAGCATATCTTAGTCTGTTTCTATACAATTGCCTAGCGAAAGAAATAAGAAAAAAGTGCAGCCTTTCAGTAATTTATCGCATTACCTAATTTAGTTAGAATTTGTATATCAACATAATGACGAGTTTTTAATTTTGTTCTTAGTCTTAGAAAAAAATGCAAACAAAATTCGATTTGCACCGGTTTTGGGCGTTTCAAGACTGTTGCAACTACAACGGACTCTGTCCCGGTTTGTTTACGTTACGTAATCTGCTTTTTCCCTTAAGCAAATAAATATACAAATGGGACTAACGAAACTTGTGGACTTGATCTTGACTTTGTGGCCAAAAACAACTCGGCGAAAACAACAACGCAGAAAAAAGGAAAAACTCTTGGGAAATACCTGGCAAAGAACTGATTTGGCAAATCGAAATGAAAATTGCACCTACTAAAAGTTTCGTATTAAAAATCGTTTCAACTTTTACTTTCTGGCACACATTCGAATTGGCTAAGCGAAAGAATTTGGTTTCATTTTGAAAAAGCCAAAACAAAACCAAAAAAACTGAGAAAATTGAAACTAAAAGTAGTTTAATCGCTTTGATGTTCATCTTAATGCCAAGTGCAAATAGCTTTGCATTTATGCCTTTAAATGGCCATCTATTAGAGAATTAACCCATTAGAAGACGAAATGAATAGAAATACTCATGTGACTGCATAGCCCCATTTCTCTATAGACTACAAATAAAAGCCTTTCGAGCAATGATGAACAAATTTCTCTATCTTTCAGCATCATTTGAAATGCTTATATTTGTTATACGAGCAAAAAGATACTAAAAGAACATAAACACAATATTAACAATAAACTATTCAAATATATAAATTTTCGTGTTTCTAGATGGTATGAACATGAGGTTATTAACGTAGTTTAGCCGGTTTCAATATCCATATTTATGTTATTTTGGCAATTGTTATTAGAATATTGCACATAGTTTGAAAACTATTATTTCTAAATAATTTTGGTAAATTTGGGTAATTCAAATTCATATACCATTGATTGATTGCCTGGGGATTTGAGCCTGAAATTATTCAATTTATCTGCCAATACTTTCTCATTAAAGTTCACATATCATTAATACCAAAACATTTTACTTCAAGGCAAAGTATACATTCAAGGGCTTCAATAAGAACACATCAGTTACACAAGCCGCTATTCCCATAGCTGTTTAGCACGAGCTACGGCTTATAATTCCCAATTGGCTCTGCCGACAACAGGCAAACATCACTCCAAAGCCATTAGTCAAGATGGTATTAGCTCTTTTTTTGCAAGCTTGTAACCTTCCGGTCTTAACCCAGCTGAGCTTAAGTCAGCAGAATGAATTATTTATAAAAAAATTCCTAATTATTTGCAAGCTAACAATTTCACGCTGTGCCTACCATAAATAATTCACATATATAAGAGGCAATAATTAAGAAATGAGGTCAATTATTATGATAATTTCTTAGCGCGCTATCGCTCTCGCTCTGGCCTTTGCTCTCTCGCGCACACTCTCGTCGTTGCAGTGCATCCCAGCTGTAATCTTGCTGTTGCCAAATAATTTCCCATAAACTATTGACCAAATGCCTCACTGCCAGCTTAACAGATAGATATATTTATAATATATAGGCTTATACTAATTCGAAATTTGCAGTAATTTGTATACAGTGAAACAAAGAATAAATCCGTTTGAGTATCCTAAATTATTGCACACTGCTGTTCGAGTGTCGAGCGAAATGGAACGAAACGAGACTGCAAATTAACAATGTCAACACGGCGTATGAGCAATTTTCTACATTACGTGAACTTGTCTAGAAAAGAAAATAGGGGGACAAAAGCGTATCAATGTTTGAGTCATGCCATTATGCTAAGTAAAGCAAGAATATATTTTGTATATATGGAAATTAAAATATATAAAATTAAACGAAACTAAAAAGCTCTCGATATTGTATATTGTATAGCCTATATGCTATGTATATTTAACCTTAACATATAGCAGCCACCTTCAAAGCGCAAAAATTTTCAAATACACTTACTCAAGAATGATAAAAATAAATATGTGCTTGTATGTATAAATGTATTTTACGACACTCGGATCATATATGTATCTGTCTATCACTCTCTTTCGCTCTCTCTCTCTCTCTCTCTCTTTCTCTCAGTATCTCTATTTTCATATGTATAATATATCTATAAGCAATGCCCTGCTGGGTCTTGGTATATCTCTCGGCATTACCCACGCAAATGAACTTGAAAATTAATTGTTTGCCTCATAATTACAATCATGCATGAACATGGATGTACATAGCTCTGTATATAAGCCAGCTATGTGTACAGATGATATTTTGCCCATTGCCAAGTAGGTGTTGTGTTGGCTTCTATAATGTATTTGCCTTTCAGACATTTCGTTTGTTTATAAATTCATTAAAATGTTTTTGCGTCTGATGTGCGTTCTCTGGAAGCCCGAAAAGTAATAGGCTTATTCAGCGCACACCTTGAAACGAGACTCTTAAAGCTTTAACTGGGCATAAAATCAAATTCAGACTGCAGCGAGCTGACTCAATTATATTAAACTCTTTCTGTCTAAGCTAAAGCCTGTCAAAATGTGCAAAACAATTTGCACCTTATAGCACGTCATCACTCACTGTCAATGGCCATGACAAATTTGCACATCCATCTAGTGCGTTACACGATGGTCAAGGACATTAAGGTCAGCTTGCAAATGTCCAATTTTGTATGCACTTTTGCCAGTCTGTGGAATATGTAGTCATAATTTGACATGATTGATGATAACAAGCCGCGAAAAGCTGGCAACGAGTACAGTTCACATCTCTATCGTTTAATATTTTTTCGTTTCTTTCAGCTTTTCGCTGGGAGATGTGTTCAGTGTTTAGTTTTCTTTTCTGTTGTCAGTCAAATCGACACATTTTATGGACTCTCAAACACGGTTGCTGACAGATGCAGTTTGTTGAGCTTAATTAGTGGGTAATAGCGTTAGGCGCGTGACTACTCAGGACTGGAAAATCTGATAAAACTGTATTTTTCACAGTTTTTGAGCTAGAGCTGCCAAATTTGGCATCTGAGTTACTGTAAAGATGCTTGTTAAGATCGACGGATCCACATGCATAAGAGCCGTGGCAACAACATACTTTTTTTCCTAAAATTTGTAGTTTTTTTATAATTTATTTTATAACTTTTTTTAGTTAGTAAATAGTTATTTTTTATAATTGGTATATAATTGGTATTATTTTATAATTGGTATTATGTAGTCGGTTACATCCAACTGCAACGTTCATACTCACGTTGCTCTAAAAACAAAAAAATAGTTTATTCTGGATGAAAATTGCCAAGCTTGGCCGGCATCTCATTAGATGCACCCCCTTACCCTCTGCGTTTCCTTTCACGAGCAAACACTTCCTCGATTAGCAGTTGATCTAAAACCCTCTATTGATAGGGCGCTGACGTCACAGCGCACAGCAGAGAGTCACATCCTGTTTATTTTGTTGGCATTTTAAACACGCAAAATGTAAAGCACAATCATATACCTATAAACAAATGGGCAGATGTAGAGATATTTGCATGTCCGTCGAGTATTCCATTCAGAAATAAATGCCGCGACGTAATTGGCCAATAAAAACGAACAACAAAAATGTAATAAAAAAATAAATAAATAATATTAAAACCGAAAAATTCACAAACGTATGACAGCATTTTGGACAATGTTTTGAGGCGTTTGGCACAAGTGTTTTGAGGGTCTTCAAAATGCCCAATGCCCAATGCCCAATGCCAAATGGCTTAACATAGAGCAGAAAAGAACGAGCCCCATTGAAATTGAAAGTTGTTGTTATGATTATAGTTTCTAGTTTAATTTATATTTATCTCAATTCCGTGTTGACAATGTTGTCTAATTTTTGCTAGTAGCATGTCTAAATATGTATTTTTGTTGTTTTTAAATTTTCTTTGGCTTGCACATCATTGTTTTTAAAAATAGCTTCGTTTTCTATATATCGAAAAGATTTATATGTCTTAAGGCCAGCTTTTTTAATAATGTTTTCCCAAATACATTTCTGAAAACAGAACAGGAAAATACTAAATAAATCTTTTCCTTCGCCTCTATACAGCTGACGTCAAGGGATTATGTTTTTGGTTAGCTAAAATAATATGAGCAATTTAATTATATTCAACTGCTGAGATTAATAGATAAAAATAATAGACAAACTACAAAGACCGTTGCAACCCCCCGCAAGTGACTGCACAATTACTGAGTTCATAGACCAATCTGAGTTCTAAATAGATCTGAATATGAATTCAACATTTTTCCAACTGGCCATGTCCCACTGGTCGTGGATACTTAATTATAAATCCAGCTGCATATAATATTAAAAGTAGCTTTAAAAGTAGTAGAAGATAAAGCACCTTATCTACTTTTTCTAGCAGTAGTATATACGGATATGTATTTAAAATGAAAAATCTCTGGCTTCAATAACGGATGTTCAATAATGTATTATAAACCTTGTGCAAAAGCTGTATACTCCATTCACATAGTTGAGGGAGTATGAGCATAAAGTTCAAAGCAAATCAATATGATTGCATTTATATGATAATAAATTTCATTTAAATTTTTCTGAAACACAATTTCCATTAAATGCAATGAAGTATGACGCGCGAGGAAATGCAAATGCTTGATTTTCCATAAATTTATTATTTTCGTTTATTTTATACTTTTTGCTTTTTTAGCTTAGCAATTTTATGCTCTGCGCCGAGAGATAAATTTATGAATGGGTAGGATAATAATAAAGCATACAATGAAATATGTTTATGACAAAACAAATGGCAGTAAAGCGTGAATAAAGCTATGCAAAGTGAGAGTAATGGCAGATTTTATTTCCTGTTTTTATTTTTTTCTTTTTTCAGTATTTGCCTTGTGACTTGTCGTCTTCTGAAAGCTATGCAAGGGCAATTCATTTTTGATGTAACCAGGCAATCTCTACGGATAAGCGAAGCGGTAATTGAGCATGTTCTTTGCGCAGCTTTCGCGGTGACCTAATTCTCGACGGCATTCACTTGAAATAATTTACAGAATACACCTTCAACGTGATATATTCAATTTGAACTCTTTGCCTCATCTGCTATGCCAGGATGTACTTCGCAGTCTGCTCCTAATTTACAGCAGATTGTAAGCAACTGCAGTCTCGAGTCTCTAGTCTCGAGTCTCGCTTGCATAACTCAATTTACAGCAACTAATGGCAAGCATATATGACATTCAATTGACACGAACATATGCTACTGCAACAGTAATAGTAACGAATGTCACCCTGGTGTCCAACAGGCTGGCTGGCACAGCTGTTTATTATGCAAGTTTGTGTTGAGGAGTCTTCAAGGCAATGTTAGTTTGAATATCTGGCCAATTACTCGGTCTCTAGTTAGCTGCAGCGGCAGGTGCCTTTGAATGCAATTGAATTAGCGTTGATTTGAGGCGAGCCACTTCTCAGATTGCCAACGAATGTGCCAGCAAAGCATGCCACACTATATAAATAGCAATTGTCCTGCGCATTTCCACTTAATTGTTGGCTATGTACACATAAATTGGCTTGGCTCAATTAACAGCCACTTACGTAGGCAATAAAAGGCGGCCGAGTGCTCTCTCCCTGACTTAAGCCCAAATTAACTTAAATGGCTGACAGACACAGGCATTCCATCCGTTGCAATACAAACTGTATCGGCGTACGCTGCGTATGCGTTATAATTGAATATGCTCGCTCAGATTGTTTCGCCAGTCTGCTAGAGAATTTAATTGTATTTGCTGCCAACTACAAACTTTATTATTTTATGCACTTTTTTATTAACAAATCAATTAACTAGCTAATTTTTTGATGAATTTATAATACAATGACGAGCAAATTAAATTGCTTTTACCTCTTGTACGAATTGTACAGAGATTGAAATATAGAACAGAACTTAAAAGTATACAATAAACAATAAAAAATAAATTATAGTAGATAAATATATAAATAAACATATTAAGCTTATAAAGTTGCAGTATCCATAAGTTATCCATCATTGAGGCATGTAAGAGTCAGGGTAAGGTGCTGAGCATGTTAATTTTATTAGCTGTTTCCTCAAGAATCGTGACTAAGCGAATCTTGAAAACGTGCCATAGCAAATTAAAAGTCAACAGTTTTAGACAAATAATCACAAATTTTCTTTCCTTGGCCGCCCGATTGTTGATTTAAACCAAAAAGTGATGAAAACTTCGCATCAAAAGACGAGCCAATCTATTGACATATTTCCCCAGAGGCAGCTGAAAAAAAATCAACTGATTTTGCTTTGCGGCTGGCATGAATTATGAGGCGCCAAGTGTCTGCCGCATTGCAAAATGTCAACATTGGCCGTTTGCCTCAGGGCATTTGCCCACAATGTGCACAGTTATCCATGAAAACTGAAGCCACCCGGTGCTAACCACAAATTCGAATGCAATTTACATGAAACGCACGACGGGGCGTATACTTGATGTGAGAAATGTTCAAATCAATTCGAGTTCTTTGTGAAGTAATATCAAATGAAATAACGCAGCAAACCAAAATAAAGACAAAATTTTATTTAATTTTAAAGAATTTCCAATCCAATTAAGAGATAACTCCCAACAGAGTTGTTCAAAATTCCAACTGCACAATATTGATATTATTTTTATCTTTAATAGCTAAACTATTCCAATAATTTTATAAAAGTATAAAATGGTGTTTCCAGTTAGAATCCAATTTGATCCAGTTTAATAGATAATGTTCCATTCAACAGAAAATATAATTTTATATGCATAAAAACATTTCTCTATATATCTAACACTCGCACAATGTCATTCTTTAAAACTTAGCTAACTACTGAAATCTTTATCCACAGACCATAAATATTGTAAAACTATGCCAAACGCTAACTAAGTCGGGAACCTAAGAAGGCAAAACAAAATCGAGTCTTTGCTAAGATGTATGGCCTACTGCTGGAAAATCTATCCGAGTACATCAAGTCTGTGTACGGCGAGGAGAAATGGGAGGACATAAGGCGGCAGGCGGGCATCGATTCGCCTTCATTCAGTGTTCATCAGGTGTATCCCGAGAATCTGCTGCAAAAGCTGGCCAAGAAGGCGCAAACGGTTAGCAATAAAATAAAAACACACAAATGAAAATTTGCCAAAAAATTAATTTAATAAAAAAAAATAAAATAAAATATACATCAAATATATATATTTATATTTATATTATTTATTATTATATTATTACTATTTATTATATATTAAAATTTACCTATTAAATTAAAACAGCAATTTATTTAATATTCCTATGTAAATCCAGGTTCTAGGGGTGTCGGAGCGCGAGTTTATGGACCGCTTGGGCGTATACTTTGTGGGCTTTGTGGGTCAATATGGATACGATCGGGTGTTGTCTGTGCTGGGCCGGCACATGCGTGACTTTCTCAATGGTCTGGATAATCTGCATGAGTATCTAAAGTTCTCATATCCACGCATGCGCGCACCCAGTTTCATATGCGAGAATGAGACCAAGCAGGGACTCACGCTGCACTATCGATCCAAGAGGCGGGGATTTGTCTACTATACGATGGGGCAGATACGTGAAGTGGCACGCTACTTCTACCACAAGGAGATGCACATTGAGCTGGTCCGTGAGGAGATTCTGTTTGATACAGTGCACGTGACCTTTCAACTGACATTCGATAATCGCGCCTTTACACTCGCCTCCCTGGCCATGACCCGTGAGGAGAAGCACTTGCCCATCAGTGCGCACGTGCTCTTTGAGATATTTCCGTTTTGCATCGTGTTTGGGTAAGTTGCTGTGTGCATATATTACATAAATCTCCAAAGGGCTTTGACTACAACTAACTCTAATCCCTGCATGCAGAGCCGACATGGTTGTGCGCAGCATTGGTAACTCTTTGATGGTCATATTGCCCGAGCTATTAGGCAAGAAGATTACAGCCTGGTTCGACCTGGTGCGCCCGCTAATTGCATTCAAATTTCAAACCGTATGTGCTCGCCAGCTTCTCCTTTGCTCTGACTGACCCCTAATTAACTGTCCCTCATTAGATACTCAATCGCACCAACAACATATTCGAGCTGGTTACTGTGGATCCGGTTACGGAGCGTCTGGATGCGCAAAATGAGGACCTGCTGCTGCACGATGATGGCAGCGAGCCAGAGAAATCTCTACGACTGAAAGGTAACTCAGCATAGATTAAAAGTTGTCAAATCTAGATACTGCAAAATATCTTGAAAATGTTTCCAATAACCTAACTTTTTAATAGCAGAGCAATGGGCACTACCTAAATATGATTCCATTTAACATATTTTAACTATCCTTTTCTAGCCACATTTATTTTTCCATAGGAGTCTTGTAGTTCGTAGCAAGAAATTACTTAAAATGTTCTATAAAATTAAATAATTTAGGCAATGTATTGCAGGTCAAATGGTTTATATGGAAAACTGGCGGATGATCATGTTCCTGGGCACTCCAGTGATGCCAGATCTGACGTCCTTGATCACAACTGGTCTCTATATCAACGATCTGTCCATGCATGACTTCAGCAGAGACCTCATGTTGGCGGGCACACAGCAGTCTGTGGAACTGAAATTGGCTTTGGACCAGGAACAGCAAAAGTCCAAGAAACTGGAAGAGTCGATGCGAAAGCTGGACGAGGAAATGCGACGCACCGATGAGCTACTATATCAGATGATACCCAAGCAGGTGGCGGATCGCTTGAGACGCGGCGAGAATCCCATAGACACCTGTGAGGTGAGTCACCTGACCTTCCCTTACATCTGCAGATTGAAAGAAACATTTATGAACTTAACATGCAGATGTTCGACAGTGTGTCCATATTATTCTCGGACATAGTCACGTTTACTGAGATTTGCAGTCGTATTACGCCCATGGAAGTGGTATCGATGCTGAATGCCATGTACTCAATTTTCGATACACTTACCGAGCGCAATTCAGTCTACAAGGTGGAAACAATTGGTGATGCGTATATGGTAGTGGCTGGAGCGCCCGATAAGGATGCTAATCATGCCGAGAGAGTCTGTGATATGGCGCTGGATATGGTCGATGCCATAACCGATCTGAAGGATCCTTCAACGGGGCAACATTTGAGAATTCGTAAGACCAACTAATCCTATATAAGGCTCCATACGTTCTATATATATCCCACATTCTTCTTTATGCTCGGAGCAGGTGTGGGCGTTCACTCGGGCGCCGTTGTCGCCGGCATTGTGGGCCTTAAAATGCCGCGATATTGCTTATTTGGCGATAGCGTCAATACCGCTTCCAGAATGGAGTCCACCAGCATTGCCATGAAGGTGCATATTTCGGAGTCAACCAAGGTGCTGATTGGACCCGTCTACAAAATACTCGAGCGTGGCGAAATCGATGTCAAAGGCAAGGGCACCATGAAGACCTACTGGCTGGAGGAACGCGAGAATCGCTTGCCGCTGCAGCTTACCTCTGGACTGCAGTTGCATCCTATGTCAGCTGCACCGCCGCTGACACCCATACCTAAGGCCATTTTGCCGGCGTCCAAGCCCCAAACACCCATGGCACCGCCGCCATCCGAGCCACCGCCGGCGGCTATGTCGAATGTGGTGTTGGGAGCTAGCGGTGCTTTGGTTGCGGCCACAGCTCTGACTCATCATGCTGTAGCCACTGGAACGTCTGCAGCTGATGAGCGGAGCAGTCGCATCTACTCGCCGGTTACTTTCAAGGATGTGGCCAGAAGAAGCATAGCCAATTCACCAGTGCGGAATAACGCCTGTTATCCAGAGCAGAATAAGCGTCGCGAATCCCGTTCCAATTCCACTGGTCACGTTTTCATGCGCTCGCCCAGCGACATCTTCGGCTCACTTATACTGGACACCGAGGAGTTCCTTGAAGACTTGCAAAGCGCCCGAGGCCCATTAACCAGCAGCAGCAACAACTGTGAATCGCCATGCGGCTTCAGTAGTCCTACGCCACCATTTCGCATTGGCAGTGCTCCGCACAAGCCACGTCCCAGTAATCCGGACAAGTTTACACCCGAGGAGCTGGCCGCCATGGATCAATTGACGCCTCCTTCAACTGCGCCGGCAAGGGAATCAGCCACATGTAGCAGTGCAAGCGTAAAGCCCTCCACATCCCATGCATCTTTGGAGCGAGACAAGACCAATAAACTGAAGTAAGTGTGGCTATGTGATATAGAGCGACACCACCTCCACTCTAATTAGAAAAATCACATTTTCCACCAGCACCACCCTGGAAGCGATCAATCTGCCCATTGCTACGACATCAAGGGAAGCCTGTGAGGCTACAGCTGCTGCTGGAGCAGTTTCAATGCCCAAAACTTGTCCCATGCACCGCAGCAAGTCGCCGCCGACCTTGGTGGGCACAGCGCCAGCCGTGGTGCAAGCAAGCAGCAGCAACAGTCGACCTGGTAGTAAGGATTCAATATCGTCCATTTCTCTGCATTCACCACCCCCACATCGATCCAATTCCGCGCCTGCAAGGTTGGGATCTCTTAAAAAATTAAATTAAACTTAGTAATCAAAATAAATTTTTTTGCAGACCCCACTCCATGTCCAAGGCGGCGCGCAAAGCTTTTCTTGCAGCCAAACAAACAAAGGCCATGGAGAAGCTGGACAAGATGATTGAGGAAGCGCAGGAAGTAGAATCACAGTCGGTGGCCAAAGCGGCCAATGTGCGTCTCGCCATTTTCGGGCACGACGGCGGCGGCGATGATCTGGCTGCAGGTGGTTGTCCACTATTTCTGCCACCCCCACCACCACAGGCACTGAGTCGCACTATGCCTAGCTCCATATCCGATTCGAGCATTTGTAACCACGGGTAAGATACTGATCCGTGCGCATCAACAGCTTCGATTCATGTAAATCCTTGTAGACATAGCCATGCGCCCAGCTGCCATCATTCACTGCACGATCCAAAGATGAGCAATAGCCAGAGCTTTCAGCATGCACGCAGATCGGGTCCCATTACACATCAGTGCTGCAGCGGATTCGGAAGTCATGGCAATGGAAGACACTCGCATCGCATGCACTCCAACGCCTGCAACTTACTGTAGACCTGTCGAATCGGAAAATCTTTGGTTCCAAGTCATATCGTCTATATGTATGTCAATGTGCTTTTATAGAGTATAGCCAGCAATTCTGAGCTCCTGACCTGTAGTTAGCTGCTGATTCTCATATACGAGAGCAGTTTGAAATATTTCAGGCGTAACTAGACTTAGTATATTTGTTTAATCAAATATATACTACATACTATAACTGATATAAAACATATTTTTTTATTCCACATTCTAGTTCTTCAATTAAGCTATTTTTCTTCCAATCCTATATTTTCTACCATATTTTTAAGACGACTCATGTTATAATATATAATATAAATCTGCAGTATATTTAACTAAAAAATTATTTATTGAAATATCTTCTGCCTGAAATAATATTTATTAAAAATCATTTTACTTTACTATGAAAATCCATTTTTAATTTCATTTTCTTTTTTTCAATAATTTTTTTTAGCTTTTCATTTTAACGCTTAGGTTGGAAATGTTTCAGACTACCCTCGTATATATATAGTTTATGTAAGTCATAAATATAAATACATATACATAAATAACTTTAGCTAGTTAAAAGGCTTTTATGTCCATGTCGATTAAAAATCTCTGTATAAACTATTAAAATACAATAGCTAAATAAATGTTTGTGAATGTACCTCGATCAATGTTAAACACAAGATTCAAATTTCTGAACCTCTCGAAAATGACAATACAAAAACCAGAAAAACAAAACAAACAAAAATTCTTAAATTAAGGCTTCAAACATCCTAATACCACCTGACCCATAAATGTAGACATAAATGTGCTCAAATATATTGAATTCTACACATATATATATATGTTATAAAAGCTACATTAAATTGTATTATACTATGAATATGCGAGTTTAAGTAAATGCTTTAGAAATATCAAGACTCAAATCACTTGATTATTTTTCTAAAAATTCAATTTAAAGTTTATACTGTGTATCCAGAAATGGATACATAATTTTGTGGTTTAACATAAGACCTCAAAAAATTTACTTTCCAAAAATCGAGCATATATAGAATTGAAAGCAAGGCCAAAAGCGACGCTAAATTTTTATTATTAATGGGCAGCTCAGCAATATATACATATATATATATATATATATATATATATATATATATATATATATATATATATATATATATATATATATATATATATATATATATATATATATATATATATATATATATATATATATATACATATATATATATATATGTTAGGTCTAAAAGTTAAGAATCGGTTTACATCTGGAGTTTGTTTGCTATGAATCATACCTAGCCCGACCATCTACAGTATAATTAAAATGAATGTCAATCGAACAATCTTAACATAATTAGGAGAAAAAATATTGTATGTACTTAAAGACACGTTCTACTGTTTGTTATCAATTTGAAATGTATACTATTTTAGAAATAGATACTCTGCTTACAATGTAATAATTATAAATATGAATTTCGAAGTTTGTTTGCGTTAAATAATTATTGAAATAATTGTATAAACCAAAGATCATAAAATGGTCACATATTACATATATATCTATATATATTAATGTGCCTACTATTTAATTTAGTGTGTACTTTGTTTTAGTTAATAGAGCTGTTCTAAATTGCACTTTAGCATATCACATCTCAAATAATTGCAAGCATTAAATATGCAAAATGCAAAATGAAAAGAAACTAAAGTTAAAAATATATAGCTATGTATGTACTTCTGTGTAAATCACCACATTTTGAGCGTAGCAATTTCTTTAAGGTGACTAGATTTTTTTGTTTCCTGCGGTGGGGTTTTTTGGCTTAAGTACTGTCGGTAGCAATCATTTCATCATTGGAGTAGATGATGGTGCCATCCAGCAGTTCGATTGTCTGTATGGTGGTCTTGCAATAGAAACACACTTTCGAATTCATCATATGTTGCATAATGCAGTCGCTGCAGGATTGATGTTTGCAGGGCGTAAAAACGGCAGTGATTGGCTTAGCACAGCAAATGGGACACAACGAGTCCTCCGAGGGCAACGTTATATCTGAGAGCAGACTCTGTTTGATGCGCAGACTTTCGATTAGATGGCGAACATCTTCGATCTCTGCTTGGGAGACATGCGTAGGATCTAAAATAGATGATGGGGAATGATAATTAAAGGAGAAACTTGTATAAACAGTGATTACAACTAACAGTCAGAAAGCGCAAACTTAATGATCGGTGGATCAGCACGTATGCGCTTCGAGTTATTGAGATGTGGCAAGCGCACATCATTGGTTAGTGGATCAATGTGCGGTCGCGACGAAGGATCAAAATTGCCACGTGGTATCTCTTTTTGCTCCAAGAGCGGCGTTCGTATCTCGCCCAGCGCAAACTCCAGCGTGGCAAACTGAAAACTGGGATCCGTGAGAAAGGCACGCGATATGCGAGTCACCTTCTGCGGTGTAACATCACTATCTATTTCACCGCGCAGCAATGCCATCAATATGCCTAAAGCAGCACTAATGATCGGAAAGTGGGTGACTGCATTCAGATCCGCCGAACACATGTCCACCACAAATTGAAAACAGCCGGGTGGTACAGTGACTCGTGAGAGTACCTGACTGATTAGCTGGCAAATACGATTTAATAGCAAATCACTATTTGGCCGCGACTCATCGGTCACAATGTCCGGCGCAACGGTTATAATCATTTCCAGGCAACGCATCAGCGAAACAGTAAGCTCAAAGCACATGGAGCATATCTTTAATTGTTTCGGTTCAAATAGCGTATTCTCCTGACGCTGAGCAGTATTTTGTATCTAAAACAGAGAATTTTCGTACTGTTAATGTATAATTAATAAGGAAATGTATAGATGTTAAAAGTTTACCTCTTGCAATAGCAAAATAAATTCGGAGAAAGCCCAATTTAATTGACTCAGCACAGAATTGAGGAAAGTCGTAGCAAATGGCTCGTCCTCATATAGCTTAGATCCAATTAATCGTTGATAATGCTTAGATGGATTTGCAGGCGCCACATTGTGCAGTAGTCCTGTATGCGTTTCGTTTCTCGAACGACTACGGCACAAACCCTGATATAAGGGCTGTGACCCACCTTGCCAAACGCTGGGCTGGCGTGCATCCTTGAAAGCATAGCCCTCCCCTAACCAGAATCGCAGTAGCAACCAATTACTCTGGCCCCAAGCTCGATTCTCGTATGGGCGCAAAAGAGCGCGCACTAAAGACGATTGAGCGCGCTTTGAGCTACGTTCGAGAGCACGCACGCCCGCCTTGTGGCATGTGAGAGTGCCCAATGCTTGCAACAAGGAATCCTTGCAAGAAGCAAGCACAATTCGCGAATCCGCTGAATGTAATGCCAAAAATTCGGCCGCAGCGTTCAAACTGCATTCGGCATCCGACACGTCAAACTGTGAACGCATATCGTGATGACTAAAATCCATCACACTATCCAACAAAATGGGCAAAGTATTTATGTAAACCTCTGGCACAAATGCAAAGAGTGGACCCATGCTCGAAGCGATCTGTAAACGAATGAATTATAAGTTGCGCAGCAATATCAATTAAAAGTATAAATAAATAAAGTAAAATCTCTGTCCCCGCCTGCCTACCGTTAAGGACCGAAGGATTCGTTCCAGCAACCATATCAACAACAATCGTCGGTGATTATTCAGTGCTACAGCTCGAAGCCAAACTTGTTTCCGTGCCAGCGATATGGAGCGCGCCTGTCGATATAAACATTAATATAAATGTAGCTCCAAATTTGTCGTTAAGATTTACTATCTCTCGAAAAATAGTTATTAATAATTTAATAACAAAATGAAAGACTATTTTAACCAGTGCACTCACCGCGAACACATTTTGTCGCTGACTAAATTTGGCGCGTAACTCCGACATCACATGTTGATGATTCTCATTCATACAGACATTCGTATGCTGTTCAAGTGCTATGAGCCGACGCTCAATGTCCTCGCGATAGTATTTTGTCTCTTTGAGCACTTCATTCAGTGTAGCTATTTCATCCCGTACAGCTGCTACCTTGATTATATATTTGTGTCCGGCGGAATAGTAGAAGAGCACGCAAATATCTAGTAACTCACACACACTGGCTTCAGAAGCCAAGTTGCCGGGGGCTGCATCCATAGCTTGAGGTGTCCGCGGATTGAGAAAATGGGTAAATGTGGAATTATTAGCACCTTGAGTGTGTCCAATTACCGCAACATTGTTGATATTCTCGCCTAATAGATAAAGCGTAGTATCTGAAACGTTGTATATCACCAAAATGGAAAGAAAATAAACGAATCGGCATACATACCCACTTCATTAACTCTTACAGAGTTGTGATCCTCTTCATAAATTTGCTGAGCTCGTTCTGAGCCCAAATATGTGTCAATGTCTCCTCTGTGGACTTTACGCAGATGCGACAATACGCCGCCAACTCGATCAAAGTGCATGTAATCAAATGTGCCATCCAAAAAATATTCGCAATTTACCTCCATTGAATGAGTGGGCAGCTCATCCTTAAACAGCGTTCGCACCTGATCGATTAAGATGCACACAAAAGCTAGAGCCACCGGCGGGTCCAGAGGATGCTGTATGCTAGATTGCATAAAGAAAAAGGCGTGGAATGGCTGCAAAATTGGGACAGGATGTAATTCAAGGTTTAAGCTGGCTGTAAACGTCGAACACTTACCCGTTGCTCCATACTTAGGTCTATGACATAGCGCCGCATTTTGCTTAGAAACAGCTTCCGACTAGAAGGCGAATCGGATCCACCATCTGCGTTGATCATCAGCGTGTTGAGCAGGTCCTTTTGAGCTGCGTACAAGCTTTCTGTGATCTTGCGTACTTTTTCTACAGCATTCAAATATTTATCCTTAGGTCCATCAATTCCCTCCGTCCAAGTCATATAGTCGGGCAGCAGCTCTTCCATTATATAAAACTCCAGCGGATGTATGTACAAAAAGAACGCAAGGCTGAAATTATAAGAATAAATTAAATTCATAATAAATGAAAAATTAATTACAATTTATTGAGCTTTTTTAACGCAATAAAATAACTCAAATTTATCTTTTAAGACGAAATAAACTATTAATCAATGAATTATTAAAACTTTAAAAGGAATTTAGGATCAAAATTCAATTCAATTTAAATACAGTTAAATAATTGCTAATTGAATACTTAATAAAAAGACGAAAATTAAAACAAACATTGAACGAATTATTTAACAAATTCTTTGATAAATTACCAGTGTTTCTTGAACAGTTTTCCCTCCAGCAAATATTTGCGCGATTGCTCATGCAAACAGATACAATGGAGTGCGCTTAACGTCTGCCGATGCTTCTCATAATCCACGCCCTGCACAGTGTGTGAGTAGGTGGCTAAGAGGGCATTCACAAGCTTGCGCAGGACAAACTTCACCTCATCAGCCTCCATGAAGTTCCAGAACAAGGACAATAATCCCATTAATACACTATGTGGATTTTCCTTCTCAGCCTGCAGAGTGGTCATGTGTGTGATCCGCGACAACAAAACGTCCTCGATTATGTAGGGATCGAATACCTCGTTCGTGAAACGTTCAATAAGTAGCGTTGCAAATATGCAATAGACTGTCTTCTTCGTTGACACCCGTACTTCGCCTGCCACATCGTCTTTGTTGCTGGCCTGAGCGTTATAGTGCGAGAAAATGCCCGCCAAATTGAGGAGATAGTCCATAATTAAATTTGCACGACGAAGCTTGAGAATGGGTCGTGCCATCAGGGGCTGAAAGCCGGCAACTGGATAGACAAACGGGCGATTGCCAAAGTTCGCCTGTACACCTTGTGTATACCCTAGCGAGATAGCAGGAAAGAATGTGATACCTGGTCCTCGCTGAATCTTGTCAAATGCCACGCCCATGGAACGTCCATTGCGATAGTATTCAATTACCTCCCTATCGACGTCAATGGTGACACCGATAATATCACCAATTTGCCACTTGTCGCCGTACCTATTAAACATTTATTGTTATTATTAAGAGTTATTTTTAAGGGGGATTTCTTCTTACTTTCTGGTAGAGATGTGCCAGACCTGTTGTTTGCTGCCATCGTAGCCATAGCTGTGCTTAGTGTCACCTACACCGCTATTCTCATTAAATCCACAAGTGCTGCCCGCCCAGCCCATTTGCATTACACCCTTGGTGTGTAGTTGAATCTAGGGAGGCAAATAACGCTCCAATTACAATATGTCGATAGCGCTTTTATCGATAATAACCCAAACTCCTATAACTGTTTACGACTGTTTCATGTCATTGACCGTTGGCCAAGCAACCACCACTAGCAACTCATGCCCAACTATTCGACAGTAATGGCTTAATGATTACCTCATACATCCAACGGCCGCCATAAACGCAACAATTAGCCCGCACCGTGTTGAAACTGCCTTGCGAGCGCAAGGCCAATCTGTCAGTAGACACACGCACAGTTGTCGTATAGTCCACATCGAATATAGCCAATTCGGGACCAATACGCGCTTCTGTCTCCACATAAAGTTTGCGTATTTCCTCATTGCTGTCCGTTTGAATCTGCTGGAATTTATCGTCCAGCCAGTTTCGCACAATGGTCATTTGCCTGAAAAGGATATAGCTTATAATATTGTCTTTATCGCTAAATAACTGACAACTGTGGCAACGCACTTTGTCACGGAGAGCTCTTCAAGCTTTGGCGATCGCGAATCAGGTATAGTGGAACAATTAGCTCCTTCCAAATCATCTTCCAAGTCAGAGTTGTAGTTATCCTGATCCAATTGCTCAAATATGTCTTCATTGAAAACTTTCACGAATAATTTTGAAATCGACATCTTTGCAGGGTTAGTGTTTGTAATACATCGCTTGCTTTATGCACACATACATAGCCATTTACACATTTTTATGTCCGACAATCCGACTCGTTTGATTTAAATATAATAATCCTTTTGAGAGGTGTGAACGTATGCTGGCTGTTCGAAAAATACCAAAATTATAGCAATTGTGGAACAGCTGATTGCTTACAAATCAGATACCCGATAAATTATGGATAGCAATCAACGAGTTTGACAAAAATTATAAAAGATTGACGCCTTTCAATACTACATACAACTAATTCAAAACATAATTAAAATTAACCAACCGAAAAAATAGGCAAAATATACTAACATTATATCGGCATAGAACAGCTGATAAATTGACTTATCGATAAATTAACGAAAGGAAAAAAATATTGTTGACGCGTCACATTTCAGATTGATCTATTTCAATAAAATTAATTGAAACAAATATAAAATAAATTATTAAAAAATGAGTAGCGACTGGGATGAGATAAAACGCTTAGCTGCCGATTTCCAAAAGGCGCAGCTAACGTCTACGCTGCAAAAGTAAGTGGCTGACAAATAATAAATTGGTTTAACAGCTGTCTTATATTCTAATCTTTGGTCAGACTCTCGGAACGGAATTGTATTGAAATAGTGACTTTGCTGCTTGAAAAGCAGCTGCTGGATGTTGTTTTTACGAATGATGGAAAAGAGTATATAACACCCGACCATCTTGAACGTGAAATACAAGATGAACTGTACGCAAATGGAGGTCGTGCCAATCTTGTGGAGGTCAGCAAAACTCTTAATGTGGATCTATCGAGGATTGAAACACTGGCAGAGCGCATTGCAGCAGAGGATCCACAGATCCATCTGATGCTAGGACAGCTAATCGATGAGGACTACATCACGCACATTGCGCAGGAGATCAACGAAAAATTGGCGCAACGTGGCGAAATTTCCATATCGGAGTTAACATCCCAGTTTGATTTGCCCTCGGAGTTTCTCCAGCATAATGTTATGGAGAAGCATTTGGGAAAACTCATTAAGGGTCGCCAGGATACCACCAATCCGCGTGTGTTCTTTACCCAAGCGTACATTCAACGCTGCAAAGCAAAGATACGCGGCGCACTCGCGGCAATCAGCAAGCCCACGAATGTATCTATAATACTGCAGCAGATCAATGTGCAAGAAAAGATCTTTCACTCGTTGCTAGATGAGATCCTACCCGCTGGCCAGGTGACATCAAAGCAGGCCAACGCACAATATGTGCCGCATATTTATGCAAAGACGCAGGCCGAGTGGGTCAACTCGTTCTACAAGCAGAATAGCTTTCTGGAATATGAGGCTATCAACAAGTTGGGTATATCCGATGCCAAAGCCTACATTCGCAAACAGTTCCCCAACGAGCAGTTCCTATTCCTCAAACGTGTGGCACTCGGTGCACATATAATTGAGCTTACAGTTGTAGCAGCTTTAAATGAATGCAGTGCAACAAAGCAATATCTTGATTTAGCTACCATATTGCCATCGAATTTGTCGGAGGATGACATTGAGGAAGCCTTCGACGCTGTGATGGCCCAAAAGCAATGCAATCCGAGTCATTTTGTTTACCTGGAGAGCATAGGTAAAATATTCAATTATTAACTTCACTAGCTAACTTACTCTATATTGTCTTGTGTAGTCTTCTCTCAGGCATATCTTACGCAATTAATACAACCTTGTCACGACATGGCCCACGGCCTGGCCAAAGCAGCCATCGACAACGGTGTGTATCAGCAATATATAGTGGAAAAGACGCTGGCGCAAAAGGGTAACGCTTCGGGAGCCACCTATGATGCGGATGATGATGGCAAAGTGGATAAGCGCGATGAGCGTCGGAAAAAAGCCGCCTCTGGCAAGGCAGGTGGTGGCGCGCAAGGAAGAGAGACGAAAACAAAATCAACCAAGAAACATCAGCGTGGCCGTGCGGCTGCTCACAATCATGACAGCGAGGATGATGAGGAGACATCACAACAATCAACAGGCAGTACGCGGAAGTCCGTTAAGGCATTAGAATTGGTCAAGAATTCAGATATTATAAATCGAATCAAGACTGCGCTAGAAGAGGAGGGACTCGAGCATCTGGCCAAGCCAATTGCAGCACTTTACGTGAAGTATGCTACGCACATTCATTTTTTTGGTTTATTATTAATGCATTTTATATATTTGCAGCCAATTGAATCAGGCGGCTTTAATTAAGGCGCAAGAGCTGTATGAGGCAACACCGCAAACGAATCGACGCCAGACACATGCTGCCATTCAAGAACGAGTAAACACGCTGCTGGTGGACATACGCCTCTATGAGAAGGGTATAAAGCTATTCCATATGGAGACCCAGTCGCAATTGGTCAAGTACTTGCTCAAATCTCTAGGGAACGAAATTTGCAATGAGCTGACCCTCTATGTGGCAGCCGAATGCAGTCTGTCCGTCAAATCGACCAATCTAAACGTCGATCAACGCATTAAACTAATTCAAGAGTGTGGTAAATTAAAAAATATCTAGTTATAAATAATTCAAATATACTTATATTTTTTAAAATTATTCACAAAACAGATGCACAGTATCGCAACGCTTTACTTGAACAAAACAAAGCCCTAAACAAGAACATTGAGGACTTCGAGCTTGCTACGGAAGCGGTGCTAAAGGCCTGCAGTATGATCGTAAAAAAGGCTGATAAGAAAAAGGATCGCGCTCTTATTGTCAGTCACAAAGAGAAGCTCATGCAGCAGCTTTCAGAATGCCATGAACCCGCTCTATTACTTCATCTAGCAGCTCTAATACTCTTCACCACAATCACAGGCTGCATTCTGCATGCGTCCGGCAAATTCGTTTCGACCATCCTGCAGCACATTCGAGCTACTCTAAATGAGTCACAAAACGCGCTCCTCCTGCGTTATCATGGTAAGGAAGGTTTATATTCGGTCACGTAGATATCGGGTTTATTTCTTTTTATGTTCTTACTTCAATATTGATACTTCATAATTTTATTGCAGATCTTGTTCTCCAAATGCTGCAACAAGCAACGCCGGACAGTCAGGAATTCAAGTCACTTAACGAGCAATTGCAAACATTACAAGGGGAGGTTGTGGACCTCGCTCAGAACTATTCCCGAGTATCCGTATCCAAGGCTGAATAACCTTTTATTCAATAAACTAATAAACCCCGGGAATCCACTCTGGATAAATGTTCAAATTGAATTTCACTTTAATTGGTTATGGTCTTTTGGAATGGTTAAGTATTGTGTATATAATTTAAAAATTGTTTTTATTATTGCTATGCACAGAAGTGTCCTAAATACAATCAAAGTAGTTTTTTTAAATAAAAAAGTTCTGCATTTTGTATCACCTTTGTATCATTCCAATCGAAACAGTACGATTTGTCCCAATTGAAACGGTCAAATTTATATATATGCTAGACAAGATTTTCTAATTGAAATTTGGTCTTAACCTTTCTGTCTACCTAAAAACTCATAAAAATTAAATGATATAATTAAACATGCTTATAAAGGTATTTACAATCTGTTTTCATATAATTTTAAAGACTGAATCGTGTCAAGTATGAGCGACGTTTAATAGAGTAGCCAGTTATTGCGGGAGTTGTTTATTACTATGCTCTCTATTTTGTTTATCTGGACTATTTGCTTATGCTTCGACATACCAAAAGCCAATACCATACCACAAGCCATCATTGAGCTAAGTATAAATTCTGATAAATGTGTAAGTTGTATTAATTATTTCACTTTATAAGCTATGTAGTCTTTGTAATATTTGCTTGGCCTTGTCGCAGGATTGCCTGAAAATAAATGATTATATATGTATATATATATATGTATATAAATTATAAGTTACTTTTCATTTTTCATTTACTTACATAAGTAGTGGATTGGTGGCATCGCAATTGTCCAAAGTTTGTCGTATATAGCTAATGAATACCTCCAAATTCTTTAGCGTATCGCTGTTCGTCAGCAGCCAAACCGTTGGTAAAGTATTCACAATAATAGAAACTTTGCTAATAGCATCATTTGGTGTGCACACACGCATGGCCATTAGTAGATAGCGATTCAATAGAGCTCCAATTGCTAGTTCTCTTAAGGGTTTGTCTGCCAGTATTCCCTGCCAGCTAAGAAAGTTGCGAAACAGTTTAAGGCCGCTGCAAAACTGACGTTGAAAGAACGAGCCTTTCGCCTCTTGCACCCTAGAATTAAGGTTTTTGTATAAGTTTAAAAATAAAATCTCTTTGATATAAATACGTGCTCTACATACTGTTTAGGAAAAATGGGTATGAAAACATCATTTTCGAGTGCGAGTCGCATGCGTTCCATGATTGACTCAAAAAGCTTTTTCAATTGCTTATTGCTGCTGCTGAGCGGGAATTCGCGAGTCAGGCGGTTGATGAAGCCGACAAGACGTAGCGTTTGCGTCGTGGACAATGGATCCCAACATTCCGCGACCAGAGCTTAAATGTTAAAAAAAATGAAATACTTAAATAAAAAAAATACTATAAATTATGCTAGTGTCATAATGTCTTACAATTCACTTTAGGCAATACAATCTTTTCTATAAGCGAAGGCACAAGGTTGAGATCCGGATCCTGTTTGAGTTGTTCAACCGATTCATTCGACTGACAAGCGTAGAGCATACAGGCTTGATACCAATGCATTGTCTCAATATCTGTATATTCCTCCAGCAACGGTGACCAGAGCAGCAGCTCGTGACGTACAAGTGGTGCAAGCAACTTGGGCAGACAGAGACTGACAAACGCGTCTTGATACGAACCCATATCCGTTTTACGCCATGCATAGAACTTTATGAGTATCAGATCAATTTTACAGAAATCATCGTTAACGTCTTGAAATGCCTCCGCTGCTTGCGTCTCGATCAACGCCTTCGCTGCTAAGCACTGTTCCTGTTGTTGATCGGCAATCTCATCATCGCTGGACATGCCATCCAGATGCGTGGCTAACAAATAATTTCGCTCACGTTCGCAACGCCGACGCGTGCGTCGACCTTCCCGCTCAGCCGCTCGACGCACTTGCTCTTCGTATTCCGGTGTTCGACGTGCTGCTGCTAACACAGGTTCTGCGAATTTTAAATAAACATAAATCGAGTAAAAAAATAAAATTGTTTCAGTTCCCTTACTTGCAGCCTCCGCCATTTCCTTTGCCTGATCGCGGACATCTTGCCGCCTTCTATTAACCAAATAGCGTTGATTTTTACTATAGAGTTGCAGGGCGCGTTTCTCCAAATCATTTATCAACGATGACTTGGCCGCCAGACAATCGATCAAATCGTTCACATAACATTTGATCTCTTGATAGAATTTATATTTAGCCGCTGCCGTTGGCGCATTTTGTTTGCACTCGTTTTGTTGCAGCTTCAAAGATTTCAGCTCGGCCTCAATGCGCGCGACGGTCGCATTGTGCTCATTATTCCGCTCCCGCAATTCTGTGAGACGCATTATAATCGTGGAACGCATCTCCTGCGGTGTACGCAGCGCTGTAGCCTTTGATTTCTCTCGCTTGGATTTGGTGAGAGTCGAACGCAGAGTGGCTGCCATTGCATTATTCTTGTCTAAGTTGGTCTTAGCATAGGCCTGCTCCAGTAACGTCGCTGTCGATGGCGGCGCTAGATCCAGATTCAATTCGAAAGCTCCATCATCTGATCCGCTGTTCACTGCCGGCTTGATCATGAAACGTGATAGCACAGTCTCATGCTGAGCGTGAACCAGTTGTGCACCAGTAACGCCTTTTCGTATTTGCTGATTCTCCCATTCGTGCATTTCGCGATCGGAATCTTCCTCAGTTACTAAAGTGTGAATTGAACGTATTGAAAGATTAGACAATTTATCCTGATCAATTAGTACAACATAAAAACGTCGTCAGGTCTTGCACAAAATGTACTAGCTATCTAGACTACTACATACAATCATTCTCAACGGCATAGAATTGTTCGCGACGCTCTTCACGCTCCTTGCGACCTGTTATGTCGTTCATATCCATGCGCTCCTCATCGTCCGACTGATCACCCTCTACATCCTCCCGTGGTAACCGTGTACTGAGCTTTGGCGTTTCCTTCGGCTCCTCGATGGGTATGTAGTCAACAGCTCCTGAAAAATGTATATTTTATATTATAGTTATTAATAATAATATATATGTATTACAATAAATAATATAACACTGGGAATTTACCTTGCTCCCTGGCACGCTGTCTACGTTTTCGCGCTGCATGTATCATTGCAGCATCTGGTATGGAACCACTTTCTAGCATTTGCTTCAAGTGCTCCGGCTTTGAGAACCGGTGTCGCGTCTTATCGTGGTCTCTATCATCTAATTCATCATCATCGCTCATATCGTCGCGGCCAGCACAAAGCGCAGCACGGCCATTTAATAGCACATCAGGAGTTTCCGACTTCTTGACCACAAGCTAAATTTTGGGAGCAACAATAAAGTAATATATTATTAAATGCATATAAAAGATAAAACACATTAAAACAAATATACACAGTCCGAGATTGCTTTCATATATACAGAGGAGATTAAACAAAGCCTCTCCCATCATCTCAAATCTAATCTCGAACTGTGTTTAACTTTAGTAAAAAAACATGCATTAATTAGTTACGTTACGGGTTGTCAAGTATTATTGTTAAATATGCATTCGGAATCTTTAATAAGCGCAAACTTATTTACAATATATATTATAAAACTACTGACAAGGATTTGTCTTATGGCTTTTTCTTATTTTGATATTTCTAATTTTATGATTTCATCTATACATTCAACAGTAAGCCAAAAACATATCCAAGATTATATTATTTTTGATTTTTTCATGCTGGAAACTGCTCCATATTATTTTTATACATATTTGATTTTATACGTAAATCATAAATAATTGTTGCTTTTTTTGTAAAAAATTGAATAATAATAACCTTACCACAAAGTCGTCTGTGCGTATTTCGGTTTGGATCATATCATTATCACACTTTTTACTTTTACTTTGTACGCTTGCATTGTCGCTCGCTATCGATGTACATTTATATCTACTAGAGAGATTGGCTGACCCAGCAGCACCAGAACCCGTAGCCGGAGCCAAAGCCAAAGCCGAAGTGGCACTGGACGACTCTAAATGCTGCATATTACTACCATTCTCATAACCAAAATGTCCGCTGTGTCCCGTTATTTCCGCTCGCTCCTCGCGCTTCTTTTTCCGACGTTCCTTGTCCAACATTCGCATAACTTTCTTGCTGTGCGATGATTTGCGCACTTGAAACACTTCTCCATCGTCCTCTGCATCAACAAATGAATTAATCAATATAAAATAAAAAATAATTAATTTCACTTACCATCGTCAGCAAAACTGAGAAGAGCCTTTGGCTTGTGTTGGACGGTGGATCCGCTGATTGCTCCACTGTCATCGGATTGTCGTATTGTTTTTTTGTTTTTATCTTTGTCACGTTTGCCGGATGCGGAAATTATTGGCGGCGGGGGTGGGGGCGTTTCCAAATCTCCGTGAATATCCACAGCCGACACATCCTCGTCCTCATCCGCATTGCTAGAAAAGACCCGTCGTTGTATTTTCTTGGGCTTGCGAAAAAGCGACATTTGCTACACTTGTGCCTATTAAGTTAATCGGAAATTGCAATAATTAACAATAACTAAATCCAAATTTAGCTTACAAGACGTTTTCGCAAAAAAAATTCTTCTTCGCTTTTATAGTCGATATCACCGACTCGATATATTGTAGTCTATCGAATTTAAATAACAGTCCCTACTATTACAGCTCGTTAACAGTCCCTACTATTCTTTTTAACGAAAGCCAGTTTATTTAAATAAATAATAACAGACGGTCGAGTTTGTTGTTAAGGAAACATATTAGCTTCAAGTTATTAATAAAAACTTCAGCTTTTACGAATTCAAAATTATTTAATTAATAAGCTTTGGCGCCCTTTGTATGTGCAAAAAAACTAAGTGCTCTCTTTTTGGATTACTTAATTTAATCGATGGCTTAAAATATATATTATATATAAGTACACCTAATAGAATAATTTATTTAACTAATGACGTCACGATCGCTTATCGATGGTTGCGAATGGCGTAATTAGTAACTCGATAAATCATGTAAATTAGACTGTAAAAATGAGAAAATAAAAACACACATCGCATTTATCGCAGACTTGATATCGATATTATATCAACAATCCTAGTACTGGGCAAAGATGGCTGCTTTATTTTTCATGGAATTTTTTGTTGCTGTAAAATTAGTACGTTCCGTGCGTTAAAATATTGTTGCTTGTGTATACATGTTAGTAATAATAATTAAACTCCACCAACTGCGCGTGCACACGGCTTAAAGTAAAACAACATAGCTATTGTGTGGCAGGTAATAGGAAAAGTGTAGAAAATTCCACACAAAAAACAGCAGCAAGTTGAGCCATATATATATGTCCATATATATAAATATATCAGTGTGTGCTATCGTGTGTGTGTGTGTGCGTGCAAATGTTTATAAATAATTTATAATATTCAAAATCAAAATGTGCATGTGTACGATCGCTGCTTGATGGTCGGCCAGCAGAAGCGGAGCAGCAGCAGCATTGAAGGCGTAGAGGAATGCCAGACAACAGCAGCAGCCGCCGCAGCTGAGCAATAGGAATCAGGTAAGGCTTTAAATGTGAATGTGAATGTAAAAGTGACCGTGTATGTGTATGTCATATTTTGGTGATGTTTTGACATAAGGATATCCCAACGCCCTTTTTACGCGTCGTGCTGTCTGTCTGGCATAAATTCTGTGCGTGTGAGCCTGAGGAAGTAGTGTGGGTGAAAGTGACGAAAGCTGGCGCAAAAAGGATAACACAATCAGCCAGGCTGCTGTGCCAATAAGAACTAAAGCAATTTCATGCTCTCATTTTTTTGCTATCTGCCATCTATACGCATTCCACGCACAGGGCGCGTCTTGGCAGTCGTCTCTCTCTTGCTGTCTCTCTCTTTGTATGTGTTACATGAGCGCAGCTTTTGTGCGTATGAGTGTGTGTTTTTGAATAATTTTACTGTTAAACATTGCGTAAAATATTTTTGCAATGTTGTCAAAATTGCACAAACATACACGAACATACATGTGTATGTGATTTATCACACAAGTGATAAAACCCATAAGAAATCAAACAAAATCTATTACTAAAAATCAAATTAAATCAAAACAAGCTTTTTATGTTTGTTGTCTGAGGTCAAACTATTGTTATGTATATACGTAAGATGCGAGAAATCTTCGAAGTAAATATATCCACTAATATACACACAGGAACATATATGCTTGTGTGTATATATTTGTTTTTGCCGTATTTGACGCTGTCAAAAACGAAAGCAAAAAAAACAACAACAAACTACGCAATTTCAACAACAAAAACAGCAACAGCAAAACAAAAACACGTTTTACAACTCTGCGCTCCAATGGCGCGCAATTTTGCTGCTGTTGCCTTTTAGGCTTATTGTGAATAGCAAGCGAGGCTTCACATTCACACGCACGCTACATATATATGCACGCATGCAAAACAAGCGGCTCCATGAATGACCAAATTCAATACAGCTACAATAACGACCACAGAGCAATAATTAACGGCAATAACCGAAGCGTAGCGCATCGTAGTTTCCGTTGTAGTATATGTGCGTAACTTTGATACTGTTGTTGTTTTTTGTTGCTTTTGCTGGTCAGTCGGCAAAAGTATTCGTAGTGCTGACGTCACACCTTTGAAGGCGGCATCTGCTGCTCTTGTTTTTGTTGCTGCTGCACGAAAGCTTTCGTTATGTGTAGTGCAATGCGCGTGGGCGTTGTAGACATACTCCTGCCTCTATATGCGCATATGCGTATATAAATGCCATAATTGCGTGAACTTGTCGTGTACTGGCATTTAAAGGCTGATCAAAGAGCAAGTTATCATTTGATTAAATCGCTTTTTGGTTTCCACTCAGAAAGTATTGGTTATGTAAGACACAATTTAATTCGCTGATCTTTTAATTGAGCTAGTAAAAATTTTTAGCAAAACATTTAACATTGCTTGCATATTTAAGCAAAAGTAAGTGCTTATCATTATATATTTTTATTATCAGTTTTATGACGCGTGGGTTTTCATGGAATTACATTGGAGCACCTGTCGTTATCGCTCTCGTTATCGTTATCGCCGCACACATTACTGTAAAAGCACGGAGCAAGTTAAAACAGCAATATTGTTGTTTATGATGCGATTTTAATTCAATGTGTATATTCGCTGTGCTCATTTTTCTCATTTATTTGTATTTTGCTCTCGCTGCATATTTGACCTGAGATTTTTGTTTTTTTTTTTTTTATTTTGTTTTTTGCTGTTTCCTTTGTTTACTTCGTATGCGGCGTTTGTTTGTGTTTAACCTGTATTTGCACCCAGACTTATTTTTAGCACAATTTAGCTGATGCCTGTTTGATTGTGTGTATGAGTGTGTGAATTTGTGATAGTCTCAGTATTGCTAGTTAAACTTTTTTCATCGTCGAATTTGACTTGTTTAGAGTTAGATTATGGAAAAAAACAATTGAAGGCATTTATTGTTCATGTATTTAAATATCAAATAGGGCTTCAATTAGGTATATCCAAAAAAAATGTAAGACAACTTACTATCCGTTTTTATAGAAGAGAACACAAACTTATTGAAAACCGACTAATTAGGGTCATGACGTGACTTTTATAAATTTATATGTATCTACATGTAACTATCAATTTATTTGTTTGTATACGCAGCTTTATTGCAGTTTTAAAAGTGTCAAAAATGTAACAAGTGTATTTAAGTCAAGTATGTCGATGTTGCTCTTGTTTAAATTCCATTTCAAATTCCAATGCGAGTGACGTCAGCACGACTATCTCTCTCTCCCACTTCCACCTCATTTTTATATGCAATTTCTCTATTCGCATTTGAGTGCTAAGCTTGTACAGTTAAAGTTGGTCGTGAGAGAGTGGAGGTAGGTGCGTCTGTGTGTGTGCATGTCCACTTGTGTTAACTGAATATACACATAAAACGCAAAGTTGCAAAAATTGGCAAAATATCACGAACTGCAGTAATAATATCAACAAATATAACAAACAACTCATTTGTTTTTATGTTTAACTGCAATGTGTAAGATATATATGATTATATTTTCCACCAATTGAAATCAGTGTATAATGCCTTTGTGAAATTGTAAGCTACAGTCAGAAGGAGAAGTAGTAGGCCTCGAAAGGTACACTAATATATTAATGATCAGGGCGACAAGTTAACTCAATCAAAATTTTCACCCAGATTAAAAAAAAATTGTGCAAATACCTGAGACAAATTTAGATGACATTATTGTGTTCAAAAAATGTAGAGTGAATATAGAGCAAAAGTTATTCAATAATTAACTTCCTATAGTAAAGCCCATAATTCATAATTCGCAGTCGCTGCAGAAAGAACCCAGTAAGGGATGGGCGTGCATAAATATTTATCTAGAGGAATTGGAGTATCACATATTAACTACCTTGATTACACAGTTAAGCTTTCATAACGTACCGTTAGCTTTTTTGTAAATGCCATTTAACACAAGTTAAAAAAAAAACAAGCAGAAACAAAATCAAGCGACTAACTTGGTTTGTCGGCCAACAAATATGGTCAAAAAGCCCAAAAACAGAATCTCAGAAAATTGAGCAACATTTGTTATTGTTAATTATGCTTTGGCAATTAATTTTAAAGCCAAAATTAACCAGAGCGCAGCGGTAACAATTTTAAGTAGCATGCGACACGTGTGAATTGATGAAAATACATATGTATACTGAGGTATGAATTGGAACGTCTCCCATGCGAGAAACCAGTGCACACTCACGTCAGCATGCTGTGTTCAAGAGAGATGCACTTGTTACTCTCTTCATAACTAGCCCCACAGCAAGTGCTATACTTTTGCACTGCTTATAGACTTAACATTGAAGAGTTTAGTGTAGTGTTAAACAACCTAAGCAAGGAACTTAACACTTTGTGCTCTCGTCGGCGTGCAGTGCATTTACGACACACACGCAAAGCTATGCACAGGCCGTGTTCAAGAGAGCTACACTTGTTACGCTCTCTATGAGACGCATACGCATTTGTATAGCCAATGTAAGCTTGACTTAACGGTCGCTCACTGCGCTGTAGGCTCTCTTGCTCTTGCTACTTCCACTTGATGCCGGTTACCTCTGTTAGACTTAAGTCAGTTAGAGACTTGTAAGCAAGCCGATCGGTTGACACAGCTCGGATCGTTTCGCCCATGCGCAACGACTTTTTCGACGCGTCGCGTGCTCAGATTTCGTTATTGCCAATTATCGAATTGCAATTGCTTTGTCTTCTTTGCAATAACTAGCAACAATTAATTAAAGTTAACAGCAATGTGTACAAATGCCTAATAATGCAAAAAACGATTGTGTAACAAATATATTTTAAAATTTTGTAATAATTAATTAGATGCATGCAAAAATTTGTTATTTGCCCTGAAGGAAGATTAAACTCTTTCCATATGCAAATTACTAAATTGTTGAAAAAAAAATAACAAAACTCTGACTCTGAAATGTGTTATTATTAAATATAATATATAATATGAAATTGAAGTCAAGTTTTTTGGTGGCGCAATAAACTTTTGTTTAAAAGACTTTCAATGTTTTTTGTTTAATTATAGCTTTCAACTCTTCTGCGTATTAGCAGAAATCGTTTATATTGATTGAAAACAGGGAAATTTGTTCAATAATATTTATGATTATTATATAAATCTTACATGTGAGCCTTGGCCGCATCTAAAATATTTTATTTTATTTTTTTTTTTTTTTGTATAATATATTGGCAAATATGGCACTCTAAAGATGTTGTTTGATTTTGTTCAGGTTCAACCCAATTTTGATATTCTGTTATACTCTTATTTGAACGCTCTTATACCATATGTTTTTTGGCCAACCTTCTTCAAATTTATTTTTATTTCTGTTTCTTAGATAGCAATTTAGTTATTTACCCCACACTCCATAGTTAACCTCTGCTTCAACTTATTCCAATTGCATGAATCATTAGCTTTTCGCAATTGATTTCCACGCTAATTTTGGCGACGTGCTGGCACTCGAGATCAGAGGCAAGAGAGTCTTTGACAAAAAGCTCGTGGGCTTGAGGCTCGTTGAACGTTGGCGAAAAGTCATTTTCAATTTTCCAACGCATTAGTCACCGTCTCGCCTTAAACTGTAACTAGTTTTGCCGTCTCTCTCTCTGTCTTGATG
The DNA here is from genome assembly GCA_035045825.1 of Drosophila eohydei. Taxonomy (NCBI): domain Eukaryota; kingdom Metazoa; phylum Arthropoda; class Insecta; order Diptera; family Drosophilidae; genus Drosophila; species Drosophila eohydei. Next base: position 2,709,660 of record JAWNOT010000095.1, read on the forward strand.
TCTCTCTTTTTCTCTGTCTGCCCCCTCCCCTATAACCTCCCTCTTTGACAATTTTCATGCTGCTAATCCACGTAAAACGTCATCATCCTGAGAGAGTTGCTCTTGCCCAAGTGAAAGTGGACAAAATATCAACAACAACGATTGCAGACGCGTGAATTAATTTTTAGCGTATTGGTTACTCCAAGCAAACAGAGTATACTGCTTTTGATGGAATTTATGTAACAGGCAGCATACAGAGTAGACGATCCATAGTATGTAATATCTTATTCAGGATCAATAGTCCATTCAGTCAATAAGAGCTAGATTTCATGTTTGTTTTTCCACGAACTCTATTTAAACTTGACTTAGTTACCTTCCATTTTTCGGCTGTTTCACAATGCATTTAATAAAGCATTTTATAGATACGTCAATCGAGTTTTAGAAATAGAAATATAGGGTCTCTCCTAGTCGAACACGTTAAGTAATTTTATTTTACGATTTACGTTTTGTTTCTTTTATGCACATATTTTCTGTTTAGTTAGGCAATTTGCCATTCACTGCACACGACGCCAAATAATAAAACAAAAATTAAAAAATAAATGAATAAAAAGCGATTGGAACGGAACCGATCCCCTCAAATAACCAATAGCATACGGCCATTGGCGCATTTATTTTCCAATTGCATTTCATTTTATTGTTTCACCTCTATTTTTCTCTTTTTGTTGCTTATTTTTCTTTTACACTTTTTTTTGTAGTGTACGGGGTATTTGCAATTTGTTAAACTGTTTGCTGGGTTTCTCTTAAGTTTCTTTATTATTATTTATGATGCTATATATTCAATATAAATATATATATTATACAGCATTTTTATATAGAGTAATATATAAAATATAAGTTTTAGTTTTACGAATATTTAAAAAACATCGCATCGCTCGCTCTACTAGGTTTCAAGATTAATACGTTCATTCATACGAACAAGCAAACAGATAAACATGGCTAATTCGCATTTATATTGTAAGCCACGCCATCTGCCTGTTACAACTATTTATATGTGATGCGCACTTTAGTGTATTAGGACGTTGTTATACGTTTTCTACAGTTTTCACATTTTCCACACGTTTTATTTTATGCGTACCTGCCTGGCTACAAATTAATTGTAAATTTTTCAATACTTAATTAATCTTAACTGCAACGCCCTACAAAACGTACGGTGTACCAAAAAAAAAAAAAAAACAAAGTAAAAAACAAAAAACGCAACTTTCACTTAGACGCACTGCAGATATATGTATATACGTGTATATATATAATATATGAATATCTATTTGTACATTTGTTATATATATTATATAGATATATACATATAGATATATATGTTCATGCAACAGGTAAAGCTGCAGGCTATCTAAATATAATAATAATTTGAGTGGCGCTTGAGGATATCCCCATTGTTTTTCTTTTTGCTTTGTTGTGTTTTTATAGCCTTATTGTCTTATATTATTGCCCACTTTGTTTTTCACTCAAGTTCAGGTTTTTTCTTTTACTATTTTTGTCAGTTTGCTTTTATTTTGATTTCGCTTTTCATTTTGCATTTCGTTAAGGCAACAACAAAAACTTGTGTCATATTTCTGTTTTGTTACTTTTCCGTTTTTGTTTTTTTTTTTTTTAATTAGCTTCTTTTTATTTTGAATTCTTCTTTTGGTTGCTTCTTCTGCTTCTATGTTGTCTATTTCCTGTCCAGAAAGAATTCGAGTCTCTCGATAAGCAATCGCTTTCCACGTGCTCAATTCTGTTGGATTTCAACTCATTTCCATAGTTAATTGTTCCCTCTCGATTGACATTTGTTCTTAAATTTCTTGAAAGAGTAAAACATATGTAAAAAGCGAAAAGATCTTTAAAGGAAAATCATGTCTAGGTAATGAACTTTAAATACAGAAGTCTCTTGCAAAGCTCTATTTTGTTATTGTAAATCGAATTGATTCTTGAATCTGTTCAATTTTTAAACTAAAGTTTTATCTCTTATTGAAAGTACTTGCTGTACTTTTTGCATATCTCACTCTTTTTGTTAACCTACCAACTGTCTAGTTGAGTAAAAATAACAATGCAAGTATGCATTAATTCACACCCAATTAACAACTCATAGAAAAGCAACGTGAACTATGCAACTCGTATTCGTATAGAGCTTCTTTTTTTTTGTATAATACTTTGAGTGTGTCGACATTTGCACATAACTGTAAACATTTCACCTGGTTGTTATTTGCGGACTTTCCCAACGTATTTCTGACTGCCTTGATTAAGATGTCGTATGTACTATATAAACAAAAACTGTAACAATGGGCGTTGTCTGCATTCCCACGCCTAAACTACATGTGCCTACGTAAATATATATATATATATATATATATATATATATATATATATATATATATATATATTTATATTTATTTATGTATTTATTCCCGCAAATTCCAATTCAATTCGTGCTGCGTGTTTTCCCATCCCATAAAAATTTAACGAATATAGAAATATAAACTAAAGTATGAGATACTATATGCCCTGCACACACTATGAGAAATTATTGAGTATTATTTTTGGTTCTAGATGTTTTTTAAATTTTTGGATAAAATGATATTAATAACCAGGAACCTACATAAGAAACTGTCAATATAAAGCTATGTGAAACATTATTAAAACCAAGTCGAATTATTGATAATATATACACCAAGTTGACTAAGACAGAATATATATATATACCATAAGATATTTGAGAATAGTTGTTTTTGTTATCCCGATCGATTTTTAGCGGCTATTAACCCTATTTTTGTTTTTTCTAACAATTACTTCTTCTTAGATATCCAAGTATACATTATTTCTTAAGTTCAATTATAGTTAAAATAGCAATACGAAAAACAACTTCACAATTACTCTTACTACTGCTCTATATAAACCCCCCGCCCCATTTGATCTTGACTAGTTGACAAATATGGAGCACAATTTCTGCTGCTGCTTTTTGTTTCACTTTTTTTACTTGTTCGCTTGGATTTTCTCCATAGCTATTTTTAATTTGCGCATTTTGTTGTCTGCTCTGTCTGCGTCGCGGGCATTATCATTATTTGTAGTTCCTTTATTGCCTCGGTGCTCCATTGATTTTTTTAGTTCCCCTCTTTTGTAAATCGAAAAAAAGTCCAAGTTTAATTAGTATTATTACAAAGAAATACAATTTTTGCAGTGCACTTTGTTTGCCTTAGGCATTAGCCTCGATTCAACTGTGGCAGGTACTCGAGCTCTTTTGGGCTTGTCTCTATAGTAGCTTCTCCATTGTTGCTAATGATTTCGATAATGATGATGATGCTGATGATAATGGTTCTGATGATGATTTTGATGAGTTCAATGGTCTGTGCTATAGCAGTTAACATAGAATACTTAACATTTCTATTGGGTTTTCTAAGCATTGCAAAGGGTTAATGATATTTATATATAAATATTGTGCCTTAAATAGAAGGTATTTTATAAGATAAATCAAAGGACAAACCTTCAAAATTGAGAAACAAAATGTATATTATATGGCATTGTGCTGTTAATAGCATTTTATAAAAGTTTGGCTAAAAAAGCTTTGTTCGATTTAATGTTTAAATGTGTTGGAAACAATTTAAGGTAGTTATCGATAATACGAAAACCCGTGACATTCTACAACACTGTCAGGATAATCTACTTGAGACGATTAAAATTTGCGCCACCAAAGAAGTAATTAAAATGAGGTTTTAAGCAAAAAATAATACTTAATATACATACGTGCTTAAGTGTATGTTTGTAAATTACCTATATTTTGTATGTGTATAAATATATGTGCCTAGTGAGTGGGTAAGGGCAAAGGAAATGCCGTGTGGAACATGGTGACAACTATAAAAATAACCTGCGATGGAGTGTTCATCCAATCCAATTCGTATCTCACGCCCACGCAAACGAACGCATCAACAGCAGCAACTGTTGCAGCTGCAGCAACAGAAGCAGCAGTTGCTACTGCTACTGGCAGCAGTTTGAGCAACGACAGCGACAACTCGCAGACAAGTAGTGGCAGTCAAACCACAAGCGCCACTAACCAGAGCCACAACAGTCACAGTACCAAGTCCAAATCCCCACGCACCAATTGTAGTCGACATCGAAGTGGAGGCGTGGCAGCCACGCAGGACACTCGCAGGCGTTATTACTATTTTGGCAGCAAGGATGTCTATTGGTGCAAACAGAGCTTGACGCGTAGCGCCAGCAGTCTGGGCCACCGGGAAGCCAACAATAGCACCACCTTAATCACTACTAGTAACGGTGGCCAGCTAATTGCCAAGGCGCGTCGCCGTCCGCTGCAACTGTGCAGCAGCCTGAGTGCCGCTTATGCACCGCCAAAACGAAAGGAATTCTATTTTTGTGATAAATATGCATCCGCTGGCTCTTCCAACTCCACCACCAATGGCAATAGCTGTAGCAATGTCAAGCACACGGCAACAAGCGCAACTAACACAAGTGCGCAGCCAATCGATGTGCGTTTGCTAAACTTTCTACGTAATGCACAGCGCAGATTTCAATCAGCATCGACAACCGTAACAACAGCAGCAGCCGCAGCAGCAACAGCAGCATCAGCGACAACAACTAAACCAAAGTCTGAAATCAACAGCAGAAGCAACACCAAAGAACGTGCCTTAGCTAGGAACAGGGGCAACAACAATAATAACACCAGTAGCGGCAACAATAACCACAGCAGCTCTCTGCCGCTGATAATCAGTACCGATGATTGGTTTGGTTAGTATATAACAATAGATTATTCGATATATATATATATATATATATATATATATATATATATATATATATATATATATATATATATATATATATATATATATATATATATATATGACAATATACTTCTGAAATAAGACAAGATGTGTCTTAATCATTTATTAATTTCTAATAACAGAAAAATAATCAAAATTCTATTAGCTTTATTTTGGCCAGATAACGGTTGAATATACCAATTGACGAATTGACTTTACAAGTATGTATTGTTAATAGTTAATAGCCACCTAGACAACAGAGGCACAATGAAGATCGTTTAAATCCTATATTTCTAGTGTTGTCTTAGTCCATGATGATGTATTAACAGCTTATCAATATATCATAAAAGTACAACAACAAAGCCACCTTAAATACAAAATTCTATTTTATTTGCGGTTTATGTGGTTCCTCCTCCTTGGTATTTCTTTTTTTCGCGTTGTATTTTGCAAACGAAATTTCATAAGCCGCAAAGTAACATCTATGTCTATAAAACATGCCAAAAAACAGCCCTGTGCTCAATGTCGCAAGTGCTGTGCTGCATATAAAGATATAAAGTTACCATCGTTGCGCTTGGTAAATCATCAAACATCGAAACCCGACAAGAGCTAAGGCAACAGCCCACCAACTACACATTCAGCGCCTTGTTTTGGTTGACATTGATGCCGGGTTTTGAATTTTGGGCTTTGGATTCAACAAAACCAAAAGAGTTAGTGTCCAATTGCACGATGTTGCCGACTCCAGGGAGCTAGCCGACTAGCCAATGAGGCAATAAACCCATATTACATTTTTATTTTGGAATTTTAAATTTAAAGTTTTATTTTTTGTTGTGAATATTTTGAAAGTGAATGGATCGTAGTTTATTTACACTCCTATAAGAGTTATTCCAAATTTGTCATAAAAATGTGTTAATCTTATCTAAAAAAGTTATAGTTACCTTCTTTAAAAAAAATTAGAAATTAGTATAAATTGATAGACTCACCTCTTCATACTATAAAATCATCGTAATCTACCTTATAGTTCTCTGCTTTTTAATGGATATATACAAATATATTTCCAAGGAAAAATAAACTAGCCGACTTAATAAATAACTGACTGAATGCCCCACAGGCAACTCGCAACAGCAAATGGGAGGGATGGAAATCGTATATGCTGCAGCAAGTATATATATGCAGTTCAACACTTAACATATAGAGGTAAAAAGTACGTGAGAATCTTTTGTATTGCTTCCTCATTGTATGCAGAATTAAGGAAGGAACCGAGCTGAAGCAGAGAGAGCATGGGCGGGAGTAAGGGAATCAAGAAAGTAATTTTGTTTAGTTTCGAGCTGGAAAGTGTAAAATAATAATGAAAAGAAAGAAAGAAGTAACTTTAGTCAGTTGAGTGAGGCATAACAAAAGGTGTGAATGGAACGAGCGGAGGAAAGGAGGAATGGACCGAGCGGAGGCCACATGATGATAGTATGAATGGCGTGCCACAGTCACATGGAGAAGGCAGGCAGTCAGGTAGACTGGCAGACTGGGGAACGGAGTGCCTTGCTCCGCTGCTTTTTTGTCCAGCAATTTGCATACATATGTGTTGCATGTAAAGCGGGACGTTGCAAAAACCGCAAGCAGACAGCAGGAAGAAGGAAGCCAATTTACATACATATAACAACATGCAAACTTACCTATATAGAGACACTCATGCACACATATCAGCTCCTATATAATTAATAATTACATGGGTACTAGCTGTGTGTCAGGTGGGCAGACGATCAGCCAGCAAGTGGGTAGCGCTGTGAATCAGTTTGAGGTTAGAGTTTGTTCAATGTGAATAAGTCCTTGAAAAGGATTTTTCTCATTTCGTGTTCGACAGACATCTGCAATTATATTTATATATATTTTTCTTTAAGCTTAGGCTGTCTGTTATTGACTGTTTTTATCCTTTCATATAGGTGAGCTAGGAGCAGTAAATGTAACTATGTTGAATAATATAAGGGATAGGCTAACCACCATTTTGGTATTCCTTGAGTGTACTTTTTGTGACTTCATTTATCGCAATTTTCTATTTTAATTAGCGGAACTATGTTTACTTTGATTATAATGATATATATATATAATGATAATGCAGATGCATATATATTTCTAACGACAACATATCATGTAATATTTAGTTGTTTTCTTTTAAAATTCCTATCTATCTCATTTTTTTGTGTTAGTTGCAAGTTAATTCCTTTTGTAGAATCGCCAAGAGAAAATCGATAATTAATATATATTTGAAAAAGCTATATAATAATTAAATTGTATTATTTGCAGCAATTGCAATCTTCCTCATTTAACTTGCGTAATTAATTTAGAATTTGCTTAATTTTTAATTAGTTCGGTGGTCGTCTAGCAACTTGTGCAACCTAATGAGAATTACCTCATCCATAGCCATAGCTAAACCGATAATATAGCCATATAAGCAATTGCCTGTTGACTGGCCTGGCATACTGCGCATTTTACACACACCCACAGCACGCTTCCTACATTGATTGACTCAAGTATGTGTGTGACAAAATAAAATAAAATAAAAGAGCCGAATGAGAGATACCCTAAGGAGCAGCGATGAATTTTCACTTCTTTCAAGTATATACCCAAAAGTTATTTTTCACGTAATCGTCAGGAATGTCGACTAGGATATACCACAGTCCCTGGGAGGAGTAGTTAAGCTCCTGGCTAGACATTCATTTGTACATACAGTACATATATGTATGTGTATATCTGATGTACTCTCTTTCAAAAGTGATACCCATTCAAATAGGTATAGGGTATGCACATAAATAAAACAAACAATTGTCCATGAATCATTGATGTTTATGGATGCGTTCGCACTCATGTCCGGCAGATCATTAACTTTATTTTTAAAGCCAACCCTTTCGAAATTTATGATTATTTTGTGCACTCAACAATTGCAATGCAAATACTCCTCATGATATATATAGCATATAATTATAATAACAGCCGGCCTGACAGGCGACAATTTCAGCCAATAAATATATTTGAGATCATATTTCATGCAATTTACTTGCACTTAATGAAGCTTTTCGAGTTTGTTGTTTGCTTTTTTCATATTCTTCCTCTGTTTTTTTATACGTATACCTAATGAACACTTTGGAAACACGCGTACAATATTTTTTATATTTGGTTTTGCATTTGCCTTTTGTTTACTTGCTTTTTACAATCTCTTTTTGGTTTGAAGTTACGGTATATATGTTTTGGTTTATGTTTACAGTTCGCGCGTGCGTGCCTTTGGCAGAGCAGCAAACTCAATGCTTCGATAAATATATATCGATAACACGCATTGCCATTTCAGCTGTTTCAGCGAAACTGACAAACATTTGCATAAAACTCAAGTGCCAATTGGCAAATAGAAAACGTTGAATGACTAATTAAAAGTCAGAGTCGAAATGAGAACCTGTACCCACGATACATACAATGTAATGTAGATACACCTATAATGTCATCAGGTGTAGCGGGTGTTGCCAGCTCAATGTTGACAGTTATAACACTCTTTATCCCGCCCACCCAAAACTCAGTTATCGTGCGTGTGTCATATATGTAAATGTGTAATTACATTAAACTTCGCCTCACAATGACTTGGCTTTGTTTGCTTGTCAATTCTGTAGCGTCAACATATTTATATATATATGTATATAGCATCCACATGGCATCTGTTCGAGTATACAAATATATCCGTCTGAGTCATACATGACAATGAAATACGCAAAATTATTAAAATTGAGATGCGCTGGGGCAGGCTCTCTCAGATCCTACAGTCGAGATGACGCTGAAGGTCAAGCATCAATTTGTTTTCAGCCTTTGTGACAGTAAGATACAAATAAACGAGTGTACTCTGGCGAGAATACCCGACTAGAGTTTATCATAAACACCACGCCGAGCTAACTCATTCACATATATGTATATATATCCTGTACGGCTAGTTCTAACTGATTATTACAATATTAAACACACTCTCAATGACCCAATTTCTTATAAGATGTATTTGCTCGTTCATGCTTGGTGCGTCCTCTTCTACACGACGTAAACTACAGGGTATAACGCGTATAGAGTTCGTAATTTATATTATCATGGGGTTTTAACTGAAGTGACATTTTGAAAATGATATCTACAGCTACAAATTATAACGCACATAGATTATTTTAGTTGAGATAATGGGAATGCACAGAGACTAATGACTTCAATGACCATCATAAGACATCTGTCATATATAACTTTCTATATACATATCTTAGTTTAAAAAAAAGGTATATACATATATATGTATACACATTTTTTTCTTATGAGGTGAGTGCTGCTTCGTTTAACGAAAAATTTGTTCAATTCGATCATTAGAGTAAATGCAATTCGTTGTATTGTCAGATACAATTAACTTCGTATCGATTCGCGTGACTTTCGATCAGGAAACTAATGATAACGTTGACTGATGACTGCAAACCCTATTTTCGGGAAGTCATGCACAAAATAATTTCCAAAACATCAAAAAGAAATAATAAAAGAGTGATAAATCATACACAAAAGTGTGGATAATTGCAAATGGCATGAGTCTCATGTACAGCGGATGTGGTTAAAAAATGCTATTTGTATTTCGAATTGTGCAAGGTCAAAGCTGAACTTGGCTAATTTGATAGGCTTTTACCCCAGCAATTGGAGTTGCAGCACCTCCTTTCACACAATTGAAACGTAGTAAACAGCTCGAAAGACGATTCTCTCACGATAAATCGCTGTCTCGCCGCACAATGAGAAGAATCGAAAATTAAATATGCTAAAAGTGTTTCCGCAATGAAATTTACATAAAATTTGAAAATTGGGCAATGCCACCAGACAACATGCCCAACCCAAACTAATTTCAAACACTATTGCGAACCAAATGAATCCAGAGAACTAACAACAGAAATACAAAAGTAAAAACGACTAAAAACAAACAAGCAAGAACGTTGCAGTCGAGTTTAACCAACTGTATAATAATTGCTTTCGGTTTGGAAACAGCTAAATAGATCAATAGACAAATTATTTTAGATAATTTGAAAGTCAGCAGCTAAATAATTAATCAAAAACTTAGCCATCATACATACAAGAGCCACATTGGCCAAAGCCAATATACTCTTATGACTTCCAGAACGAGTATAACTAGAGAATTTTAAGTTCTGCGACAGATACTAAGTGTAAGTTTCGTCATGCTGCTAATTTATGGCTAAATACATTTTAAAATACCTTGAGATTTTGAATGTCCCACACCTGGACAACTGCTGATTCATCCCATAATTAAATGTGAAGCTTTTTACCAAACGATTGCAAAAATTTACATAGTAATACGCTCCACTACACTACTAAATTAGAAAGAAAAAAATATATATATATATTTATATATATATATATATATATATATATATATATATATATATATATATATATATATATAATGTATTAGTTAGTTTATTCTTTTTTAAGTTAAATGTAAATTTAAGCTAATTACCTTAAAGCTAATCTAAATATGAACTGTCTCAAATTACCTTGATGCAAAATGTTTTATTAGCTGGCAACTCTCAAGGCTATTAGTCGCATGTCATATACCCTTTTTATATGATTCACAAGGATTACAGGGTATTTGGCTACATGTGAACAGTAGCTGAAAGTTACTCACAAAATGTCACAGTAAAAGTTTCAGTTATGCATGTCTAATGCAAATGTATTACATTTGCCAAAATCTTACCATATTTCTCGCTCGCTCTTCATTCGCTTTCTCGCTCTCACTCGATCTGCTTTTTCTCTCTCTACGTGCGTGCGTGCGTGGGCGTTGCTACTGCGCTTTATTATCGCTGGTTTAATATGCGTGTAATGTTTCCACCAACAATTTAAGTTTGCTAGTGTAATATATATATATATATATATATATATATATATATATATATATATATATATATATATATATTTGTCGTTTTTTTAGCTTTTTGCGTAACTGTTGCCGACTGTTTAGCAAAGTTATTTCACCTGCTTAAATAAACGTGCATGGGATTAGCTAAATGTGTGATACGACTTCCCAATGACTCTGATAAACACTTGTATTTAAGTTATGTTTTTTATATACTTACGGTAATGACGATATCTCAGCGCGTGTCCAAATACAAGCACAATAACTTTTAAGAAATGAATTAGGTAAATTAAATTATATCATATACTACATTAATCAGTCACTTCAATATACGTATATATACATATTATGCAGCAAACTGTGTTTATATTTTTATCCTCTTTCATTATCTGAGGAGTATTTTCTGTATGAATAGAAAGTGCTTCGGTGGCATTGAAGATAACGACTCCAGTGCATCCTCGTCCTATGGGGCTAAGATTTTTTTAAAAGCTGGAATTACGATAAAATCTAAGCTGAAAAGTAGCTAAAGAGAAAAATTATAGTTTATTAACTTATGTCAATATATATATATGTGTGTGTGTGTGTGTGTGTATGGATAAATTATTGTTGGGTGGGACTTTCGTAACGCCGTAGGCCGCCAGGGCGTTGCCTGTCATGCGTTGCTAAGTTGCCAATAAAAATGTATCTGCTTCATGCCGAGCTGCACTTGAATATGAATTTGAACTTGAAATCCTATTAGCGAATTTTTTGAGTAATACTTGAATAGTTGAAAATTGAATGAGCGAATATTTGCCATTGTGGCAGTGTGTGTATGTATGTGTGTGTTTGAGCGAGCGTGCGTGTGTGTGGTTGTGACTGAGGGTCTCTCTGTCAAAGATTAATTTATAATGGCCGCTAAGGTGTGTGCTGTGCAGTGTTGTGATTAGATTAGCACTAAAGTGCTAATAATTTATCCATTGACTTAATGAATTTTCACATAAATACTTTTACAGACGAAGAAGCAAGCGAAGCAGCAAAGGAAACACAGGCAGGCTTAGCTAAAACAAATAACCAGGCGCTGATAACCGTTCAGATCAAGCAGGGAAAGCGCCAACAAATACAACTAAAACAAAAGAAACAACGCCAAATAGCAACAGCAGCAGCAGCAGCTGGGGCAGGCGGACAGGTGACAACGCCAACAGGTGAACCGAACGTTGGCAGCTGCAAGGTCGAGGATATGAACAGTCACGCGACCGCCACACAGAACGGACAATCAACGGTCGTTGGTCATCATCGCGGGTACTCGCAGCCATCGTCGATCGCTGCCGCTGCCGCGACAGCCGCGTCGGGCGGCACAGCCGGCGATCCATGGTATTTGCAAGCGACTGGGCATCAAATGCCGCCAACCGCTCCGCTGAGGCACAATAAACGACCTGCACCACAGCCCAATTCCATGGGCGTGGTCGGCGTTGGAGTTGGTGTTGGCGCTGCAGCAACGCTACTGCATCAGCAACAGCTGAGTCAATCCCAGCCACACATTATGCCGCCAAGCATACCACCGCACCATCATCATCATCATCGCGACAACAATGCGGTATGTCAAAAACTAATTGCTTGATCAGCAAGCACATTCTATTTAAATTAAATTAAGTTCTTAATTCAATTGTAAAGTACTCGGGGTAATCAGAAGGAGAAGAAAACAATAATTGCAGGTGCATTACAGTTAAAAGTAATTGTCTGTTATTTAAATTCAAGTGGATACAGAAGTGTTCACCTAGCACTATATTGGCAGTGGGTTCAAATGGATATGGAGCGTTATAAAATTGATAATGGTTATAAATAAGATATAGACGTGCGTCATGCGGAACAATCTTATCTAACATGCAGTTAGATATAACATTATTCTAAGCTCATAAAAAAGGTAAAGCCTAATGAATTAATTAATTCAGTTTATGAGACAAAATAAAAATATTATCAATCTAATTTATAGGCAAATGAATTAAATTCACGTCTAATAGTTCTCATTCTGTTACAGCACCAAACAGCATCAGCAGCCGCAGCAACGGCCTTACATCTGTCATCGCATGCACTAAATAGTCATAATTTAATCAACAATCATTCGCCAAAATCGCCCAATCAAACACAACAGCAGCAGCAGCAGCAGACGACGACAATACAACAGCAGCAACAGCAACATAGCATATTGTCAACGTTTGCGCCCGCAACAGCAGCAACACCACATGTGCAGGCCGAACAGGCTGCTGCATCTGTAACGGCAGCAGCTGTTGCCGCCGTCACACAGCAACAGCAGCAGCAACATATGCAGATGCTAGCTAACTGCACTTCCAGCAATAATCTAATGTCCTCCTCTCTAACGCTACAAGCGCCGGTTGGCGTATTGCCGCCAAAAAGCTTAGTCCTGAGCAGCAGTAGCAGCAACAGCACAACCAGCAACAGTAACAACATGCCAATAGTTGCTAACAGTGGGAGCACCACCAGCAACAGCAATACAAGCAACAACGCCACCAGCAACTGTAGCAACACCAACAGCACTACAGGCATGTCCACATCGCTGCATAGCTTCGATATAAACGGCAGCGGCGGCAGCATGGACAAGTGGACAAGTGGATCCACAACTGCAATGAATCACGCATCGCTATCGCCTACGGGCGCACCGCAGCAACATCACCTGCGCAAATGTGAAGTTAAACTGAATGCAATGCCGTAAGTTGAGAATTGAAATTTCTTGAGAATATATACATTTAAATACATTAATAAAAATAGTAGATTTCGAAATAAAAAGGGAGTGTCTGAGATCTAGTAACTATGAAGTAGTAAAAAAGTTCAGTCTCTATTTTGCGGCATTTGTCGTAAGGCTTTCCTTTCATTTAAGGCATAAATAGCATATATGATAAGTATCTGAATGCAAGTTTAAAAATAAGATTTATGCAGTTTTTAACGCCAGTTATATCTACAGCATTTGCGGAAAGGGTTTTGATCGCCTGTAGCTTCCCTTCGGTATACAGATTTTTATATAACATAACAGTTATTGCTGGGTTAAAAATCATTTATTATAGACTAAATGTATGAGTAAATATCCTAAAATAGGATTTGCCTTTACCAAACTTAACCAAGTCAGTTTTTACTCTTATATCACTCTCAAGTCCTTATGTTACTCATTTCTGATTCAATTCTCTTCCATTAGCTGGTTTCATGGCAGCATAACGCGCGATGAAGCGGAACATTTGCTGCAGCCACGCGAGGATGGGCTATTCCTAGTCCGTGAATCGACCAATTTTCCCGGCGATTACACGCTGTGCGTTTGCTTTCAGGGCAAAGTAGAACATTATCGTGTCAAATATCTGGAGAACAAGTTAACTATCGACGACGAGGAATACTTTGAGAATTTGGGACAACTGGTTGCGGTAAGTCGAAACAGAATTTCCGAAGCCATAAGTATTAATAATCTCTGTTGAACACCCTATAGCATTATGAGGCTGATGCGGATGGACTATGCACCCAGCTGATTAAGTGTTTGCCCAAATTGGGCAAACAAGAGTTTTGCATTAACTCCAAAGAGTTTGTGGATAAGGGCTGGGTTATACCTGAATCGGAGCTCCAGCTGCGAGAAAGCATTGGCAAAGGCGAGTTCGGCGATGTCCTTCTAGGAATACTGCGCAACGAGAAAGTCGCCGTCAAGATGCTCAAAGATGAGGGTGCTGTGCAAAAATTTCTCGCTGAGGCGTCGGTAATGACGTAAGTTATATATTTGTAAATATTTAGAATCTACAGAACTTGTTTAATTAACAAATAATTTTCATTGACAGAACGCTGGAGCACGAAAATTTAGTCAAGTTTATTGGTCTTGTTTTCACCAGCAAGCATCTGTACTTGGTGACGGAATACATGAGCAAAGGATCGCTGGTTGATTATTTGCGTTCTCGTGGACGACAGCACATAACCAAAAAGGACCAAATCAATTTCGCCTTGTAAGCCCCTAATATAATATAATGTAATAATATACATTTTTAATACGTGGTATATTTTGCACTTGGATTTGCAGCGACACAGCCTCTGGCATGGAATATCTGGAGGCTAAAAAGGTTGTGCATCGAGATTTGGCTGCCCGTAATGTTCTTATCTCGGAGGATTGTGTAGCTAAGGTATCCGATTTTGGTCTGGCACGCGAAGAATGCTATAATCTTGATGTTGGCAAACTGCCCATCAAATGGACAGCGCCCGAAGCACTAAAAAATGGCGTAAGTTTGTCTAAAGCTAAAAAATTTAGTTTAAGTCATAATAGTGTATTTTAAAGAACTGAAATGCAAATTAAAGCCGATTAATTTATGTTGTGTACAAATTATAATGCTTAAAGTTTAGTCTGAATCAAATTAGGCTTCGATTCAGTATTGTTTTCAAAAACATCTTACTAATTTGCTAATTATTTTTATAATTCCTTAGCGCTTCTCCAATAAATCGGACATGTGGAGCTTTGGCATACTACTGTGGGAAATCTATTCCTTTGGACGTGTGCCTTATCCCCGAATCGTAAGAATATATGATCGATACTATAAGTTAAATACACTAACCGGTTTAACCTTTAGCCATTAGCGGACGTAGTGAAGCATGTGGAAGTTGGCTACAAAATGGAAGCACCCGAGGGTTGTCCAGCGGAAATATACGAGATGATGCGTCAGGCGTGGGACTTGAATCCAGTGAAACGGCCAACATTTGCGGAGCTAAAGGTGAAGTTGCAGCAGCTAAACAATGCAACAGCGTGAGAGGCGGGCGAGAGCCAAAACAACATTAAAGATATAAAAGGAATCAATTCAACAACTAATGGATATTTATGTTTGAAATAAACTTTGATTTGAGGGCTGGAAAATAAAAAAGAAAATCCGCCAAGACAGAACGAAAGCTTCATTTACACACTGACACTGAACGCAACAATTTTTCGTACCAATATATATATATATATATATATATATATGTAATTATTTAGACGTATATAACTAATTTACAACAATTTATTTACATATATAATTTATACGATAAGTTTTTTGTAAGCTTAAGCGAAGGAAACCCAACACAATCAAGCAATGTTAGTGAGATGCTATGCTAGCAGCTAACAGTATATATACATATAAACACATTTAAAGCGTTGTGTAGCTTACTATTACTATTACAAATATATATATATATATATATATATATATATATATATATATATATATATATATATATATATATATATATATATATATATATATATATATATTCGTGTTAACTGTAGGTTTGCTATTTATATAGTTTGGCCCATCCAATTCAATTAATTATTTACACTACTATCACTCTCATCTCTCTTATATATATATAAATATATGTTTTATGTTATAGAATACACATACATATGATTAATAAAATTGTTTATAGTTTTTGTTTTTAACTATTCAGCTTATTTGATTTACAAAATTTTAGGTTGAGTTGTGTATAATTTCTGTTAAACATGTTCTATGTATAACACAAGAGCGAAAACAAACAAAAACTTGTAATAAGTTGCTGAACTACTAAATGAAGAACCCACTACATTATCAGTATAAATAATAAAAAGTAAAAAGCTCCTGCAAATTAGTTAAATTTAGTTACATTTACATTTGTATATCTAATCAAAAATGAGCAAAAATTATAAAACAAAACTTCAAGTAAAAAATTAAATTTGGAGAAAAAAATCGATATTTTATCAGCTTGGGCTGTGCGTCCTTAAAAGCAACAACAAGAAACAACAAACACTTGTGAAAATATGCATTACATTAATACTACACCTAAAAATCAACCAAGTTATGAAAACATTAAACTCTAAATAACATACTAAGTATATTATGTGGCATGTTTATTGTATAATAATCATAATAATAATATAAATTTAAATTATTACGCGCAAGTTTCTTCTATGTAAAACCCCCAAATGTTTTGTCTATCTATTTGTTTATAATAATAGAATCTCTTGCAATTTTATATATATATTTAAATGCTGATATATCTGCTATATATAAATCCAAATCAGCAAATAAAATTCTTAAGAGAAATTGTAATTTATTTATGCATATTAACATTAATATACAACTTACTTAACCTTTTATGTTTTATCTTTAGTGTTTTTTACGTTTCTTGTTTCATAAGAAACTTGTACAATTTTGCTTTAATACTTACATTTATTTTGCACACGCAGACACACACGTACACGTCCACTTTAATTTACAATTATTTTTATTTAAAGTTATTACTTTTTTAAAACAACAACTCTTAAGTAAAATTAATACACAATTTTTGTCAAACAAACCTTAAGTTAGCAAAAAAAACGCAAAAGTTTTACACAAAAATCGCACGAACACGTAATATTTAAAGGAATGGAGCTGCAGATTGAGATGAATATAAAAACTTTTAATAAAAGTGAAAAATTATACAAATTTTTGTTTTCTTGAACTAGATATGAATTTGAACTTATCAGAAGCAAATGACAAATTCATCTGCGCTCATTGGGGGCGTAGGAAATTGGGTTAAACTGTAAATTCAAAAATTTTAGAGCTGGACCCCTAAATTTTTGACACGTGAGTTAATCTTAAGATATACAGATCGACAAACAATTATACATTCGCCCTCAATAGGGGCGTGGTTTGGATTCGTAATTTTGCCTTCAACCAATACCGTAAAAGCTAGAAATATGGGATTTACTGTGTTTGTTTTTCTAATGAATACACGGATTTAGCTTATCTTGGATTTTGGATATTGGATATTGGATTTTGTATTTTGTATTTTGAATTTTGAATAACTATCCCATTCAAACCAAATTCATTTAAATCGTATTTTAAATCTACTTGTGCTTTGGTAAAAAACAAACAAATATAATTTATTAAGAAAGTCCATTTAGAAGAGAAGTTATTCATCCCATCGTATAGCCTGTACTGGATCCCAAGCGCAGTAGCTGTATGTGTGTATTAAAGAATCGTCGAATGATTGGGTTCAGAGTATCTCCTAGTCGAGCAGCCCCGACTACAGAAGTCTTAATAGTATTCTTTTAAAATTTGATATTCGAAAATATTTGATAGATCTTATATTGGATAAGACAATAGATTGGCGTGTGATATTCAGTACATGAAATGGGTTGATTACACATTTCCGTTTCACAAACACGTCCTACTACTAAAAGTCAATCTGATAATATTATACCATGCTTAGCTATATAAAAGCTCATAGATGCTACAACGAAGTTACATTCAATCCAAAATGAAGTTTCCAATTGCACTTGCAGGCATATTGATATCATTATGTGCCAGTTCAATCAGCAAGGTAACTCTGAGAAATCTTCGAACATTTTTTACTTAAACCGGGTCTAAAATTATGTCCAAGGATATTTTCCTAACAGCGCAATTATGACGTCGAAATTGTGTCTATAGCTGTAAACTCTACGGATGAAAGCAAAGGAAAAATAGATCTACGTGTCGAACGAATCTCTCGTGGCGAAACTGTTTTAAATGGAACTTGGGATTGGCAATATGATGTAGACGATACTACCATGGTAATGTTTATGGGTTTTACTAAACTAACTTGGTAACAATTGACGAATCCACTTTTGCTTGCTTTACCTTTCTGTGTTTCAGTTCGAAACGATCATTTATAGTTCTACCAGTGGATCTGAGAATGACTATAAAGTGCTACCATATGGTATACCATCGATCACATTTAACGAATTTTTGGAGACGCACTACAATGATATTATATATGCGAATTTTATAAACTGCTC
Source organism: Drosophila eohydei (assembly GCA_035045825.1). Taxonomy (NCBI): domain Eukaryota; kingdom Metazoa; phylum Arthropoda; class Insecta; order Diptera; family Drosophilidae; genus Drosophila; species Drosophila eohydei. The sequence continues at coordinate 2,728,153 of JAWNOT010000095.1, forward strand.
AAACTTAGCATTTTTTAAAAACAGATTGGAAACTCCTTGGAAAAAAGCAACTTATACATTCAATCTATGTCGGCCGAAGGGAGAAGGCTTACCGGATATTCTTCCCGATGGCTTCTACAAAATATTTGTTCGGATTAGCGGCGAAATCGAGGTCATTTTGATTACTGTTTTCAAAGTCTTTGGGGTATTTTATTGAACAAGATCGTTCCCCTAAATATTGCAATAAAAACTAAAAAACATATTTTGTATTTGTACATAACATTCTCTGAAAAGATCTTTATGTATGGGACCTATAATCGGCAAATTACCAATAAGCCATAAGAGTGATTGTTTATTCGTTTACACACTTTTTTCTGTGATTTTTATTTTCATTTAACATTGGCCAAATAACTTAATTGTGACTAAATATAGTTGCAGGTTATAACTAAATTTCATGCAAAGAAACTGTTGCATTACTCAAGGCTTAAATTTAATGGGTGATAGATTGACGGTCGGATTGAGTTCTACTTCTGCAGACGCCGTGTGGCTCGTCTAATGGGTCGGTTTTCCGGTGTGCTGGGCGGCGCACACACATTCATCTGCTGGCCAGGCATGCCAGTAGGCGTTGTCGGGGCGGCAGCAGCATTAGCACCACTACCAAAGCTGAACGCAGCGCTATTCGTTGGCGGCGCCGGGCTGCCAAAGACAATCGATGGGGTTGAATTACCGGCGTTGGTGCCAAAGGAGAACGGCTTATTAGATACATTGTTACTGCTGGCCTGCGGCGAAGTGATGCCACCGAAAACAAATGGGACATTGGCATTGGTTGTGTTGCTGTTGGTGGGGTTGCTTGCGCTGAAAGAGAATCCGCCAGGCTTAGCCTGTTGTTGGTTCTGTACTGCGGACACTGCGCTGCCAAACAGACTTCCACCTGGATTTGTGGCATTGCTGGGCGTCGCACTGCTGCCAAATGTAAAGAGTTTCTGATTGCTAACGTTAGAAGGCGCTGCTGCTGCTGACGGTGTCGCAAAACCACCAAAGCCGTTGCCTGGCGCGGTGGCTCCCGCAGGAGCTGCCGCTGTTGCTGAAGTTGTGTTGCCTGAAAAATTGAAACCTGTTTTCAGTCCGCCAGTTCCAACGGCTAACGGTGTTTTAAATAGGTTTGTGGCCTCGCTTTTTGGAGTCACCGTTGAAAAGGAAAAGCCGCCCACTGCTGGTGTTCTCTGTTGTTGTTGCTGCTGTTCTTGCTGCTGTTGCTGCTGCTGTTGTTGCTGCTGCTGTTGTTGCTGCTGTTGCGTACTTTCAGTGCCACCAAAGGTAAATGCTTTGCTTTCCGTTGTATTGCCACTACCGAATAAAGGGGTCTGCTTGGGCGTGGCATTGAAATTGAATGCGTTTGTAGCTAATTCTCCTGCGCCGAGTGCAACGGGAGCTGTTCCATTAAAGTTGAAGCTGTTGGCCACCGTACCTGGTGGTGCTGCTGTTGTTCCTACAATTTTGGGTCCATCGCCACCGGCGCCAAAGCTAAACAGATTGTTGCCACCGCTTTTGTTGGGCAGCGTGAAAGGCGTTGCCTTTGCTATGGGCTTGCTTGCACCGCCAAATGCAAATAAATTCGCGCTATTTTCTGATGGTGGTACAACTGTTGGTGGTGCTGTAGTTGCAAAAGTAGGAGTTTCACTAGCAGCAACAGCTCCGGCACCACCAAAGTTAAACGTGGGCTGTCCTGTTGCACCTGCACTACTGAATAGGGGCAATGTTGCAGGTGCAGCAGGACTTTTGCCGAAACTAAATGGTGCTGGTGAAGGTGCCGGTGCTGGTGCTGGTTTAGCAGCGATGTCAAAGCTGTTGTTCTTGTTGTCGCCAAACGACGTCGGTTCCTTGGGCTGAGATGAAATATTATTCAGCGGAGGTGCAGGAGCACCTGTAGCAACGGTTGCTGCTGCTGCTTCATTATTGCTGTTGGTGTTGCTGCTGCCAAATGAAATGGGTTTGTTGATTGTTGCTGGAGCACGTTCAATTGTTGCTGATATAGTTTGAGTTGGAGCTTTGCCAAAGCTAGACACTGGAACGCTTGCTGTTGTAGTTGGCACAGATGTCAACATTGCAATTGATGCAGTGCTTGTTACTGCATCTACTGCAGACTTTCCAAAATTAAACGTGGGGTTTGGTGCTGGTGCTGCTTGTACTGTAGTTGCTGCTGCTTGTGCCCCTAATCCCGTTTCTGTAGCTTGTACATTTCCAAATGTTAATGTTGCTTTCGCTGGATCCGTTTTTGCTGTTGTTGCTCCTGTCGCTGTAGTCAGTTTTGTATCAGTTGAAACTGCTGGCTTGCTAAAAGCAAACGCAGGCGATACAGCGGATGCTGTTGTAGCTGGAGCAGTCGACATCGAATTCATAAATGTTATAGCTGTAGATGGTGCCGTTGTTACAGGTGCCGTTGTTGTTAGCTTGTTTGTTGCAGCGGGCAGAGTAAAACCCACGAGAGCACCTTTTCCAGTGGATGAATCTTCGTTTAATTTTTTTGTAGCATCGTTTAATGGTAGTACAGTGCAGCTAGTTGTTGGCGCAGTTAATGTAGATATTGTCGTTGTTGATGTTGATGTCGTTGGTTCTTCTGTAGTTGCTGTTGTTGTAGCTGTTACTCTTTGAGTGAGGGCTGTTTGTTCTGTAGTCGCCGCAAGTATAGTTGGCTTAGTCGATGTTGTGTTCGTTGTAACATTTGTAATTGTTGCTAGGGCTGTATTTTTTGTTGTTGTTAGTTCAACAGATGCTGTAACTTTAGTAGCATCCAGTACATCAGTTGACGTTTCATCTTGATAGATTTCACCCCGCAGGCTACTCAACATTAAAGCCAATTTCGTTTTCTGTGTACGCTCCAAATGGGAGTTCTTGCTAGTGCCAATTGATTGCTCCTGTTTGGGCTTCACAAACTGTATACCCGCATATTCGTTGGCGTCCACATCGGGACTATCTAAGTCAACCTGCTGCTGCTGCAGTTCTTTTTGTTGCTGGTGTTGCTGCTGGGGCTGCTGCTGCTGCTGCTGTTGCGGTTGTCGTTGTTGTGCATTAAACAGTGTCAATTTGGGTTTGGACTCGTAGTTTGTGTGTACTAGGGGGTCGGAGACCGTACGTTGGGCTGGAGTCGCCGGTAGAGGAGTGATGGGCGTACTCTGTGTCCTAGTCAATTGCTCCAGTTGTAAGTCCGTTCTAGACGGCTGACTTCGCTGTATCTTGGCTACCTGCGAGCGTGGTGAAGTCTCTGGTGAGCTGCAACTGTTGCTGCGTCTTCTGACATTGTCGTTGAGTGTAGACGCGTTGTTTGCTGAGCGCATGTCGTATAACTTACGCTTATTGCTATGTAGCTGACTAGAGCTCAAGGAGCTTGCAATGTCATTGCTATAGCTGCAATTACGACGCTTGGCCAACTGCTCCGGTGATTGCTGTGGTGAAATGCTCGCAGGGAAATTATGTGCAGACATGTGTAAAGCCTGATGTTGTTGTTGCTGTGTCAGCGCTATGGCCGGATGATGCGAACGCAATGGAACTGTAACAGTCAATTCACGTTGTCGCTTAAAGCTCGACTGTGGCTGCAACAAGGATAACTGATGCTGCTGCTGCTGCTGCTGTTGTTGCTGATGATACTGATGATGATGTGAATGATGATCCACATAGTCTGTTATGCGATTACAACTTTTTTTGCTATTGTAATCGCTAGGCTGTATTTCCTGCAAATAATTTATGTTATTTAAGCCAAAGCAAATGCCACCACGCTCAACAGTGGTTAGACGCTTACTTACGCCGCTATTAATGCGCTTGCGTGAAATCTCCTTTAGCTCTTCAAGGACACTGCGCGTCGGTTCGCTTTCGTGCTGCAGTGGAGGTGGATGCATAATGGGGCGATTCTCTCTCAATAACTGTTGGTCGCTTCTTTTCTCCACGCCCACTAAAGAATTCGAGCGCAACAAACTGGTCAACGTATTGCCACAGTAAAAACTTCGCTCAGGTGGCGCAATACGTGTAATGGACACCGATGGCAGAATTGGCTTATGAGAGAGTGGCGATGAAGCTATGCTGCTAGGGCGTGGCTGCGTAAGCGGACTATAAACATTGTTGTAAGAGATGCTGCGGTGCAGACCACGGCCATCACCGCTGCTTTCCCTCTGGTATTCAACAATGCGCGATGTTAATCCACTGCTGTTTACGTCCGCATATGTTCTGCATATTGGAATTATTATTATTATTAATTTTATGTTTAAAACCTGTACCACTTACTTAGGATCTAGCTGACTGAGATTTAGCCGTTGTCGCGTAATTTTGGATACACTCGACGATGTTTTTGATATTGCATGCAGATTTTTTTTCTGCGGTGAACCATTTGTGTAGCTATTGCTTAAACAAATGCTGGAGTTGCTGGGCTCTTTCAAAACAAAATTCTTTTGCATTTCCTGTGTCACTGATCTCTGTGACCTAAAAAACCAAGTTGAACCTTGTTAAAATGTATATTAATAAATTAATTTATTTGATTTATACATACGCAGACATGCCACCAATCCATGTGGAGTCAGCCATGGGCTTAGATAAAGGTGACGACTTGCTCAAACTGTAACTGTGACGACGTTCCATTATTTTCTTCTTGTGGATGAATTATATTTGATTTAATCTGATCACAAAACAATTATGTTGAAAAATTAAAAACTTACAGATGTCGGATGAAACGTTTTTACATTACTTGGTGAAACAACACACGCGAAGCAGCTCTAATGAGTTGCGCCTTTGCACTAACTATCGATAAGTAATAGAGCTTGAATACGATAACAGGAACATACATCACTGCCAATTTTGATAATGCATGGTAACTCTGTCAATTTCCGTCCTCCATCTTTCCGCATTGGGTTTTCACGATGGTAGGTTCGACTGCTATAGTTTTTTTAAATTATTAGATGGTTTTTGACATGATAATGAAATTTAAGTGATGTATATACTATAGCAAGCTGCTGATAAACTGCTGTGCTATAAAAACTATTGAATTTCACCCAGAAACTCCGAGTGCATGCAGCAAATAAATTTGAGAAGCCCATAACCTCGAAAGTGAACGTTCTTTAATCATATGTACATACCAAAATTCAAACAATTGAAGTTGAAATTATATACAAATAGTATATTATTCTTTTGTTTATTCGTAACAGCCGCCTAAGAAGGACGCAAAGTCGTCGGCCAAGCAGCCGCAAAAAACACAGAAGAAAAAGGAGGGCTCCGGTGGCGGCAAGGCCAAGAAGAAGAAGTGGTCCAAAGGCAAAGTCAGGGATAAGCTGAACAACCAAGTTCTGTTCGACAAGGCCACCTATGAGAAATTGTACAAGGAAGTGCCTGCTTACAAACTGATTACTCCCTCGGTTGTCTCTGAGCGCTTGAAGATCCGTGGTTCATTGGCCAAGCGTGCTCTGATTGAGCTGCGCGAAAAGGGTAATTGAACATAAATTGTGATTGGACCAATGTTTTAAGCCATGCGTTATTTTTAGGTCTCATTAAGCAGGTCGTGCAACATCATTCCCAGGTCATCTACACACGTGCCACCAAGGGTGATGAAGCGTAAATTTAGCTTTACCACACATACAGTGCCGCACGTAAATTTACAATATAACAAATGATTGTATGAAGGTACCAAGGCTCTACTGCATGTAGTAGAATGTTGAATAAACTTGCTTTTTGATGTAAGGAACATGAGTGTAACATTTTATTGTATTGTCATTTAGAATACTATTTGTTTTTGGGATTGGCAACATATGTTTCAGTTTAAGTAAAGGGTTTCTATTGTTTTTGAGCAATACAAGTCTGATTAGGCGATATAGTGCACTTAAAAAAATATGTTGAAACGATAATACATATATTGAGTTTGTCTGCGCCCTCGATAGTTTTGTGTGAATGCCAATTTCGTTAGTTATGCAACCCTGCTGACGGCATAAATGTTTACTGGGTAACCATACGTCTATTTTGATGACAACACAGCAGATTGGTGCGGTTTGTCTTTTCGACTGATTTAAAAAAATAAAATGAATTAAATTGCAAATCCTCAGTAAAATAATAAAAAATTCAATAACAAAAGCGGTACTGCCAACACCTGTGTAAATAAACGGCTGTCCGAGCGGCACGTTAACGTAGCAGGAAACGTTGCGTGCGGCTATTTACACAAAAAGTTGCCGCCGACGCTGCAGAGAAATTCTTAAAGCGTTTAAAGCAGCAGCAGGTGAAGTGGGCCCAGGCTTAGCCCAGCTATAATACCACGTATGCAAACAATTACAAACAAAATTATTGTGTGTGTGTGTGTGTGCGTTTGTGTGATAACAAGAGTAATAATTGTTTTTGTTGTTTAATATCTCTGGTTTTTAGCACGCTCGACACGTTTACCGCTATAATGATACCGTTAACGCACAAGGATCGTAGCAATTTTGGCTATCGCGTCAAGGAGAAGCTAAACAGCTGGAAACGCTTAATATTCGCTGATCGCAATTCGCGCAATTTGTTTCTCTTTTTGCTGCTAAACCTTAGTTTTGCCTTCGTCGAACTCTTCTATGGAATCTGGACAAACAGCTTGGGTTAGCATATCACACATATATTATCCTATATATATAATTGATATTTACTATCGATTGACATATTTATAACTAGGATTGATCTCGGACTCGTTTCATATGTTCTTCGACTGCACGGGGCTACTGGCGGGTCTGGCTGCCTCGGTCATAACGAAATGGAAAGCAAATGATAAGTTCTCCTATGGCTATGTGCGGGCCGAGGTACTAGCAGGCTTTGTGAACAGTTTGTTTCTGCTTTTCATTGCCTTCTTCATACTTTCCGAGGGCGTGGAACGTCTAATAGAGCCGCCTGAAGTAAAACATGAGCGACTTTTTGTGGTATCTGTGCTAGGTCTCCTCGTCAATCTCGTGGGCATCTACGCCTTTAATCATGGCGGCCATGGCCACTCACATGGTGGCGGCGGACATGGACACTCACACGGTGGCGGCTCCAGCCATGGACACTCTCATGGACACAGCCACGATGATCACAGCAATCACAATCATCAGGCCATCTCGTTGGACAATGGTAAGGAGTTGTACTAGTCTTAGTATAACAGCCACTGAATGGTTTGCGGGTCCTTTTTTTTTGTTTAATTTTAATACTGATCGGTTATTCGCAGCAATAGCACTATTTGTCTTGTATTTACATCTACTGTTATTTTCCAGGCCACGGACACTCACATGATCATAGTATGAGCCATGGACATTCGCATGATCTTGGTAGTGGCAGCAATTCGCAAATTATGCGCGGCGTCTTTTTGCACATACTGGCCGACACGCTCGGCTCGGTGGGCGTCATTATTTCCGCAGTGCTTATGCAAATGTTTGGCTGGATGATAGCTGATCCAATTTGCTCCATATTCATAGCGTTGCTTATTGCACTAAGCGTTCTTAGCTTGATTAAGGAATCCATACTAATACTGATGCAACGGCAGCCAAACGCATTGGATCGCTCGCTGCTGCAGTGCTACCAAAAGGTAACTGGCTTGGCTGGAGTCTATTCGGTGCAGGAGCCGCACTTTTGGACGCTCTGCTCAGACGTCTATGTGGGTGCCATCAAGCTGGAGGTATCCAAGAATGTGGATCCTACGTATGTAGTAACGCATACGCGCATGATCTTTGAGGCGGTGGGTGTCAAACAAATCTACATACAGCTCGACTATGTGTGATCCGACTGGCTCCTTTTTATACATATATCCATATATATATATATATATATATATATATATGCAATATATGTATATATACATATATGTATACATATATAGATTTAGATATATATAATTACGATGTATATTGAGCAGCGCGTGTATTGTGTGTGCGTATTTGCAGTACGATGATGATTATGTGCTTTTATTTACCCAAATTTTAGTTTCCTAGCCTGAATGCGCTATAAAATAACAAAAGCAAAAACTAAAACAGAGCTGTAAAATGTAAACTTAATTAATTGTGAAAACTTTGTTAATTTATTTTCTATTTAAAATTGTTAAAATGATTCATTCCAACATTATCAAAGCGAAACAAAGTGAACGTAGTGCAACAATGCAGCAACTGCTGTCTAGAGAAACTTAGTATAATTGTAATATATAAGTCCAAAACTTGTGCATTCTAAATAGTACATGGAATTTATTTAGTCTTTTTTTACGATTCAAGAGAACAAACCTACAAACCTACAAACTATACATATTTCATGAAATTTGACTGAATAATACACATCTACCCAAATTCCATTGTTTTAATGGAAATGCGAATCAAAATTGCAATAAGCCACAGTTTTTGCTGCATCAAAATTATGAACGAAATAAAATAGAATTTGTTAATATTGTTTTTATACGCAGAATTAGTGGAACGCTACAAAAATTGTTTTGGGGGTTTCCAGGTATTTTAATGTGGTTTAGTTATTAGTTCCGGCTGGCATAAAATATTGTTTTTTTCTTTTTAATTTCATCGGCTCCTGCATAAATTGGAACTTCTAGCTCTAAGTTTTTGAGGACATAGCTTTTTTCACGAGAGCAAAGAAATTTATTTTTTAACGTGAATATTTAAAAATTAGCGTTGCTATGAATTTTAGTGATTTGTCTTGTTAAACTATAAGGAATATGTTCACTTTGTGAACAAGTATAATTGATATTAACATATTTAAAATAATTAAAAACATAAAACAATGTTTTTTACATAAGTCCCTCGCATATTTGCGTAGTAGTTATCATAGGCAGTGCGCACTGTACCATTCGGCACACGCGATCTGACAGGTATACACGTGCGTCTGTGTATGTGTAAGCGTTTGCCCATGAAAGTGTGAATGTATGAGATAAGCAGCTAGACTATATTCGCTCGAAAGATAGCGCACATACACCCAAATGTGCTAGTCTTTTTATATATGTATGAATGCATTCCACAGCTACTCAATCACGCAAAATATAGGACAATTTACTTACGGCGGTGCAAGTTTAATAAATGTGTATTGCGCATGACAACAATAGTACATTCGTATGTATCACTGTCAAAGGTCAATAACTTTTCGGTTGCAGAGACCTTGTCTGAGTCAATGCCGCACAAAGTGTGCACATAAAAAACAGTGAAAGCAGCTGCAACGACATCTCAACGGTGCGTGCCTGAACCCACGGGGGAAGAAATGTTTCAGATTTGAGTTTTTGGTTATGGTTTCAGTTTTATATATTGTTTTTAATACATACAAATGTTCTTAATTTTTCTGGTTATCGTTTTTATTTTTGACATTCCGTGTTGAAAACAAACGAAACAATACCAAAATTGCTTTGTTGCTATAAAAATATTAAATAACGCTGTTTCAATTACAATAGTTTTACCATAATTTAGTTATTTTTAGCTACTGTGTGAGTGTGGCTCCTGGTGAACTTGTTCTTCCTCGAGGTTCTCCTTGTTATAACTACGAATTTTGCTCATTTCATAAAATAACATTTACATTCATTGGTTCTAAATAATATAACGGAATTAACTCGACAATTTGTTTTCATTTTTCTATACATAAACATAAATTGCATCGAACTGCTGCCAAAAAATTAAAAAACCGTAACTAAAAAAATCCGATTGAAATGGGTTATATATATGCGTGAGTATGTGTGTCCGCCGTCTGCCTATTTGCTTTTGTTAGTTTGTGTATGTTCGGTGGTGGCTGATGCTTTTGTCCTGCCTGCATTGGGCGTTGCTCGTTCTTCCCGTAGACACAATTTAGCCACTATATCGAAACATACAGAAAGGAAACGACAGTTTAAACCTTTTCCTCTTCAAGCCCATGCTTGAAGAACATTAGAACTGGAGTACTCTGGCCATCGATATCACGGTATTCACACATGGCGACCATGCCTTCGACGTCCATGGACTCTCCTGTAAAGAACTGGAGCTCCTTGAAACGGCCCAAAATGTCCTTCATGGCTTTATTCATGTTGGTTTTGAAAACGTCGACCTGGTCGGGTGCACTCTCCTGCAACTTTCCGAGAATATTCTTCATGTAGTCCTTTAAGTAGAGAGTGTAGGATTTCTTATCTCCGAAGGCAAACGATTCAACCAGGCGATGATTCAAAATCACATCGACACCGGTTTCGACTGCCTCATCTGTGCCCTCATCCGCTTCTTCGGCCGACGGATTGGCACCACTAAGTTGAATTTGATCACCCGAGCGAGTGACTAACTTTCCGTAGACTTCGTAGATAACCTCATCAACCAGTTTTATTTTGTAGGTGTCAGCGAACATCTCATCGTTGGTAATGATATCTTTGTAGATTTTCATTTTGGCGTCGGTGTTTCAAAATATGAGTTCAAATTTCTGGCAAAATTGCAATTAACAACTGCACTGAACCGGGGCCACAACTGCCACGCGCTGAAACAGTAAAAAGAAGGAACGAGACAAAAAAAAAATGGCGTATGCTGTTAACTTAACATTTTGCTCAGTTGTTAAAATAGTCTGTTAATGAGGGAAAACAGTGTTTAATTTACTTTTCGCATATAATGCAACTCCCATTGATTCCTTTAGCTAAATCTATGTAGTTTTGCATAGGGATTCGATGTCCAGGGGTCGAAACTTATTTTGTAGCCTGTTTATTCAAGCATTTACGAAATAAATAATATAAGCAGTGTCAATACAAACAGTGTCAAATGAGTAATTAGGAATGCATGCTGATAAGTTTTCAAAATTTGAAGATGACTAGTTATCGATTATATTGAAATTATATTGATCTAAATTTTGTACTTTCTGATGAAATGTGTGTTATCTCAAGTATTGATTAAATATACATGTTTAAATACAAGTATTTATTATGAGTTTTCATAATATATAGTTGCACTTATAAATGTATATTTAATTAGTATGGTATCGTGTGGTTCATATATACATACATAAGAGCCCGCCATACTTCAGACGAAATAACAGAACACACAGCGAAAATGTGACTCCACAACAGAAATAATATTTAACATTACTGTATATTAATAGAAACATCGCACTGTCAAACTAACAGACCACTTTGCAAAAAAAAAACATAGTATTGCTCAATCCGGCGGACGTTTTCAACAGTTTCCTATGAAATCTTTATACTATGAATTCGTTGTGTTTTGGCTTAGTTCTCCTTGATTGAATACCGTCCAATCATAGCTAAATGACCAATTTATTTATTATTTGTTATGCTAGTCTACAAATTAAAAATACTTGTATCAAATTAGGGCTTTTATATAATAGGATTTTTAGTCGCTGATTCGCAATTTTTACTACGTTCTGTGCTTTTTATGGCCAGAATTAACGGGAAAATAAAAAGATTTATTATTTTAACCTTCAAAAACATATCCTCATATGCATTGTACATTGAAATAATAAGAATAGTTAATTAGTCGATTAAACGTATTTCAACATTCTTTAAAGCTGTTGAAAATCATATTTTGATTGATTTGTATTATTCTTAATTTGTTTTTCAATAACTAAAAACTTTATTTTGAAAAATAAATCGTCGGGGTGTCCGACTAGGAGATACCCTGATCCCATTCCTATATGCGTTTTGTAATTTTTCTAATAGTTCGAGTTAAAAAAAAAGTACAAATAAAATCCGACATTACAATACCAAGATTCGAACCAACTTTGCCTTCGCCACGTGCTTTTGCAAATTGGCCAAACGTGTTGTTTAATAACTCCTGTGTTAATGGAATTTAATCAAATTTTCAGCGTATGATCGACATATTCTATTGAAGTATTTGGCAGCTTAGCAAAAAAAAAAACAGGAACTGTTATCGAATATTTGAAACAAACTTGATAACGCGTTTTGCTAAAAAATGTATGTGTAAGATAATAAACTGCTCAATATATATGTATGTATTATACCTCGATAAGGGTATTGGCTCAATTGTGACTGCAGACATTGCAGATCTCTATTATAATACCTACGAGGTGCGGCTTTGATGACAGCATAATTCTATACGCGGGTAAAGATGCCAACATGTCTTACGCGTAGTCCCAAGGTCAAATCTTAACCAAAGCCAATACGAAGCATCTTTGCCTCTTAAATGCAAGAAAGCAAACAAATATAGTTGACCCTTTTTATAAATACAAGTCTTCTTGGGAGTGCCGGCTAGAAAATACACTGAATACTGCCTTTAGCTGATTTCAATTATTCTATGTACATGAATACGTACATAACCGTCTTATGGCGTTTGGCACCTCTTCTGTGAAATTGCATAGATTTTGTAGAACACTTTCATCAAAGAGGGTCCATATAGGGTTTTTGCTTAATTACGATCTTTAGACTGTTATTGCCCTTTTATTTTGAATAACGTTTAAAATTATTTCAAAATTATTTCCGAAGTCAATTCAGAGAAGTAAAAATAATGAGTTTATTTAAAAAGAAGCTATGACTATGTTTGTACAAAGCTCACGGTCTCTAAGACCATCGACTCGCCCACGACCTCAACAACTGAACGTTTTTCAAAATTTTTCAAGTAAACCTCGTATTATTCGCTTAAAACGTCCTACTCCCTGAATAATCGGCTAAACCACTCGCTTCTCAATTTTTGTGCGATTTTATAGGAAATTCGATTATTTCGGCCGAACGTTCGGCAAGTAATGATTGTGATATCCATGGGCTTTGCTAATGATACTGATCGAGCTAAAATAAATATACTAGTATCGGGCGATTCTAAATAGTTGTTATTAGTTAATATAAGTGTCTAAGAGCCTTAAGTGTTGGCGATAGATTCGGTAGCTAAAACCGCCGATAATAAAATCAAACGTCTAGTTTTTAATCGAAGTCTTTAAGATTATTTCACTATACGATATTTTTGATTAATCGATAAGCGAGTATCTACCCATCTTAAGATTTTAACAGTGAGGTTGAAAGATTTTAGCAGTACATTTGAAGGAAAATACTACTGGTACTGTTAACCAATGCAATGATGCTATGAAACTGGACCCGGTTAACGGAAATGGAATTATCTTATAAATACATGGGTTTACCCAATACCACAACTTACTCTAACTTTCTTTATTTGCGGGAACTAAAACAATTTGATTTCATCTGATATATTTTATTAGTGGATTTATAGTGGGCTTTTTATTTATAGACATTAAGTCATTTAACATTGATTTAGATCACCTCGGCCTCCATTTGGCAACCATTCAAAGCAGCCAAAATATTTCTGGCTGTTATGCGGGACATCTCTTTTCGAGTTTCAGTATCTGCGCTGCCTATATGGGGCAATATAACAATATTTTCTAGTTTCAGTAATGGGTCGTCTAGTGGCAATGGCTCAGGTGTGGTGACATCCAAGCCAGCAGCAAGTATACGCTTGGAAAGGAGAGCGTCATAAAGCGCATTTTGATCCACAACTCCACCGCGCGCCGTATTGATAAAAATGCAATTCGGTTTCATTTTCTTAAACGCCGACGCATTAAATATTTCCTTAGTATCAGGAGTTAGAGCACAACAAACCACAATAAAATCCGATAAGCAAAGCATCTCGTCAAAATCAACTAACCGGGCGTTAACCTTAGCAGCCTCTGCGGGTCTCGCCGTGCGGGTCGTATAGGTTATCTCAGATGGTTTAAAGGGCAGAATGCGCGCTGCAATCTCCTGACCAATGCGTCCAAATCCATATAAACCAACACGCGAGTTCTTTAACCCTTGTCCGCACATCCACATGGGCGCCCATGATTTCCAACCTCCATTGTAAACCTGTTTGTTGGCCTCGAACAAACGCCTATTAGTGGCTAGCAACAGAGCAAGTGTTAATTCGGCTGTGGCATCGGTCAGCACATCGGGTGTGTACCCAACACGAATGCCACGTTTTTTGCACTCCTGCACATCAATGTGTTCGAAGCCCACTGAAATGGTGGCCACGCATTTAAGTTGCGCCCCAGCAGCATCCAGAACATCGGCATCTATTTTATCTGTGAGTGCGCAATAAAGAGCATCCTTGCCTTTAACTTGGCGGAGTAATTCGTCTCTTGGCACTGGTATAGTCTGCGACCAGCTAGTTACATTGCAACTAATCAAAAACAACAAACATTGAAATTAAAATCAATTTATGTGCACCGGCAATAAACAACCTCTTACGTAGCAATTCCAGTCCACTATTGTCGACATCTGGACGAGTTACAAAAACACTTGGAAGGGAACTCATTGTTGCTTTGTGTAACAGTTGAACAACGCATTTGGCCTGTTGAATATGCCGTAACTGTATTTTATGCATGTTAACTTCAGCTCAGGTCAGGATTAATGTTACCTATTTTATCTTTATTGTGTGCATTTTATTTTTCCACTGCGGTCACACTGTTTTTCTAGTTTCTTTTGAGCTTAACAGATGATTGTAAAAAACTGAAAAAACTAAAAGCATTTTCCGGCCGAAATATTTAGTTATGGATTGGTACATTGGCAAGGAATGGAACGACACAGCGCGTGGTCTGCAAAAGAAGGTACTAAGTTTGGAATTCCATAGAGTTGAGAAACCGCTTTTGATAAGCACTATCGAATTCACCGTAAAAAAGCCCTGCGTGAACTTGGGCACCAGACCTAGCAAATATTTGGCATCTAATGAGACACAACACACATTGGAGATGGGTACCGCTGATAGCCCCATTGATTGCTATATAGAGATATTGTTACAACAGTTTGTTCTCGGCGAAACCTCGGCTTGCAGCATCATCACCAAAACTGGTGAGCGTTTGCAGTTCGAGCTAAAGCTAGATCGAATTGTTAGCAATACTCAAATTGACAAGTTAAGCGCAGGGGAAATTTATAATTTGTCACTAAAATACAAAGAGAAAGGTGTGGCTATGTATAAGGCACATCCCAGGTTTGCCTGTGACTATTTCTCACGAGCAGCTAAATTATTAATTACATACAAACCATTCGACAAACTGGATGAGGAGAAAAATGGTATCGATAACCATGCGTTTGAGTTGCTGTTCGTGCAGATACAAACAAATTTGGCTGCCTGTATGCTACTAGAGAAGCGTTACGAACACGTCATATACCACACACAATTTGTTGAAACACAGGAGCAACCGAGCGAGAAGAGCATATATCGACGCGCATTGGCATACTATTACCTAAAGGAATTCGAAAAGGCGCAAAAGTTGATCGAGCGTGTGCCCCAGTACGAAGAGAAACGTGAATTCAGTAAATTGCGAGACAATATAGCAACAAGCTGGAAGAGCAGCAATGCCAACTACAAACAGCTTGTGCAGCGAATGTTTAGCTAAATACAGATACGACGTATAGCAATAAAAAATCATTATTTATAACTTATATTTAACTTTTGCATTTGTTACTTTTCCTTAGATTTCTTTAAAGGTTTCTGGTTTACTTTTGCTTTCTTGTTTTTGTGCTTCATACCGGACGGTAATCTAGGTCGCTTCCTCGACATCTTGTTGTCTAACTTAAACAATTCTGTAAAAAGATATATATATATAGATGATCAATCTTGTATATATATAAGAAGAGTATAACAACACTCACCCTCGTCTGGTTCCTCGCCAACTTCATCTTTGTAATATTGAGCATCATCATCTGCATCACTAGCATTTTCCTCAGCTTCCTTGCGCTTTATTTCTTTCTTTTGCTCTTTTTTCAATTGTAAATTGCGTTCACGATTCTCATTCTGTTGCTTTTTGCGGAGCTCTTTCAGTTTCCGTTTCTTTTCAATTAATTTGCGTAATGTTTCCTTCTCATCTTCAGTTTTGATAACATGATCGTGATAAAGCACTTCACCGGTAAGCAGCCCCTCTTCGATCTTCATGAGCTGCATTGTTAAACGTGGTCCAATTTCGTGTAATTTCACAGAGCTTTTGTGGTTTTCCAAATTTCCTTTGCCTTTAACTGCTTGGGGCAACACCACATGCGATTGTTCATCATCCTCAGCCTCCGCTTCTGAGGTATAGCCATCCCTAGAAAGTTGTTATTTTTAATAAGAAGGCGTCAACAAGATTAAACAATTTGCGATATTGATCTTACTTAATTACGAAATCGACAAGCTCTTCGCATTTGTTGAGATTTGGCACATTGCCGCTGACAATTTTCTGTACTGCGCGCTTTAAGCCTACTGGAACCACCTGCACCGCATAGTGACGCATGTCCACAAGCTTTGTTTCTGGATTGTAAGAGAATAAAAGGCAGCGGCGAATTGTATCAATGTTAACCTGGGCCAAATTGATAGATGGAAACATGTTCTGAAATGTTGTGGCCATCAATTTTAAGTGTTTCCCTTCGCCGCTAAAGTTGTTCATGATCACAAGAGGTGGATGCTTGAAATAATCAACGTCAAACATTTGCCTCTTACTGCTAGAGATCACATCACGAGCAAGTGTAAACTGATGCACCTGTTGAGCACGCGAGATATACTAAGAATTACTTTTCATGTCCAATCGAATTTATTTCAAACAATTACCTTGAACGTTAGAGATGGGCCACGCGGCAAGCGCAACACTTTGAAGGATAACTGTGTGGACGCTTTGTTGAAAATGGCCATATGTGAGACATGAAAGAAGCTGCTTAGACTAACGAAATCTTTTATGCGATTTATTTTCTTTTCACGCAAATTGGATGCAGTAAACGGTTCCATTATTCGACGAAAATCAATTGTTAAATCCGCGATATATGGACAGGACAGGCCGCGATGTATAATGAACGAGTGTGGGGCCTCAACTATTTCACTCGGTTCACTGGCTTTGAATGCTGCTGTGCGCGTTTTTGGATGCACTTTCTTCTTAGCACCTCCCATTTTCCTGTTCTCAATAAAATATTTAAACAAATATCAACGCTACGACCACACGTGCTCCCAGTTGTATCATCAGCTGGTCAGTTCGATATATCGATAAATGTATTCAAAAATTATAAATATATCGTTGGGGTTTCTATATTTTTATTATAATTATAATATATATATAAATATATATATATATTTATATAATATTTAACACAAAAGAGCACTCCGAAACAAAAGTTATATTCACCATATATTTAATTTACTTTATCGATAATTTTTTTTCACAATTTGGAGTGCCCCTTCACGACTATTTTTACAGCCAAAATCTATGGCGCAAAAACTAGAACTTAAAATTAACAGTTGATACGCAAGCGTGTTTTATTGCAATTATAAATATTCACCAACATAGCAAACGGAAATGCTGATTTTTAGCTTTTCTATTTTGCTGTTTGTGTATTTAAAGTTGGACTACTTTTTTATTTTATCAGCTAGTGTTTTAATAATTCATGTGGTCAATTTTAAATTTAATTTTCAAAATTTCTGCACTTATGTTTTTAATGTTAAAACTAATTATAATTTTGTAGGTTTGTTTCACTTTTATTTCATACGTAAAAAATGTATTACATTAACCAATAAAAAAAGGGTTTGTAACGAAGCAAGCAGCTTTGACGCTGAATCGGTTGAGGTAAGGGGAACTTGAAGTTTTAATAATAAATAGACAATAATGAATGAAAGCCAGGTCGAAAGTGTATTCATTATAAATGTATGTGTTAAATATAACTAATTTTGCTGGAAAAACAATACGACAACTAATAGAATTTACATAGCAATATTGTAGTCGTCTGACTTTCTTTGAAAATTACAACTATGTATTTATGTTGTGAAAATTAATAATATTAATATATTTAATATTAGCATTTATGTATATTTATATAAATTATAGTTACAGCTACAGCTTAAACTGAATTTGGAGTGTTTTAGTGTTTCCCTTTTTGCTTTTGTAACTTTTTTTTCATCAGACCTCGAAGTTATCGATGCTTTATGCGATATATATTATGCGATATATATTAAAACTTCAGTTTAAACTGCTGTTAACTACAGCCGGATGTTGATGTTGCGATTGTTGATTTTGTTTTGTTGTTGGTATATTTTTTATGCATATATGACAAACTGCTTGTGGCTGTGGTTTAAAAAATAACATCTTATGCCATTGTTATAGTTGTAATTGTTGTTACTCTTGCTTTTGCTATTGCTGTTCTGGCTGTTACAGACGGCAGTTGTTGCTCCTGCCGCAGTGAATCGTTGGGGCGGTCACTGACAGCACTGCTTACGAACATCAGCTGTAACAGTGGGCTTTACATCGATGGGCTCCACATTTGAGGGACGAATAACATCACCTTCCGGAGGATCTCTAATTTGTTTTTGCGACACAATGCGATAGATCTCTGTGAATAAAATTTCGTTCAGTAGTTTTTTTTTACAAAAAGTGGATTTTCGCACCTGTGAGTATATTTTGGAATGCGGTTTCAACGTTCGTCGAGTCCAAGGCCGATGTTTCTATGAAACTTAAACCGTTGCGCTCCGCAAACAGTTTCGCTTCATCCGTCGGCACGGAGCGCAAGTGCCGCAAATCAGATTTATTGCCAACCAGCATTATTACAATATTCTGATCAGCATGATCGCGAAGTTCCCGCAACCACCGCTCAACATTCTCGTATGTCAAATGCTTGGCAATATCGTAAACGAGCAGAGCCCCAACAGCACCACGATAATATGCAGAGGTGATCGCTCGGTAGCGCTCCTGTCCGGCTGTATCCCAAATTTGCGCCTTGATTGTTTTACCATCAACCTAAGAATGAAGCAAAACCATATATTAATTTCCATTGCATCTGATATAATATGATAATAATAAAATAACGATACAACTAATTTTTAAAAACCATAGTTTATAAAATAAAATATGGTAGAGATAAGATTTGCCTAATTATTAATCACACTGCCGCTTAATTTATATTTACTAATTACTCCCTTTTGCTGACTGTCTTTTCTTGATTTCTTGATTTTTCTATATCCGTTGATAAAAAAATTTCAACATTTTAAATTTGAACTTTGTTAATAACCAACATTCATACATACGCTTAGATGCAGTACACTAGATCGGCCTAGATTGTGGTATTGACCAATATATATATATATATATATATATATATATATATATATATATATATATATATATATATATATATATATATATATATATATATATATATATATATATATATATATTGGATATGAAAAATCTTCATGGATAAACAACTTTCCTTTGATTCACAAGCTCCATTTCTATACTCTATATGGATACGAACAACTGCAAATATATATACATAAAATGTAAAATGATATTCGTCTAAAATTTGGACTGCCAATTGACAACTACTAAGTAGAATTTAATTTCCAGTTAACCACACTTGTAATCCATTTTTAGTTTTTCGTCGGAAATCCACTTGTACCACTTGCAGATTAGGCACCTGATACTTACTTCTATGCTCCGTGTGGCGAACTCCACACCAATTGTTGACTTGGACTCCAAATTGAATTCATTACGCGTAAAACGTGACAGTAAATTACTTTTGCCTACGCCAGAGTCACCGATCAGCACAACTGCAAAAATTGGGATAATAGCAAACATTAACACAAGCAAAAAATAATTCAGCTAAGTCTGTGCAGTTGCATAATTAATATCTTCTCAGTTCGTTGGTTAGTTGAGAGCACACAGGGTCATGGGTCATGTTCTCGTTTCAGTTATTGGCAAAACTCGGTGCGTGACTGAAGGTCAACAAATTTCTTTCTATGCTTTCATGGGATTTTGGTGATGTTAAGCCAGCCCATTCCCCTTTTGGAAATTTTGTGGATTCTTACATTTGCATTTGGCCACACTGTGTACACATTGATAAAATATTCGGCATAACTGTTATTGTCAAGTTCTACTATTGACACCATGTCAGTGTTTTGTTTATCTCGTTTGTGATAATATTTTCTCTGCACTCATTCGCTCTTTCTCTCTTTCTATCTTTTCATCACTCCCTGTGTTTCACTTTCTTTCTCAATTGATCTCTCTTTTTCTATATCTTTCCTTTCCTCTCTCCTCCCTCTCTTTCTCTGACGCTTGCTCTCCTGTTGTAAATGTCAGTGCTCAGTCAGAAATTATCAGCATTGCTCTTGATTGCTTGGCAGCTGCTCACAAATAACAGTGATTCATAGCTTTATTTTTCTTTTTTACAGATCTGGGGTCTGGCTCCAAAAGCAAATGAAAATAACATCTAATTTCAAGGAGAAGAGGTGATTGTAATATGTTTTTCGTTCATATCGTAAATGCCAATAGTTAAATGTGTTTACGCAAAGTGAAAATGTATTGCAAATTTTGGATTTCTGTCATTATCTTTACTTAGTAACTAATAGCTTATCTTTTTTTTTTGCATTTTTTACTATGCGTCAGACTTAAAATATGTTAAAAAAAAAACTTTTTGATAATCGAACAAATTCAATCTCATTTTATTAGTGAAACACCTCTCCCGCTTAATACAATAGCTCAAAATGTTGTATTGAGAATAAAGAATTTTGAATTAGTAATTTATACAAAGTACTCTCTTATGCAAACGAGAGTAGGGAGAGAAACTGCTGACCCCAAAATACCGAAACATACACAAACAAAATTATATATTTAAAACTGACGAACAAAGAATAAGCGAGAAGTTTGTGCCGGGTTTTCAATTGGTTGCCCGTTTTCAGTAATAATTTACTTTAGGGATAAAAATGCACAATGTTAATGAAATTTCTTTGAATAAATTGATCTTCTCACACAGTGCTTCCACCAAAGAGCGGCTTGGGTATCCGCTGAGCGTCTAAATGTTTACCTTCATATGAACTTACTGTAACAACAATAACTTGTAGTGTTCATTGAGCGAGTGGCCAAAGAGAGCAAGAGAGCGCCAATAAAAGCAACGCCAACTCACAACAGATGTGAGCGGCATAAGCATATGCAAAAGAAATTGCGAAAATTCAATACAAAAGCCAACAGAAAAAAATTATTATACGTTGCTTTTTAATCCTGCCTATTTCAAAAATAGCAACAAAGAACATGTACATGCATATATGTTCTGTAGTATTAAAATAACTTAAAATCTAATCAAAGTAAACACAATTGCTTTTACTATTTGACTTTTATCATGATTATTATTACGATTTATGCAACGTGTCACGCTGGCTGCCGCCAGCAGAAGCGAAGAACGAACAGCAATGGAAACGTAATGACAAACTGACAGCACTTAACTGCAAAGTAGTTACGGGTGTATTTGGACAAAGAAAGGGAACGGTGGAGAGCCACGGTAATAGAGTAAAGAGAGCACGAACAAGCAAAGGGCATACAACAACAACAACACAAAACAATTTTTCAAGTCATGTAGAATTCAGCTAAACAACGATAGGGGGCGTATTGTGTGATATTGCCTTGAACATTTTCACCAAATAATGCGATCAGAAATAATAAATGAAACATACGAACTTTTAAGCATATGGGTATGTACGTTAGAATACCATGTCTGCATTTGTTATGCCAATTAGTTTTAATTAGTGCCGTTGAACTACTGCGTAATAATTGCCACAGTAAAATTGTAAGCCGTGTTTCTATTAGAAATTGTCGAGTCCCACAACCAGTCAAACCAACTAACAACCGGCTAGATAATTAATCACAAGAAGCGTAACCGAAAATCCATGTTTATAATTTTTACCTTTGAAAAGATAATCATATTCGTCTTCCCTTGCACCCATTTTGTTGTGTGATTTAATGACTTATTCCTCCTGCTCCTACTGATTGGGATAACTTCGTCTGTCTGTGTAAATGTAAAATCCAATAATCCTTGCGCGCCGCCGTTTCTTAATGCGTTTTTCTTTATCCGTGTATTTTGCTCTCACACTTTGTACACTTTTATTTGTAGTTGTAATCGGGACAATATAAAGAAAAGAAAAATTATATCAATTCGATGTAAAATGGGCTTTATTCGATTGTTAATCTTGTTTCGACGTAAGATAGCCGTTGTGCGACTATTGTTGCAATAACAGTTGCCTATTTGTATGACTTATTAATGCATTTATTATTAATTTTCTTAATCGCGACACACACTCACTTAGACTTAGTCACTCCCAATATATTCAGCGACGTGAAGTAGGCTGCGGCATGTATGACAATGCAAGTGACAGCAATAAGTACTCGATACTCGATACCCCACAAGTTGTAACGCCATTTTGATGACGTCAGTGTAGACCATAAACGTTAGAATTTGATTTAAATTGATTTGATCAAGTTCACTTAAATAAAACTAACATTGCTTAGAAAAAGATATAAAAAATTGTTTATTAAAATATATAAAACAAATGCAAGAAGAAAAACAGAAGGTTTAAGTATTTAAGGCAAGTAATACTTGTGGTTGCTAATTGTTCTGTAAATATACATATATAAATATACAAGTGAAATGTTGTTCTAATTCTACTTAAAGCAGATTGAAATACGTTTTAAATACGTGCATGTTGCAAAGCAATTGCTGGATAGACAAGTAGCAGTCCGCCGGCTATGTATGTGATCTTTGAGCCCACACACCAAAATGCTAAAAAGATTTTCAAGATTAAATATAAATAAAATGGAATGAATGTAATAAAAATTTAAATAAATTGCTTATAAACTTAAAAAATATTTGAAATTAAATCTATGGATGATATGACTATGCGCCTTACCTATAGATCCCACAACTGGCCCCAGGGCACGAGCCAGTGCACCTAACGACCGGAATATTCCCAATACTGATCCCTTTTGATCATCGTTGCCATAGCGGGACACTAAGGTAGTCAAACAGGTAACTGCAAACGCTGTGGAGATTGCAAATAATATCATGCCCGCATAGAGCATACGACTATTATCTGCTAAGCCGACTAATACGAATGCAGGCACTATCAGATACAGACTGAATATGGCATAACTTTTAATCTTTGCTTCTGGTAGACGGCGAACTACAGACCCCTGAAGCAGAGTCATAACGACACCTGTGGTCAAAAACATTTTAGCCTGATCCATCGATGTGTATCCAAACTTATGATACATTAGAAACGTAACAGTGAATTCCAGTCCCGAATAGAGAAAGAGATACAGAAAATAAATGAGACCAATGCTGCGTAATGCTTTTATATCCTTTCTTGGCACATTTTTGATAGCTGCAAATCTGTAAAGAATATAAAGGATATTAGAAAAAAATTTCACAATTACACTAAAATACAAAATTAAAAGCGTCCGAATTTCGACATTCAATAAAATTGTTTTTTTTAAAGTCTTTTAAATATTAGTAAGTTGCCAAATAATTTGGGTTTAAGATATTGTAATTTCAAAGTCCCAGTTTCATTCAGTTGTCATTTAGAGAATAGCAATTCAAGAATATTGATTCCATTGTTAAATACAAATATGGATAACTCAAAATTCAAAAGGTTTAGGTTTTTAGCAAGGTTAAACATATGTGGAAAACTACAAATAGAAATAAATTTTAGATTAATAAAAGCTCGTTTAGTCAGCCCATTATTAAAATTAAGCGAAACAAAAAATCATGTACAATGATAAGTCAAATCAAATCAATTCCGGTTGAAAACGTGACCAAGTAGGGCAAAGATAGCGAAATTGGCCATCAAAGCTAAATAACCTGTTGGACTAGCAATTGGGCAAAGCAAATAAAAAGTCACACGTCTTGTGCGTCAGCCGCGCTAATTAATTACAATAATACAAAATAAATTAATAATAATACTCACTTAAATATGGAGGAAACGTTGAGCAATTGCAGCCCATATGACAGTGCTGACGAGATTTCGTGAGCACGTTTCGCCTGGACACAGAAATAAAAACCAGAAATTAACAATATATCCATATTTAAAGAACAAATAAAGTACCTCGGGTAGCGTTTCCCGCAAACAGAAAGCAAGGAGTAGCACATCAGCTAGAGCCAAGCTCAGAGCCAAGAGGGAGGGCAGAACAAACCAAGCGCCGCCGCTGGCGCTTTTATTCGAGAATATTGCAAACATGGCACCAATCATGGGACCCACAATAAAGCCAAGCGAAAAAGCAACGCCAACGAGTGCCATGCCTTTACCACGTGTCCGCAGGCTGGAGACATCTGTGATTACGCTCATAGAGAGGGAGATGTTGCCTTTGCTGATGCCGCCGACAATGCGCGCCAGCACAAATAGAGCAAAGTTCCGGGAGCAGGCCCATATAAGATAGGAGAGTGCTATACCAGACTGAAAGTGTTAATAATAATTGGTAATCGAAATATTAAACGTTCATTCTTAAATGGTTCCCAACATACAGTGCAAATGAGCAACACAGGCTTCCGTCCATAGTAATCCGAGAGGCTGCCCACAATGGGACTTGCCAGGAACTGCAGAAAACTGAACATTGAACCCAAGAATCCGCCAAATAGCACCGACAGATAGCGTTCCGGTGCACCGAGAAGCTGTTGGAACCAACGCACGCGCGTCGTTAACCAGTCATACAGACCGGAACTATCATTAACACGGTAATATTCCAAGAGCGAGGGCAACAATGGCAAGATAATGGTAAATGCAAGCAAATCAAAGAGGAGTGATACGAATATTATATATATCATTGGATCAGTTTTCTCCTTTGCCGCAGCAGGCTTTCCATTGTTGTTATCGTTGCCTTTGCTTTCAAAAAGTTGTTCCGTTTCCGTTGTTGTTATTGTTGTTGTATTTTGGCGATTTCGAATGGTGGCCATGTTATTCTATTGTGAGTGCTGAATTGCGTGCGTGTACATAAATTTATTATGTTATTGTTCAATCTGATGACACGGCGTCGACCGCATAACTGTTTATGCACCCAACCAGTAACTTGGCAATAACAAAAAGCAGTAGGCCAAGCAACCCGCTAAGAAGCAACAGAAGTGAAAGTTGAATAGGAGTATTGAGATACAAACAACGTTCAGACGGCATGATAAACATTGCAATCGTGCAATTTCGTATTGGGGTTGCTATGCTGAAATGAAATAAATGATCAAAATAAAACAATTTCAAATTGGAATTTATTAGAGACTTGTTATATATCCCATCGTAGCACGCTGTACAATTGTCGATAACATCAAATTAAATCAACAAGTTGTTTTAGAGCTGTAACGTCTATGTGCCCCACGAGATAGGTGTTGGAAAACGTCCGCAAACAGCTGTTCCGTGCGCATTGACCAACACCCAGACTAGCAACTGGAATAAAACAAAATATTAAAAAGTAACAATATATTGGTTGCAGGGCAAATAGAAATAATGTCTAAAGTGACCGTGCAGGATATTGAGGCCGTTGATGATTATTGGGGGCCCACATTTCGATCTATACTCGAAGGTAAGTGCATTTTTTAAGTCTCAGTCCGACACTTTAACATCATCGCATGATTAACACCCACTTCCTCTCGACCCAGGTAACAATAGCAAAGTAATCAGTGAGCAGCTGGACCAACGCGTACGCAGCCATGATAAAGAGATCGAGCGTATATGCAACTTGTATTATCAGGGCTTTATTGACTCCATACAAGAATTGCTGCAGGTGCGTACGCAGGCCAAGCAACTACATGATGAAGTGCACTCGCTGGACACATCGCTTCGCACCATAAGCGCGTCACTTATTCAGCAGGGAAATGAGCTGGTGCGAGCCCGTCAAATCGAATCAAATGTGGCCAGTGCCATTGAGGCTCTGAAGGCGTGCCTGCCCGCTTTGGAATGCTACATGAAATTTACGCAACAAGCCAAGAATAAACAATATTACCAGGCATTGCGGACGCTAGAGACCCTAGAAACGGAGCACCTATCGCGACTGCAGCGAAATAATTATCGCTTTGCCACACAAATGCAAACTCAGATACCCATCATTAAGGAGAACATTCGCCGCTCATCGGCGGCAGATTTTCGTGAATTTTTGGAGAACATACGCAAATTTTCACCGCGTATTGGCGAATTGGCCATCACCCACACGAAACAACTTCAAAAACGCGACATTAATGCAATTATACAGGAACACAAACAACAGAGCAATAGTGGTAGTGGTGATGATGATGGTGCCAATGTAAGCGCTCAGAATTTAATTGATTTCTCACCCATTTACCGCTGCCTGCACATCTATATGGTGCTTGGTCAGCGAGAGTACTTCGAGAAGGACTATCGCCAACAGAGGCGCGATCAATCGAAGTTGGTTTTGCAACCGCCCCCAAATATGCATGATAATCTGGAGGCCTACAAAACATACATATGCGCAATTGTGGGCTTCTTTGTGGTTGAGGATCATGTGAAGAATACGGCAGGCGATGTGGTCACCAGCAGCTATCTCGAAGAGCTGTGGTCAACATCGCTGACCAAGTTTGTTAATGAGATTAGCATGAGCTCCTCCTCATGCACAGATCCAAATATATTGTTACGCATCAAAAATCTCATTATGCTGTCGATAAATACCTTCAAGTGTTATGGCTACACGGTACAAATTCTATGGGAGCTACTGCACGATATGCGCGATCATTACAACGAGGTAAACTTATAAAACTAGATTTTGATAGCCAGTAAAATAACACTTGCCTTGCTCTACAGGTGCTGCTTCAACGATGGGTTCATGTTTTCCGTGAGATCTTGGACAAAGAGCAATTTGTGCCCATGGTTGTCGAAAATATAGAAGAGTATGAATGCATTATTGAACGTTTTCCATTTCATTCCGAGCAGTTGGAGAATGCGCCTTTCCCAAAACAGTTTCCATTCTCACGCATGGTGCCTGAGGTTTATCACCAAGCGAAGGAGTTTATGTATGCATGCATGAAATTTGCCGAGGAGCTCACACTGTCACCAAACGAAGTGGCCGCTATGGTGAGAAAGGCAGCCAATTTGCTGCTCACTCGCAGCTTTAGCGGTTGTCTTTCAGTGGTCTTTCGCCAGCCAAGCATTACGCTCATTCAACTAATACAAATTATAATTGACACGCAATATTTGGACAAGGCCGGCCCTTTTCTTGATGAATTTGTTTGTCATATGACAAATACTGAGCGCAGCATTTCGCAAACGCCTTCGGCCATGTTTCATGTGGCTCGGCAAGATGCCGAGAAGCAGGTGGCGGTACGTATATGTTTTAAAATCGACGAGTTCTTCGAACTGAGTGCCTATGACTGGCTGTTGGTGGATCCGCCCGGCATAGCCTCCGCGTTTATCACAGACATGATCTCCTATTTGAAGAGCACCTTTGACAACTTCTCATACAAGCTGCCACATATCGCCCAGGCTGCCTGTCGGCGCACCTGTGAACACATTGCCGAAAAAATCTATCTGATATTATTCGATGAAGAGGTCAAGCAAATATCTACGGGTGCACTCACACAAATCAATTTGGATTTGATGCAATGCGAATTTTTTGCCGCCTCGGAACCAGTTCCCGGGCTGCACGAAGGCGAATTAAGCAAATATTTTCAACGCAACCGTCAGCTCCTCGACTTACTTATTTTGGAGGAATGGAGCACATATTTCCATGACTACGGCAAGCAGGAAAATCGTTACCATTTGGTCGAACCCCAGTCTATAATTACAATACTGGAGAAAATACGGGAGGCTGACAAGAAGCCAATTTTCTCGCTGGTCCGTAAAAATGATAAGAAAAAGCTACTTGAGACAGTTCTCAAACAGCTGAGGCACATAGCGGAGCGACAGACATAGGATGCACTGTTCAACAAAATGGATTTTTTCCCATTTTACGAGATTGATGTGATCGGACCTTAGGATTACACTATATTAGACTAGATCGTCATTATAAATTAGAATTTGGCTTAAATATATAGCTTTTATTGTATGATATACTAAAGGGAAGCACGAAATAATCAATAAAGTATTAACAAATTTAAAAGCTCCAAAACTTGAATAATTAATCTACAAGGGTAGCTCCATAGTGGGTGTTCCAAGATGCGCCTCTTTGCAAAACGTCGACTGTGTTTTCTGAAAATCTGACCACTAAAACGACTTAGGATAGTTGATTCTAAATATGATCTCTCCCACAAGAGAACTTGGGTCATCATTGGCACTCAATGATTTCATTTTGTTTCCAAACAACAAAAATTATATTATGAAGGTGTTGAAGTCTTTATGCATCTTATTTTCTTGGTAACTGATTAAAAGGAAATTCAGAAGAGATTTCACTTCTAAAGATAATAATTAAAAAAAAACAATAGGTCAATTTTTATTATAATTTTACTATGTTTTCATTATTAGTCGCAAAATATGAAGGAAAACTGTCGTATAAAAACTGAGATTGCAATTTTAAAAAATCAACTGAAACCCTTAAATTAATATGGGTTTTTAGCAAGATTTAATAGGGCTTCAATTTTTTCACATTTTTGTAGTAATTTCAAAAATAGAATACACAAAGGTATATTCGATTTATAAATTTGATTAACTATACTTTATTGTTATTTATATGAGCTTTAAACACAGTATTTAATAATTTTTCATATGGACTTTGCGAGTTATTTCAATTTTTACAAATTATTCATTAGTATTAGTTATTTTTCTTTTGCTTTATGGAAGTTCTTCTAGCTTGAATATGATTTCTATTTAAATGTTAAAAAATCGTATGTGGAATTTGAAATTTGCAATTTTATATTTATATACAGAAAATGCGAAAAAGAAGAAACGAAACACGCAAACATAAAAAAAAACAAAGCAAGAGCTAATAACAAATTGTATATATAATTTATAATGTATATGTAAGTTTACGTCTGTGCTTCTGTGTTTGGGTGTGTGTGTGTGTGTGAATATATACCAGCAAAAGTTTGTAAACTAATTTCTATGTTACGTATCGTATATGCATCATTCCGGACCCGGGTTGCTTTTGTCAACTTTTCGTCTCCAGATGCTTTGGCGCGTCCGCATAAGTAAACTTTAAGCGAAACGCCTCAGCGAGCAGCACATTTATTTGTCGATCGGACCAATTATGCGTTGGCAGATTTTGTAGCAGCAACATCAGACCCTGAAAAATAAAAAATATATTAATATGCGTGTACAATGTATGATACACAAATATATAAAAAGAAAAAAATAGCAGTTTAGTTAGAGGTAAGAAGAACAAAGCTATCTTTCATCTATGCCAGCTATTTGATGAAATCTCTGACATTGAGCCCATCTTGGAATCTAAAGAGACAGTTACCTGAAAATCATTCTGTTGCATTAACTGCTCTTTCCAGTGCAGCAAAAAGGCCGCACACACATACAGATGGAAGAGCGCAAACCCATCCGATTCGGCCAGATACGTGTCCCACAATCGGATTGTGCAGTGGAGGGGCAGCTCGCGTGTCAGTAAATTGTTCATCCAACGAAATGAGAATTGTAAATAGTCAACGCCATGAGCTTGTAGATGGCGATGCAAGTTAACTGTGAAGGAAAAAAGGCCACAAAATAAATAATATTAATTTTGTTAATCAGTTTTCACTACAATCTATTAAAATTGTTTAAATTTTTTTTTACATTACATCAGAAAGCAAAGTAGACATACATATACATATATACATAAGCAGTAAATAGTAAATAGTAGTTATAAAAAAATATTTTTAGAAAAAGTATAAAAAAACATACTGAAAATTTGGTCATCATGAGTGAAAATTTTAATTTATTTGTTTTTATTATGAAATTATTTATTATATAATATATTTTATAGCAAATTGGCAGTGTGCGTTTCTCGAAATAGCTTTGAATATTTGATTGGGAATGGAATTGTAAAAATCAGCAATATAATTTAATGAAATAGTGAACCAATTTGGATTGATGCCTTTAATTAACTTTTTATGTATTATATTGTTTTTCAGACTCGTACATCTTCTAAATAAATCATTTCTACACATTCCCAACGATATTTATGTTGGGGCAATATGAGGCGCATTCAAAGATCTCGGCACTTTGAATCTGAACTCACGACTTCACGGACTTAGCAATGGGGACCGGAGTATTGTACTGGAAATGCCATCCAGTTTTTCAAATAAATATTGGATCTTTAAAAAACTCGGCTTTACACCCTATACACAAGGCGTGCAAATTAGATGTTTTTCAGTGTGGTTCGCTTAAAAATCCTACTTGTTGAAGTTTTTTCAACAAAATTCGTAAATTCCGAGAAAATTAATGGTACGATATTGTAAGATTTTTTATTTTTAGCGATTATTGGTCCATATAGTCGACAGAGATAAACGAAGTTTCGTACAATACGAAAAGTAGAAAAAACCAATGAGTAAAAGGGGGCGCTAACCGGATTACGAGCGTATTATACACATTCTTAATTTTGAGTGTGGGGTCAAACTAACTAAACTAAAAAAAAAGTAAAGAAAGGAAAAGACATTATATCAAATACGAAATTGACGGTTGGACCTGATATTAACGCACAGGGTATTCGAGCTTCGGTAACATTTTAGAATAATAGAACTTACCATCGATACGTTGTATTAGGTCCTTAAGTTGATTAACCTTTTCCTGTATGCCCAGCTGGGCAAATATGTAATTATCTTGTATGCAGTCAAGAAATTTGGATAGGCACCAAAAGGAATCGGATTCAATAATGTTGCGCGTCTCCTCTGGCAGTTGTGACATATCGTATTTCTCAAGATCCGTGTCCGGCGAAAGTGCTTCTTGCAGAAAGACTATGAAAAAGGGTGTGACCAGATCATTTATACCCTGCACATAGCCAGAGGCAGGGTGACGAATGGCCCATATGAAAAGAACACGTTCGAACATTTCCTGCACGAGCTGTTGCTGGAAGAGCGGTATTTGTGGATTCATGCGCGGCACATCAATATGTATTTGACGGTACGTGTCCTGTTGCGTTTCATCCTGGCTGTCTACCTTGAAATAGTTGTGTCGTAGGTCCTGATATCCCTGCCGTTTACTCTGCAGCACCGCGTTCCGCCTCTCCCCCGACGGTGGCAAATACTTGGAGAGCAAACGCCAGCTAACAGCACGCATCTGCCCGAGGAATTCAAAAAGGTATTACAATTAATAGTTTTTTTTGGGTCCACTTCACGATTTTACCTTCCGCGGCACGCCCGACCAACTGAGTTTTTTGAGCGCTACCAAATCCAACTGCGGCGAGTTAAGCAGTAATTGAAATTTCTCTATCTTTGTCTCATATTCCCCATCTTGGGAGTTGGTGCTGATTTTCTGCAGTTGTGGCCGACCAGGATAGTTACGCAACCGAGATCTGTAAGCATTTGAAACTCTCCAATCAATCAATGCAAAAAAAGCAAATTTAAATTTAAATTTAAAAAAAAAAAACAAAACTCTACTGTATAACTATATTATTTAAAGGTTAAGATATAGGTACAAACTATCTGGCTACTAAATTCTTCGGCTAATACAATACTAAATCTCCACACAGGACAGATATTGAACTCAGAACGATATCCGCTGTTATCTAGATGACACGGACACTCAAAACACTAATCTGTTGTGTTACAAACACAGTACACAGAAGGTTTGCAAAGAAACCCGTAACATGCTTTTGTAAATTTAACGTAATATTTTTATCAATATCGTCCGGGTTGCAGTTATGATTTAAATATATTTTGTTTACACAACTGCTAAAGGCTGTTGACTTTTGAGTGTTGACTTATGAACGCCCACCTGTTTTCGTTGCTGTCATGCGATGATCTGCGATCCTGCTTGTTATCTTCCGCATAGCTAGCAGCGCCTGCAATGAGATCCGCATCGCCAGCCTGCACTTCGATAGTTTCACTGCTGGTTGTGATGTGATTTTGATTGCTACGCGAATGCGTTTCGATGACATTAAGGGCTACAGTTTGTGACACTTGGCGCGATATACGTGTGGCATCTGAGAAAGTATATGCTCAGCAATTAATAACTCAGCTTTTGTATATTTGTTGTTTACCTCCAGCTGCTGCTGCGGCTGCTTCATTGCTACTAATTATGCAAAATTCATCGTCACCGGTGTCCCAGGCATCGCTCACCGACTGCTGATAGTCCCGAAAGGTTGACACCATTCCGCCAGCGGCGCCACGATCTGCACGCTGCACCCCTGTTCCACCTTCAGCGCCCGACTTGCTGTTGTTTGTGTTTGTCTTGTCGAGAAAATCGCGTTTTGGACTGGGCCGCCCGGGCACTGCTCGGCAGCTGTTCTTCCAGAACGATGTTGAGTTGGTTAGAATGTTTGTGGCTGACTTGGCGCCAATAGTAGCGCTATGTGTCGCCGCAATTAATTCGTTAGAATTTGCTGTTGTCGTTGCAATTTTAGGTTTTTCTTCTATTTGTCCTACATTATTGTCCATAATAAATACCGAAGTCCGATGTCAGTGTCAGCGTCATTGCATTTGTAGCGGTGTGACCAGCTATGTAAAAGTATTAAAATACAGAGCTTATTCTAAATTGCCTATTATTTGTGTTATTTTTGGATGGGTAGCACTGAGCATTAATCTAAATCGTTAAAAAAAATTTTTTGCCATTGCAATGAAACTAGTGTATGAAAATAAAATATAAAATATATGAATTGTTATTAAACTCAATTACAAATACGTTTTTATTTATTTGTTCCACCTTGTATCACATACTTCTTTATTGATACTCTCAATGTCTACAATGACTTGCACTAATTTACTTTCATATTTTAAAGAGCTTAACTTAGTAATAAATAATTTTTTATATTAAATTTTTTTAATAAAGTTCTATCAGTTTTGTTGCAATATGATAATTACTGAAGCTGTCACTTACCGGAATTAATAAGTATTAAGCGCTACTTGTCATTCGGTCACACTGCTGTTGAAACGAGTATTATTGTGTGTGATAAGGAGACAAATTTCATTATTCTTTGTAAAATTGCGTACCGAACTATGCTCTTAACGAACAAGCAGCGAAGATAATTCCAGCCGAAAAATGCAAAAACAAGAGGAGATCACAACGCGCCTCAAAAAGATCTTCGATTTATTTCTGCGCGACAACTTTTCGACAACCGACAGTGTTTACTTTGAAAAGCTCATAACGCACTTGCAAGCAAAGGGTAAGTTAGTATGTGCGCGCATGTGAACGCGTGTGTGCGTGAGCGTGCTTGTGTGCAACAGGCGGCATTTCTGATTTTGTATTTTTTCCATAGAGAATGCCTTTGTACTGCAGGTGCCCTTCGTCACGGATTGGGTGGACAAGTGTCTGACTCTAATCAGCGCTGATTTTCATCGAGTACATCCCAAGGTGATATCGTTTATGCTGAATCTTATCAGTTTCATGACATCTAATGAGTGGATGGTACTACGGCTGCGAGAGCTGGATATCATGCATAGGTAATAGCGTATCATCAGCTACAACTTGGTTGACATCAATGTAAAAACTTTTGCAGGGTTGTGTTCTTTATGCAGGCGCAGGAGCGCAACTTTAGTCCTTCGATTAAATTGAGCGGCATACGCGTGATGAAGGCCGTCACAAAATATAGTATGGGTCTGGCGTTTCTGCGTATGCAACGAACCTGGACGTTGCTCATCCATTACAGCAACAACGAGCATACGTTGTATGTGGTTCGAGAAGCTCGACAACTGCTTTACGAGATGTTGTACAAATTTTGCGATAAAATGCAAGACGAGGCTGTTACCCTAGAAATTGTAGCAGAGATTATGAAGCCCATACACGATAATGTCTACATAACTGATAATATCAGTGAAAATGCCAGCGGAGAGGAGGAGCGCATACATGTTAGTGTGGATGATAATGAGCTGTTGCACAAGATCTCGTCAACTGTGGATCTTCTATGCTATATACTTCAGCAGACACTGATCAATGAAGAACGTACGAAACTTGTTTCGTTGCTACGAGAGCATCATAATATAGAGCTAAACCTCTGGAAGCTCGTTGAAATGACGCACAATACCTATTTCACAGAAAAGATGCTCAGTACACTTTGTACATATCATTTTGCTACGCTGGTACATGAGAAAATATTGAATCCCGATTGTGTAGAGCCACCGGAGCAGTTCACCGAGTTCGGACTGTCGTTTTTTAATCTCATGAAATTCTGTATACAACGCAACGATGGCATTAACTTTGTTAAAATGGCAGAATTGCATCACATACTTTGGAAGAAGCTGGGCGATCGAGTTCCCAAGGAAATCATTATACAGGATGAACGTGTTTCATTTGAGAATCAATTAATTTGTTTTCATATGATGCCGTTGCTTTTCTCGATGAAGTTTGCCATGAAAATGGCCGATGAGTCGAAAAGCGAATTATTCGATACGTATATTATGAAAATTTTGGAGATGTCTTGCGAGCAAACGTTACGATTGTGCTATTCCTTAAGAGATGCATTCATCACGCCTGAAGGACGCACTAATTGTAACTTGTTTACTCCTGAATTGGCCTGGAAATGTGTGCACAGCATTCTCTCATTGGAGCATATACTAGATCGGGAGCAGGCGGTCACTGTCTGCCAGGCTTTGCTGTATGCCTTACGTGAAGTTGTGGCACTCAATCATGCCAGTCCTCATACAGAGCCAGAGGATTGCCATAGTGCAAGTACATCGAATAACTATTCAGATATATATCCACGTGGCTCAGAAGTCATTATCAAAGATCCAAAAGTCTTACATTCCGTTATGGTTGGACTGCGCACGCTCATTGAACGCTTTAAGATCACGTGGAAAGAGTCAGTTGAGACAATTGGTCTGGTTAATTGCTTGGCATTTGTGTTAGAGAACTGCAACATGGATCCAACCGTGGGTAGATCAAGTCAATATGAAGCACATTAGGTATTAGGTCTTATTTACTTACAGTGTACCGTACAGGCTCTGAAGCTCGTGCAATTGGCTGTGGAGCATTTTCTGTCCCCCAATATGGCATTGCTTGTGGATAACCTACAGGGTTCGGCATTGGTTTGCCTGGGTCCGATTATTGTCAAACGAATGCACGATACCGCCTGGGAAGTTCGCGACTCTGCATTGGAGTTGACCACATCTATTGCCTGCATCTCTCGCATAAGTAAATGATTTTGACATTATTGAATAACCAAAGTCTAATTACGGTTCATATATTTACCAGAGTTTCCCGCATTCCAACAATTTCTTATTGACGGCAAAATGCCAACAATTGTTTATGAAATGGCTAAGCATGATAGTGAGCCATATGTGCGTGCCTCTGCGTACAAATGTCTGTCGAAAATGGTACCGATCAATTCGCTATGGGAGAACGAACTTAGCCAATTGGATATGGTGGTAAAAGTTGAATTTGTAAACTGAGTTGCGTGCATTTAGCCATATGTAATAATATTCTATTTACATTGCAGGATCATTTGCTTTATGTACTTTATCGCGAAAATGAAGATATTGTGCGCTCCGAGGCCATTTTAACGCTGTGCAAGATCTATGATCATCGCAAGATACCCAGCAAATATAAGAACACATTATTTTCAACGCTCAACTATTGTGTAGTCGGCGATCATCATTGGGAAGTAAAGGTGAATGCTCTTTGCTTTTGGCGCATGGAATTTAATCGTCAACTAAACAATCAGGGCATGATTGATGGCGCCTTCCCCTCCGTTACCTTCTCCAAGGAGCACAAAAAGATTGTTACACTGACCACACGCGAGATTAAGCTGCGTGTGGCTAAAGTTTTGGCTGAAGTACAGCAATATGGTTACTATGGCATAATACTAAAGTGTCTTCACGAGGAATATGCCAAAGAGGTGCTAAATATAATTGTGACTGGCATCAAAGCGATGAATGATAAGCTGAATGAATATGATTTTGAGATCATTTTAAATGATATTGAAACCCTAACCCAGCCAGTAAGCACAGCCAGTTCGAGCACTTCATTAACAATCGAAGAGCCGATGTCAATTGAGCCAAGTGTGGATGAGGCTGAGCTAAATGCAAATGCTGACCAAGCAGACGATATTATCGAATCTATATTAAATTCACAGGATATGCAACTTTTGGAGAATACATTTAAAAAGCAAATGCATTTTGATAATGTGGACAGCTCGAAACGTCATATCGATGAGTTCTATTATAAGCAGTTTGCAGTTTCTGTGCGCGAATGGAAACAGGAAATTAGTAAATTTGATTTGGATAAGCTAGTCAAACAACAGGAAGAGTGGTTTGATTGCACCGATAATTTGGTTTGTCTTTTGGATGACATACTGAATGCTATTAAACGTGATGATAATATGATATCTGATTGCTATTGATTCAGACATAGTGTTCAAATGTTAATCTATTTAAGCAACAAATTATATTTCTCAAAATAAAAACTATTTTTCACAAATACGGGGTTTTTAAATTGGGGTCAATTTCTGAGAACAATACACATATCGATTATTGTTATAAATTGTGTTTAGAATCAACGTTAGGTATTCGAAAGTTTGCTTATGTATTTCGCTTAAAGATAATTCAAATAATTATAACTGTGAAAAAATGTATGGCATTGCTCGATGCCGCCCTTTCTGATGGTGTAATAAACTACGTTAATGCTTATTTAATTAAATATTAAACAAATAAGACATTTTCAGCTTACAGTGCCAATATGAGTAGAACATTACTGGGAATTTCTTATTTCGATAAATTGATATTCTGCCGCCACCACAAATTGAATTAAAATTCTTGCAATATAAGTGCATTAATTATTTAACTCAATAACATAATACATTATGTGTATTCTAATGTTATAATTACATTTACTAATGTTTTATGTAAGATAAAAAAAAACAAAAATTTAATATACATCCTTATCAATATATTTTATGCTACTAATACTTAAATCAAACCAAATTTAATTTTAATCGCAATCTTTAACATCATTGTAATGAACGATAAATATCAAGATTCGTTATCGGTACTAAGAAGTCAGTCTTAAAGTCCAGAAGATTTTTGCCGCAAATTTCTTATAAATTACTCATTTGGTACTATTATTCAATATTTATTCGTCAAATATAAAAAACAACAACGGAATTACCAAATTTTAAGTAAACGGACTAGGAATACCACTAAAGTATACTTAAATTTCCGCTCCTTGACAGTTTGAATATAATTTATCTAAGAGTACTGAACAATTAATACAGTTTGTTATTTGGTGGAAATATTACGAAACCATTAATTGATTGTTTAATTAATATATTTCTGTTTCAAAATTAAAAAGCAAATAAGAATACAATTGTGAGAATTTATTGTTAATTAAATAGTTTGCTCAACATGCGATATTTGAAATATCCGTAATGTGTGACACGGTTCCATCCCTGTATTTTCAACATGCCATAGTCCGGTCACACTGTTTGACAGACAGTTAGTCATGGTGGAAAATTCGAGGAGAGCGTACCTATGCGCAAGAATAAGCTAAGAAGAAAAAAGTTGAATATTGATTAAAATTTCTGCAAAAAAAATATATATGTAATTATATATTGTAAATGTCTTTAATTTAAGTGATATAAATCAAATATTTGTGTAACATTTAATATTTTAATACGCGTCAAAGTACAACGAGTGAAGCTAATTGCACACAAAGAAAACAAGAAGCAAAAGCACCAATAAAATATATAAAGAAAAATTAACGCAAAAGCAAAAACATTTCTTGTGTGTGGCACAACTACAAAAGTAAGATTGTGAGTGGTCGCCGTGTACTTTGCGAAAATAATTAAAATAATTGTAAAGAATACAACGTTAAACAGAACCGAATCAGAATCAGTTAATAGTGTGATTTTTTGAACCTTTGTCTGTAAGTGAGAGGAGAAAGCTTTAAGCGGAATCCCTTTAAGCAAACATCCCGTCGCCATTTTGAAAGTGATTTTACATACATACAAATATAAATATATATACGTACACACACACATAACCAACAGAGTAAATCAACAACAAAAACTATTCACAATTCCCCCTATAGAATAACTATCGCAAAAGCAAAATTAATTGAACAAACAGTGAAAACAAGGCAACTCTTAAATATAAATTCAAATAATTTGTAATAATCAGTATAACAGAAGTGGCAAAGAAAAACCCCCCGCAGCTACAAAGCATTCAGTAACTGCGACACACATACAGTCGTCTTCTTCACTCTCACACCGCGATACCAAAATCTGTGAGTGTGCGAGCAAGCGAGACTGCAGCAAAAGCAACAGCAATATTCGTGTGAAAAGGTTTACAACTCAAAGTAAGTCGCAAATGTATTAGTGTATTTCTTTTACATGTGTTGATTCATTAATACATGTTTAGACGTAGTTGCGGACGTCACATAAATGTTTTATTTCGATAGACAATCAGAAAAAACAATATACTTGTTTGCATAGCTAAATAAGTAAAAGTTTATTATTTGACATAAATGAGGTCGACACATTGTTTAAACGGTTCGAAAACCTAAAACTGTTTTTTAAGTGTCAACCATGGACGTAAATAGAACATTCATGGTACACATTTATACACATAAATACATGTAAATAAAATGCGGGACGCATATATGTATGGGGATAATGTGGGTTTTAATTTTAGTTATGTATTCATGTGCGCACTCGTTACGTTTTTGCTCAACCATTTTTTCCGTTTGTTTTCTTTCCATTTTTACTTACACCAACGCACAGGACCCGGGACCCCGGCTTGGATGACAGCTACGACAAAGAGGCAAAAAAAAGGAAAAGTAAGAGAGTTTGGAAAATTAGCGCTAAGAAGGATAGCCTAACAAAAAAGAGATAAATCAACAGACTGATAAACAATACATAAAGTTAAACTATATAAAGTATATTAACTAAAGCTGTACATATATAACGAGACACAAACCGAACGCAGCTACAAACAAATAAATAAAATATATAAGAAAAGGGAACAACGTGAGCAACCGTAAACCCGTTAGCCGCTACTGTCAGATAGAGCGAGTAGGAGTTGAAGACAGAGCGCAGTAGCATCGTCGAAGTGAACCAAAGAGACGACGAAAACAACGGAGACGGGGAGATTGCAGGAAGCGACGTAGCATCAGGTTCGCGTTTGTTATCGATAAATGAAAACAAAACATAAAATAAAAATTGATTTTAAGTGCGTGTGATATTTAACGTTAAGCATTAATTTAGCAAATAACCAAAAACAAAAAAGGCAAAAAAGCAGAAATTTTAACAATCAGAAAGATTGATCGAAGTAAGAAGAGAAAGGAGAGCGCGCTTTGGGTTTAAGCTCAGTTTAAATTAAAGTAATAACAGCAGCAGTGTTGGCAGAAGCTTTTGATAGTGAAAGCAACGAAAAGCAAGAAATTACTATGACATACTCGCACAATAGTGTTAGAAACAACATTAAAATGACAACAGCATCAGCAACAAAGTCCATACGCTTAAAAAAGGGCGCCACAACCCCAACACCGCCACCAACAACAACCACAACAGCAATAGAAACAGCGACACCCACGGTAAATGCACATTCCAACAGTATTGCCAGCAGTACAAACTACAACAACCAGCACTTCCAGCAGCAAGTTTTAAGCACATCGCCCACCCACTGCGCCCCCATTACGCCAAACAATCGCATGCAACAGC
The DNA here is from genome assembly GCA_035045825.1 of Drosophila eohydei. Taxonomy (NCBI): domain Eukaryota; kingdom Metazoa; phylum Arthropoda; class Insecta; order Diptera; family Drosophilidae; genus Drosophila; species Drosophila eohydei. Next base: position 2,767,522 of record JAWNOT010000095.1, read on the forward strand.
AGCAACAACAACGTCTGCATAGCCAATCCGCAGGCGCCAATCAACGCAGTCGCCAGCAGCGACAATCGCCTCAGCAAATGGGCGGCGGTGGTTTCTTCTTTGCGAACAATAATCGACGTAATGGAGGCGGTGGCCGATCGCCACAGTCCGCAGCAGTAACAACCGGCAGCACCAACTGCTATGTGCGTCAATCACCGGCTACCATTTTGGGTGGTGGCTTCTCGCCGGCTGCATTTGGTTCCGCGCGTAAGCAGCGGCGCAGTCCAACAACAACAACGCCAACGAACAGCTTTGGTGTGGGCGGGAAAATATCCCCACAGCATCCCCTGATACCCACCGCCTTGACGCATTTTGCTGGCAGCAAATGCTTTGATGCACCAGCACCAACAGCATTGCCCAAGCCGCCGCAGCACTGGACAACATTGTCCAAGTCCGAGGAGAAACTGGTGGCCAGCAGTGCTGGCACCGCCTTGCAAAGTTTGTTGCGCGGTGGCGACAGATGCAGTGCGTCGAAATTGCAGCCAGGTCATGGTGGCATTGGCGGATACATGGTGAAGTCATCCAAGCGCAATCTACTCGATGACTTTGATACGCACAATCTGAAACTGTTGCTGAATGTACAGTCGTAACACAGGAAGAACAATTACTACTACTACAATAAACTGAACATGGAGGACCCAAAAACGCGAACCCGTCAGACTTGGAAATGAGAAAGAAAAGGATACGAAAAAAATAAAAGAATGAAAAAATCAAAAAATATAAAAATTGTAAAACTATACTACAAGAAAAAACCAAAAAAAAAAAAACAAAACTACAAATCATTTAAACTGAAAATTTGAACTTTTTTAAACAAAAAAAAAAAAAACAAAAACAAAAAAAATACAAAAAAACACAATAAATTAAAAAAACGATGAGTAATGTTTGTGATCTCAAATGTATCATAAAACAGCAACAAAATTGGGAAACTAAAAATAAAAAAAAAAAACGAAAAAAAAGGAAAAATTTCAAATGGAAAGTAAACAAATGAAAAACAACAACAACAACGACAAAAAGTACACAACAAAAAAGATGCAAAATTCCCCGTTGACAACAACAATACACTGCAACAAAATTCAGCTCTAAACTTCAATATGTAAACTTTGAAAAGCCAATCGACGATTTAAAAAATGAAAACCTTAACCTAAAAAAGATGCAAACAAAATAAACGACAGAAACCCAAATTAAATTTAATATATGGACGCTTGGCTAGTTGAAATTTTGGATAGAAGAGAATGGCTCTATATGTATGTATAACGGATACAACAACAGCAACACACAACTGAACATTGTTTTTTAAACGTGATACGCAAATAGACTTGAAAAATGTAAATGTAATTAATAAGTAAAATTATAAATTATATAAAATATGTACGAATGTATTTATGAGTAATTAAACAAATGACGCTAGAAGCGCATACGCATAAGTACAGCTTATGTTTACATATATATAGATTCCCCAAGCGGACAACATGTGCAACGTACCTTAAAAAAGAAAGAGTAACTGTTGAGAGATGAGCACACACACAAACATAGAGAACAGCGAAGAGGAGTATGGATAAAAAGTAAATTCAAAATATTAAAAATAAAAGGAAAACATTTATAACGATAATAATAAAATGATAATAATACCACCCACCAAATCACAAAAGACTAATTCAACAAAAAAGAAAAAGAAAATGGAAATGGAAAAGAAGAGAAGAGAAAGTAAAGAAAAGAGACGACAAACTCGACGCTGCAGCACCAGCGGCGCAAAATGCATTCAACTTGCCTAATATAAACACATACACACACACTCATACACAAACAGAAAACTCAACGGCCTCTCTACCTTAAGATATCATATAATACAATCACCACACACTAGCGCCAGCCTCATTGGGTATATCCAAGTGCATATATATAAATAAATATATATATATATATATATGTTCACACACACATATGTATACACTCAACCGCCAGCCTCACATACAAACATATATATTTATATATGTTTATAGCATAAATACTTCCATTAATTTTAGTTTTAAAAACGAAAACATTGTAAAATGATTTAAACAAAAACAAATGGCTTTAAAATTCTAATTTAAACATTCTTGAATTGTAAATAATGTAACTGTAGAAAAAACCAAAATATATTTTAAACGAAATTGCCTATGTTTAAATACAATTTATATTTTATGAGCCATTTTTTAGCGCAGGCGCAAACATTTTATTTCAATTGAACAAATAAATTGTTTTTGCGCCCCAGCTAAAAATAATTATAAATTAACAATTTCGAAAAGTTGAAACTTTGTTGCAATTCTCCACCCCCCCGAAAAAATACGCTTTATGTAAGATTAAAGATATGCTTAGAGTTAGAGAGGAGGGTGATAAAACAAACATAAAAACAATACTACTTTCTGTGTAAAACTATGCTCATATATTGAAAATAACTAAAAATAACGAGAGACACAGAGAAAAATTACGAAAAAGAAAGAAGTTGAAAGATGATAAAAAACACTTGAACCCAGTACCTTATTTTCATTATTAGCATTTAATATTAATTGTTAATAATTAATATGTATGTAAATTATTTAAGCATAAAGTGCCCAACCTAACCTATGTCTATGTATACCCCACCCACACCCCGCTCCACAAATATCCCAAAGTTAATTGTATTTTGCGTAAATGAAGTTGAAGAGACAACAGCAAAAGGAAATGTCTAAAGCAGCGTGAGTTTTGTTGTTCAAATATTTTCTTTTCTTTTTTTCGTTTGTATTGGCTTTTTGGGTGATAAGCCAAAAGAAAGAAAAACCCCGCACAATTTGAATTTTTTAAACATATAAATAGTTTATTTTACTTTTCGCTACAGCTAAATTTATGAGAAGAGAAGAGAAAATATGATGTTAGTTTTTATGTTGAAAAGAAAAGCCAAAAAAGTCATGCACTATTGATTAGGTTTACTTGAGAGCAAGTTGTCATATTGGTAGCTTTAAAGCTTGTATTCTTCAAGTTACTATACATACAAACACACACACATACATACACCAACACACACATAACTCAAACATGTATCATTCGAACACTTGTAAGTTTAAGGCTTGTATTCATCAAGTTACCATACACACACACACACACACATATATATATGCATGTACCATACATACCCATATTTACATTGTACTACTAAGAGTATTTTATGAAGCAACAACGTTTGAGCAGCGCTCAACGCTAGCCAATAAACTAAAAACTAAACAAAAGCGCATACATACACATACACTCACTCGCATGCATATATATACATACATATATACATCTACACATACGTACAGTTTGAGGTAGTAGGAGCAGAGACGAACTCAAGAACTTGTCGCGCAGAATTTTGCATTTTTTTAAGAGTGTAAGCTATTAAAAAATAGAAGAAAAATAAAAACATTTGTTACTGGACGTCAATTTAAACAAAACGTACATTTGATAAATACGATAAAAAGAAAAAAACCAAAAGCAAACATGAAACAACCTATAATAACAAGAAAAAACAAATTCTATAAAGAGAAACTGTACCCGAACCAAAATGGCGCACATTTAGAGTGTGCATTTTTTTACTTACCTTCGAGTCGTACGAGCGCCAAACTTTGATAACTTTTTAAATACAAAAAAACACCAATCAGTACAAATTAATTTCCATTTTAAAGTTTGGGAGCCTTTAAGAGCCAGGCACCCAGTGCATAGTCTGTCGCCCCACGATTCGAAGCTAAATAAAAAAAATGAAAAAGTTTTAAGAAAATCGTTGTTTTTTATTTTTTTTACTTAATGACGTTTTGAAATGTAAAATCAGCAATAAAAATATTTGTATTGGAGTTCGAATATTAATTTTACCATTTTAAGCAGAGATTTGTCGGTCTTACCTATATATATTTTAATTTCTTCATTGATCTAATTTACAATTTAATTTGCAATTTTTTGTGATACTTTGCTATATAATTTTAAACACAATTTATATATATATATATATATATATATATATATATACATATATATATATATATATATATACATATATATATATATAAATATATATATATAAATTGTAATTAAAAAATGATAAAAATAAACCTCACCCACACACACAATTACCATAAATGGACCACTGTACCAACTGAAGAAAAGCTTTGTAAAGAAACGATTGAAAAACATTTGTAAAAGCAATACTTGGAATTGTGTTAAAATTAAATCAAAAGAAAAAAGAAACGAAACGAAATGAGAGAGAGAACAACCCAACCAACAAAAAACAATAGAAAAAAAATAAACAATTGTACATTGCTTTCGTAAAGAAATTTATTGAAGCTTTGTATAATTAAGAAAAAAAAAACTATATTTGTGTTTTTATTTGATTAATTTATAGCGACCCTCGCTCCTCACTGCTCCCTGCAAAGCAGTATATATAGTGGTACATTTCCCACATTCTACAATGGGACGACGCATGGCTTCCACGTGTTTTATACACGCTCACTTGTTCGACGCTCTGCTGAGGAACGCAAATTCTCTTTTATAATTAAAATATGTACATACATATCTGAATATGTATGTGGATATGAAGACGAAGGCTATAGTATTGCAATGCAGAAGAGTATAGCTTTATTTTTGGGAGGGATGAACAATCAAATACCCTTCAACAGATAACGAACATTGCGTATTTTAAGCTATTTGTGGATATAAAGCGAAAAGACTGCTAACGGAACAATTTCCTTCCTCTTATACGTACAAGAAAAGTTTGTACGAAATAAGTAACAATCTCTTCAGAATTGTCGCCTTAAATCTACGATCATTGCGATCTTCAATTTCGTTATCGGTAAATATAAATAAATATCCCAACAAATTACGTAAGGGTGTAATTGTAAACGTAATTAAAGCTAACCAGCCTACGCACGGGCACATCAACTATATTTATGCCATTCCCTCTTTCCCAAAACCCAATCCCCTCCAAAACAATGATACAAAGAGACTATGAAAATTTTCAATACTCCACAAGACGACAACTTTACGGATGTGATGTGATTTAACTCGATGGAGGTTATGCAAACATCATTGAATTTTGACTTAATGGTAAGTGGGTAATACCCCTTAAAAGCCCAATGTCAAATTAAAACAAAAAATAAAAGAAAAGCAACTAGTCTACTACGCTCCAAATATTAAGATGAATTCATACATATATACATATGTATGTATTTACGTACATAAATATGTGTGTTTGAATATGACTCATTTCACACGGTTTCTTTGAACTAGTATTAGCTGGCTTGCATACAAATATATGTACGCACATTCATACAGACATATGCATGCATATATGTATATGTACACACATTGGCGAATTTGCATCGTTGCTTGTGAAAACCATTGGTGGTTGCTTGTCGTCTATTTTAACAAAGGCACATATTCATATATACATTCGTATGTATCAAAAGAAAAACAAACAAACTGTAAACGTGCCTAGCAGCAGCTTCGCCTCGGCGACACGGTTAAAGAAATAAGCGCAGCCTACTGTAAAGAAGAGGAAGAATTGATCGCTTCGAAGAGTTGTTTATTAAACGTTGTCGCAAAATAAAAACTGGATTTACAGCGTATATGTATGCGTGTATGTATATATGCTCATAGATACATATATATATACATACATACATATATATATATATATATATATATATATATATATATATATATATATATATATATATATATATATATATATATATATATATATATATATATATATATATATATATAAAAATGTATATATATGAGCAGGCAGACATGTCGACATACACACACGCATATATTCCCAAGCATACATATGTATGTCCCATTAGTTTCAGCATGCGAAATCACTCCATGCTACAAAAACAGAAACATCAAAAAATATTGCTGAACAACAAACGAATTTCATGCCCTGTGGAAATATACACAGACACGAATATGTGTGTATATATGCGTAAAATCTATTTCAATATACATATGTATGTATTTATGTACGTATGTACGCGTATACTTAGCCAAACTCCTTAAGCACGATTGTTTATCCTGTAACTAAAACAGATGGTAACTAGAAAGCTGTTAGTAGAGCTTTCACTGTACATATATGTATGTATTTTTATGCTTAATACTCTATACGTATATTATGTATGTAAGCATACGTATGTATATGCTAATACATACATATATACCGAGCTCATATGTAAGTTGTTTTGAAGAAAACGCGTAAACAACATGTTTATGTTTTGTTGGTTTTTTCTTTTATGGGTTCTGCTTGCGATAATTGCAATCAAACAGCAACCGTGCAGATAAATACAGTGGAACGAATAGCCGCGACACACACAAATTCGTGCATGCGTGTATGTACACAAATATATGAATGCATGTGTATTGAGAAATAGCGCGACGTTGACGTTAACTCGCAAATGTTTACGTCTACGGAGCGCTTTCCTCCAAACTACCACGAATTCCACCTCCCGCCCCATTGTCCATAGTTGTAGCGATGATAGCGAATACGAGTTCATGTAAAAAAAAGCCTAGAAAAAACTTTAACTCAAAACAACATGACGGGAGCAAAACGGTGGTCCGTAGTTTAGTCTACGCAGTTTGTATCTGTGAGATAAATAAAGGCATACGCACTTACCAAAATATACTCATACCTTTATATGTGTATATATTTAATTATATACAATCGTATTTTTGTAAGTGTGTCTGTATGTAATCATTAATATGCCCTCACACGCGCACGCACACATATTTACGCACGCATACACGCAGTCGAACGTCGTTCATTTTTACAAGCTTTCTGCGTTGGTCTCTGACGCTCCGGCAATACAATCAAACTTAGTATGACATATGTGTGTAAGTGTATACATAGGTGTGACATATGTACATACATACATACTACGTAAGCATTGAAAAATATAAAAATAATTTTTGGAACACAAATACTTGTACCTATGCATGTGTGTATACGTATGTATTTTGTTTATGCGTATGTAGGCATGTACGTTTGCTTGCAGACGCGTTTGCCAACGGCTTTTCAAGCTATGGAATTATTTTATTTTACTGCGCAATTTCTACTATTGATTTGCCCGCTGGTTTTTTTGTTTTGTTTTGTTTTATTTTTTATTTTTTGCTGTTTGCTTAAAGTTGCGAGCGCAGCGCTGTTGGCATTGCAGCCAACGTCTCTGTCTGATGCAAATGCGTGTGTGTATGTAGTTGCTTAAAGCACTGTATGAACAAATGTTTGAACTTACATATGTATATGTATATGTACATAGTTAACATATTGTGAATCTATGTATATTATATGTGATTACATACGTATGCATGCATGTTATATGTAACTATATACGTATTTGTGTACAATTGTGTTTCTTCTACAAGAGACAATCAAGCTAAGTAATTGAAATTGCAAATGAAATACACCGACAAAATAAGAAACTTAATTTAAAAATATAGGAGGTCTAGTTAAATGCAAACTAACAGGAAATTGTATCAACCATTTCCATTTATGTTTTGTATACATATGTATGTATGTTTTGTATATATAGGGTCATATTTAAATTTCGGTTTCTAAATGTATATTAAAAACAACGTCTTCAGATGGCCTACGTGACTTGCGGCAAGACAAAGCAAAACCACCATAATCGTATTTAAAACAATCAAATACTCACAATATATGTACATATGTATGTAAAATATTTATTTATACTCATTCATATGTACATAAATAAATAAATATGTATTTACTTTTGTTTCGATGGTTAAATTTGTCCAAGTCATGCGGCTTATCCTATTTATTGCATTTCATATTTGTGTGCCCACAGACTGGCGCTTGCATATGTGCACGCACGCATACATACTTAAGCACAGTTATAAAACGCTTTTACGGTATTCATTTATTTACGGCTTTGAGTGAATTCTATATTCAAAACAAACTTTAAGCGCACACATGCACACATATGTATATATGAATAGATATACATATATGTACATACGTAAATAAGTGCACTCCGGGATATTTAAATAATGTCGGTCGACAGCGTGACTCAGATATAAATAACTTAACTCGAAATTATGCAGATATTGAATTCATTAATAAGAAATAAGGTGGATTTAAATATTATTCGATGAAGAATATAAAATAAAATTTAATATGTAGACTAATTTATATTATTTGAGGCTTAGGTTCGTTTCTGTTTGGCTTAATTCACAAATAAGACATTTCCGACTCGAACTGGCTCTGCTCAAAATCAATATGTAGAGTTTTAAGGTCAAGAATTTGCAGTTTTCACAGCTGAATTTTGAATTTGGAATACGAATGCAATCCACGTGACTTGGCGTTCGGCTCCGACAGAGAGGTCAGCGAGAATTGAACCTGTGGGTTGACTGCTGGCTTCCATTCATTGAGTAGTAAAAATTGTTATCAGTTCACTGGACTCGCTGTGTTTGGGGCGATAAGCCGGAGGGTTCAATAATAAATGGTGTGATCAGTCGCTCATCGAAACTGAGATTCTAGTTGAACTGTTTCCAGCTACGTTGCAAGATGTCTCCCCCTTGGTTAATACTGTGCATCGGTGCCATAGAGCTATGCCAGGCAAGAGAATTAACTAATCGAACTATTATATATTGGCGAAATTATAAATGCTTATAATTTCTTTTGCATCTTAGGCAAATGTAATATTTCACTTTTCGCTGGATTTCAATGTAAAACAGCCGGAAAACTCTACTGAACCTATAGATAAAACCATTTTGGTGGATCGCAATCAGGTTTTCATACAGGATAGTAAAGTAAACTCATCGTGGCTGGAGCAGGATCGATATACTGAGGAAGCACTCAACCTATTGATCGATACCAAACGCGTGGTGCAAGAACTTAATGCCGAGCTCTCGCCCCTAGTGGGGCGAAGCAATGAACTGGCTGCTCGCCTCAAACAAACCATGCGCTATGTAAACGATGTGGATGTCTGTCTAGAGAATGGCCATTTCGGCCAGCAAGTGGAGCAGCTGCGCAAGTATCTGACACTTGTTGATACCCTAAAATTGCCAAACAGCACGGGCGGGGTGCGCACATTGGAGTTTGTGCTGCTCAAGCTGGCCCTGGATAAGTATCAATTGCCAGCAAAGCATCAGCAGATCGCCGAGTATCTGCAGCGGGCGGACGCCGCGTGGACCACATATAAAAATACACAGATCGTTCTAGCAGAAAGCTAAAAGTAGCATCGCCACAGTTAAGAAATCCTTCACAAATAGATTTCTAGATTGCTCCATTTTCCTTTATGCCTTTGCTCCTAAAGTGCCTTAACGCGAATAGACAAGGGAATTCCATCGAACATCAGAGAGTGGAATCTACTAATAGCTAAACAATCTTAAGATGTATATATAAATTATAAATATATGATGGTCAATGCCTAAGCTAAGTTTAAGTTTAAGAACACAAAATATCAGAGACATTCAATTTGAACTCGATTGAAATATATATACTGAAATATATGGCATCGATGCAAGTGACTTTTATTTGGCTCTAGAAACCTACTTGCCTAGCAAGCGGATTAAGAATACATAGGTGGTATTAGCTTAACAGTATTCATGAAAATACTCTCTGCAAGGGTTTTTTAAAAAGTAAATTCAGCTTAATAGCCGAATACATAGCCATACTCATATTTTAGTTGTATGTATGCATATATTCCAAGGAACGGACCGAACAAAGCCGACTTCTATTAAGTGAAACAATAAGTAAAGGTGGCATTCAGAAAAAAAGGACTTCCTGTCGTTGCATTTTGGTGTTCCACTTCAGTGCTCGGCATTGCTACAGGTAGAAGACGTTGCCATAGAGAGAGCGAGAGAGAGTCGTTCATCTGACCTAAATCTCCCCAGGGTTGGTCCCTTGGAAAATACGTTACGCACGCTGGGAATACGTTATAAGTGGAGGACCTCAGGTAGTCGCAGACAAAGACAGCCACACATAAAGTGCGCCGAGCAGCTGCCAGAGCCGTTGCTAATGGGCATGAAGAGAACAGACTGTGCAATAGGGGTTTCTCACCATTCCTCAGTTTTGATATTCCCGAAACCTGAAACCAACCACCACATACGTTTGTATGTATTCTGACTATCAGAGCAGATCACTCAATGAGCTACGTTTAGCAGTGAACTGCAGAGGGAAGAAAGAATAGAAACAGTGAGTTAATAATATGAAAAGGCTAAAAATCCCGCTGTTTGCGCAATTAAAATGCTATTTTTGGCGGGAGCGTCAAATTAGCTTGACAACACTGCTGCATATGTATGTAATTATGCGGGTACGTACTTAAATATGTATAGTGGAACTCTTATCTCAAATATGTGATACTCAATCACTTACAACATTCGGTGTACTTGTCTGCTTGCAGTTTCCCTTAACGCTTCAATATGCTGTCAATAAGAACAATTGCATTTTGTGAATTTGTATTTCGTTGTATACATATACAAGATCTGCTGAGCATTGGCGAAATCATAAATTGGTACATTTGTAAGTGTGTATAAATAACTCGAATGGCCAAAGTTGTATCTAAATACAGGTTTAAGCCAAAACTGATCGAACCACTTTAATCAACATATGCGAGGGTTGCCTTATATATTTGGGAGAACCAGCTCAGTTAAATTCTTTAAAAAATATCTGATCTGGGTATGATGATAGAACGGAACGTTTCAGAAAAATATTTAATCTCCTGCTTGGAATATTAAACTGTTCATAAATTAGAATTCAGATCAGGGTCATAACAGAACAATTCGTCGTTAACTTAACAGCATAAATCGATATATAGGAAACTGTCGTTGGCAGCATCAAATCGTGCTGCACAACAATGGTGCCACAACTTGTGGACTAATCAGTTTTTTTTTATATTTGTTATTATTGGTTTATGGTTAATTTGATTTTGATATAATTATTTACAACTACGATTATATGGCGATAGTCAGGCCTGGCCCGTATGTATCGATAGTTGTGATATATCGATGTAAAGCTTCATTTTGCTGTTGCACAGAACACCATTTTTTTCCTTTTAATATTAAAAAATATAACAGGGATAAGCCATAGAATGACAGTGGCATTTGCTTTCAATAAATACAGTAAAACTCTTTTAGGAATGCTTATAACTAATCTTAAAGCTATAGTTGCTACTTATGCTTATTAATTTGGTTTAAAATTTCGAAGAATTTTCAGCACCTGGATTTGAAAGTCTAATTTTTGATCGCTGCTCATGCGCTGCATATGCGGCTTTATACTATCGAAAAATGCCTGGTCTGGATCGGGGTCAACAGCAATTGGCGGTGCAAGAGTCGCAGATGAATTATTGAGTTCCGCAGTGTAGGAACTACTCGTTTCGGTTCCTTTAGCGGCAGGCAGGGATGAGTTAGTATCTGTTGTGTAATTTAAGTGATCCAGCACCGAGTGTAGACCATCCTCCGCTAATGTCGCTTTATTGTCTTGCTCTAGGACAGGATTGTCGGATGCACGGAGGCGCTTAATTGGGGTGCGCGATATGCGAAATTGTTTTCGTTTCTTTGGTTCTTCTTTTAGCGTGTCTGTCTCATCCTCTGGTTTAACATCAAGTAGAAAGCTTAGTTCCTTTTCGTAAATGTAAGAGGCGCGGCAGATCTCTTCGCCGCTTTGTCGCAGCCGATTTACGCGCAAATAGCTGTCGCGCGTGTTTTTCCAGCGTTTGAGCAAAGTTTTTGCTAGAAAAATTGTATTAAACAAATTTACGATAACTCTATTTTTGACAAATTATAGCATAATTTACCGATTTCCTGCTTCTCCGCACTGCTCGCCACTTCGAAATTCTTGCACAGCTGTTGGCCAATCTGCTGCCAGGCCAGATCGCGCAGTTCGCGGTTGTGGAAATTTTCATGCTCTCGATCCCAAATGATGTGATGTTTCTTCACAGCGTCAATAAAATCGTACATGGAGTATCTCAGATTGATTCCAGCGGTTTTCAACACTTTGTGATTGCCCATCGCTATAAAAATGCTCTTGTTTATGCGGCAAATGGCTGTGTTTGCATGTGTGATTGTGGGTAAAACGCGCGCGTAAAGAACGTGCTGGCTACAAAAACAGCTAAGAACTGATGCGAGACGCGTATGAAAACGCTAGCAAAGCGCACGACAATCGCCAATGGTGTTGCCAGATAGTTGAAAAAAGATAGTCAACTTTTAAATAGTTTTCTCTACTTTAATACAAAGCCTAATAATAAAGAAATCAGGTGGATTTTAGATTAAGCAATAATTTAGATTTGTATTTGTGTTATGAAAAATGTTTTATTTTTGTTTATTAGACATAGGTCAGCTATTACATAGATTGTTCAATAAGTGCAACAAAGAAAGCCTGCGTTTTATGACAACTAATACATGTGATAGAGTGTTAAGTTAGGCGAGCGGTGCAAGTGAATGTTTGAAACGCATTTATTGAGTGTTATGGTTGATGATTAGCTTTGTGTTGATTTCAACTGTTTTTCCTTTTGAAATTGTATTTTTTGTTTTACATGGGCCTGCCCATTCCACGACCCATACCCATGCCCCCACCAGCCATAGGTGGCTCACCGGCTTTGGGACTTTTTATTGTCTCATCTACGGATAGTATCATGCACGCGGCCTCTGCAGCAGCGGTGAGGGCATTTATCTTAATAATTGATGGTTCCCACACGCACTGCTCGAAGTTATCGGAAATGTCTTCCTTGGTTATATCAACGCCGAACCATTGGCCACCTTAAAATAAAAAGGAAATAAAATGAATAAATAAATTATTTTAAAAACCAACTCACAAATATATCGAACAATTCAATTACTCGTGCAGATTCGCTCTTGACTCGTTCATCTTTAAACTTTCTCTAACGAAGCAACTAGAATTTAGAGCAAGTTGGCATCGCCGCTGTAAAAACGACCGCGCGCAAGACAGAGCAGCAAATATGCAGATGGTGGCAGTTGGTGCGAAAGAGCACACAATGGCTAGCTATTGGAGCGAAAGAGCACACACTATATACAAGAAATGCCGAACGAAAGAGCTGCCAAGACAGACACGCGCTTATTTCGAGCAGAAAATTCTATATTATAATTTACAAACAATAGACGCAAATAAAATAAAATGTCAACATCGGGGCGCAAACGTAAACAGCAGCTAAAGCCGCGCGAGGACGTGCACCGCTCACCGGTAAAGCGCCAGAGTTTGGATGTTAAAACGGAACCTCTGCTAACCAGCAGCTATCCCCTGGCCGACTACGACTGTGTTGACATAAAACCCGATCTGACAGAACTTCAGCTACAGCTCGCAGTGGCAAGTCATAATGAAGTGACAACACCAACAGAAACAGTTGTGCCATCTGTAATTGAGGATGAAAAACCGGAGTTGGACCAGCAAAGCGATTCAGACGAGGATGGTTATTCGGAAATTAACTTTGGTGCAGCGCACGATGTTTTTTGTGATGGTAAAAATTTTACAACAATAGAAAAACAATACTCAGGGGCTTTACAGCTATTAAATATAGTCAAAATAGCAATTGCTATTTGAGTTTGTAAAATGGCGTTATGATAATTATATATATAATATATAAAGGTACTATGTATTTATTTATATAATATATGTATGATATAGGCCGTTATTGATAAGATAAGTGAGGTTATAATGAACAGTTAAGTTAATTTGAAAACTTAGTTTGTGTCTAGGTGAAATTTAGGAGAGTAATTAAAAACATTTACGATCGACATATCAAAATCATCACTCTAAATTGAAATAACTATTGAACTATTCCTCCATTACCGATAAAGTTCTGAAGTTTGTCAGATTACCCTTCTATATATACACCTAATCCTTTAATTATTTACTAAACCGACTATATACTGCTTCTATAATTCCCACTTATAATCGATCTCACTTGCTTTAGATGAAGTGGATGACTACGACCCGGAGTGGACAGCACAGCAAACAACGCCACGATTGATATTCAAGTTCTACGCGTCTCCTGGACAAACGGGATTCAGGGCACTTAGGAAATTGACTTGTCCTTTGTATTACTTTAACCAGCTGCTGGGCAACCGCGTGGAGTTCTTTGGCCAGCTAGCAGGTGGTTGCAATGGCCGCAATGCCACACTGAAGGCCAGCGCTGAGGAGCTGGAAACATTTATGGGCCTTAGCTTGCTGATATGTGATATGAAACTACCGCAGCTGAGCGACTATTGGAGCGAGCAGACATTTCAAGGATTCGCGGGATTCACTTCAAAAATGGGGCAACAACGCTATCTAGATCTGCTGCAGTCGATCAGCTTTGCCAAGCTACAAGGAGCGGGCACAAACGAAAGTAAAGCTGCTGGAGATGCGGGCAAATTGCTGAACTTCTACAATGCGCGTATGTCGGAGCTATATGCTAGCGGTCAGCAGCTGGTGCTCAATGAGCCCATTGTCCACTGGAAGGGAAAATTTAACTACCACAACGAGCTACCCTTGAAGCATCGCAGCAATGCACTAATGTTGCACCTGCTTAGCGAGCAGAGTGGTTTGATTATACGTATGCTGCCGGAACGAGTGGAGCCGCCGCCACAGTTGGCGCGTAATTCTCGGCAGCTGGTGGCACATCGTTGCGAGCTGGCGCTGCAGTTGCTCCAGTCGCATGGGCAGCGCGGGCACAGCGTCTATGTGTGCAAATATTATGGCAGCTATGGACTGGCTCATGAGCTGGCCAAGATGGGTACCTATTGCAGCGGACTGCTAGACAGAAATCGATATGGGAATAGCAAGGCACTCATCTATCAGCAGCTATCGCCAAATAGCATAGCTACTAGATATGCCACGCCCCTAATGATGGCCAAGTGGCGGCGACGCCGAGAAAAATGCGTCTATTTCTACAGCTCCGATTGCCTGGCTATCTACGCTAAAGAGATGTCCATGCAGAAGATAAATGCACGACCGAAGCTCATACAAGAGCTTGACTTTCAGCTGCGACCCACCGCACAGTCCACACGACAGCAGCTGATCAGCTGCCAGCCGAGCTGTGCGGGTTTGCGGCAGCAGCAGCAGTTGGCAATCTTTCTGCTTAATCTGCTGGTCTTTAATGCACATGTGCTCTACGTGACCAATGCGCAGCCGACGCGCGGCTTCGATGCCACCAAATTGAAGACATACGCTGAGTTCCGTGTAAGCATCATTAAATCTCTGCTCAAGGAGGATCAGGCGTCGCCAGCTGCTGCTGCACCGCCAACATCACCAACAACGCCTCATGCGAACAGCAAGCGACAGGAGCAACAACATTCGAAGAGAGCCCATCAGCGAGAAACGACAGCAACAAGCGCACAGCCTGAAGCCGAAGCCAAACACGAATTGATACTTATTCAGCGAAATGGGAAACCAACGCGCAAGAACTGCAGGCATTGCCACAAAGGTGGCATGTTACAGTTCACTAAGTACATGTGCAAACTCTGCCCGGATATGCCGGGTCTCTGTCTAAATCCGTGCTTTCGCCTGTGGCACGAGTTACTGCAGCAGCAACAGAAGAGTCCGACTATTTCACATTCAATTTAAGACGAATAAAAACATAATGAATCGTTATGACGTATACAAATTTTAGCCGAAAACTAGTTTTAATCTTATCAAGACAAGACATGGATAAATTATTGTATCATATGCCTATTACCAGGTTCCTGACTTCAGGTTTGTTAAAAACTAAGCTAAACACTGGTTATTATTGTTATTTCCAACAATTAAAATGTATATTGTGTCCCGATTCATTGAAAATATTTAAAGTCAACAATATTTTTATATAATACTATTTCTCCGTTGAAATATTTAAATTCTCAAAGTCCAACCTAGATAAATGTAAGGTTTCTGTAACAAGTTCTATAAGCATTAAAATTGGAGTCTATCCAAACGTGATTCAAATATTCAATTTATGGCAAGAAATAAATTGCAAATTTGCATTTCAGCCTATGTCGTTTGAAATTGTGAACATATAGGAATGAGCCATATGCATATAATTTAAAACTCACTTTTGCCAAAAACATCTATGGATGGGTTCAATAGTAAAAGCAAAATAAGAGTAATCAATCCGATAAGAATATATCTAATATTAATATAAATAATTATAATAAAATATGTAATTATTTAGCACCTGTTCTTCAACAACATAAATTAGTTTAAGATATATTTAACTTTGGCATGATTATTATTGAAATAGTTAGCAAAATAAATCTGCAAATAACTATCAGCTTTTTATAGGAATTTCACTTACCTTGGGCATGTTTCTGGCGCAGCTTGTTGAGAATGTTTGTGGCATCGAAACCAGCATTGTCACAGAGCTGTCGTGGAATCACTTCCAAGCCCTTGGCAATGGCGGCAATCAGCAATTGCTCCTTGCCCGCAATGGTGCGTGAATAGTCACGCAAAACCTTGGACAGTTCCATTTCTATGGCGCCGCCGCCGGCAACAACCGAATCGTGTTTAATGGTACGCCGCACAATCATAATGGCATCATGTAAAGAGCGCTCCGTCTCCTCGAGGAACTGCTCGGCTCCGCCACGTAGGATCAGAGTGCTGGTCTTAGCATTGGGACAGCCTGCAAATGATTTATGATTAGATCTGCATCATAAGTAATAATAACTGATGCGTACCTTGGAATAAGTTAAAACGTTCGCCGCCTACTTGTCGCTCCTCGAAACGGTCACACAAACCGAGTACATTAGATTTAATGTCATTGGCCGTGGTCATAACGGCGCCGCCGCAGGCTTTCATTGTACGCTTGAGATCCTCTTCAGGGACGCGGCCAGCGCAGAAAATGTTGCGATCGGCAAAATACTGTGTGGCCACATCGCCAATAGGCAGCTTGGAGAGCACCACATTTGCGCCAGATTCGTGGATTTTGGCCAATTTATTGTACAATATTTGCCATTCGGCATCTACGATTTTCTGATACTCTTTGACATTGTCCACACGAATCTCAGCATTGTCACGTTCGGCCTTCAGTTCCAGTTCGATGTTGAGCAAAGCTATCTTGCACTTCTCATAGGATTTGGGTGCCATCTCGAAGCCAGCATAGGAGAATGTCTTCTTAAAGGCAACACCGGAGACCAGCTGCGATTCCTCTAGCGAGCCGCCTGCAACCTTCTTGATTCCAATCATATTCAGTGGCAACAGTTCATCCAACGACAGGACAGCGTCCACAACGATTTTTGAAAAAAAATCCTTTTGCTGATGTATAAGCTTTGAAGACATCGCCGTTGCAGCGCATTTCTCCAGTAGAGCACGCTGCTCCTCCTTCGATTGCTTCTCAATGCGAACGGCCATCTCGTTGATTTTCTCCATGCAGAGCTGCAGTGCTTTGCGTATGGCTTTGATCACAATACGTGGATGGACGCCTTCCTCAACAAAGGGTTTTACTTGCTTGAGGAACTCACCAGCCAGCAGTACAACCGAAGTGGTGCCATCACCCACCTGTTGATTGATTTTTAAGTCACGTGACAAACAAATTGTATGACTTCAATCTTACCTCGGCGTCCTGTGACTTGGCAATGTCTACCAATGTTTTAGCGGCGGGGTGCACAATATCCAAAAGCTTCATGATGGTGGCGCCATCATTCGAGATTGTTGCCTTGCCCTGTGAATTCACAATCAACTTATCCATGCCGCGCGGCCCCAACGTAGTGCGGACGGCATCCACAATCGATTGACAGGCATTGATATTTGATATCAGCTGCGGCTTGCCTTGCGACGTGTCGGTGCCTTCCTTCAGGAGCACAATTTGTGGTTGCTGTAGAACGAAATAAAATGTAACAGTAAGTTAGTCAGCCGTTCCGTCATTCCACACAGCTTGCAGCAAGAGCGAAAGAGAAGGCACTGCAGGGGTTGTCGGTTTACGAGAAGCTTCTTTGAAGGTTATGTTTTGTATGCCGCATGATAGACAGCTGCATTTGAATGCAGTTCAATAAGTACTTTTTGTATATTAGATTATAAGTTTATTACACTTATTCGAAAATTATAAAAATTAACTGGAGTCATGCGGCGCACATGGTGTTTTAACAATTAATGTTTGTCATTTCTTTAAAATAAATTAATCAATTTGTTGCATTTGCATTTTACATATTAATTTACATGTTAACTAACCATATTTGAGTGATGGAATTTGCCGTTATACGTTTATACTAGCTAAAACAATCAATTTTGGTAGCAGACAGGCGGCAATACGATTTTCTTTCACGTTTTCCGCAATGAGTAAGCGGCAGACCAGCGTGCTATCGATAGCAGTAACGATATTCAAGTAGAGCTGCTAACTCATTTAAAATGACGACTGGTCAAAAAGGAGTATTTTTTGAATGTATCCAACAAAAAATACTATTTATCGTTAATAATTGTACATAGACTGTAGAACTGTGAAGTATGTACTGGATACGACACGATAATTTAAATGGGACCGTTACAAGGGCATTTGAAATTTTAAATAACTACAATATTTAATTGATTAGAGGGAATACTGTATATATCCTTTTATAGATAAATTGTGCAGCTCTGCTATTGTATCTGTCCCCTTTTACACAAACTTCAAATATAGCTGCGTTATTTCTAGCTATTTTTATAATATTGCGATCTTCCACACAACATATTCCATTTTAGAATGTGTTGCGACTTTTCAGTTTGTTCCGACCGCTCAACTTGGGTGAGTTGTTCGTTTCGAGCAGAGGAGTTGATAAAAAAAGAAATAAATAAATAAAAAGAAAAACTAAAGCCAACTGATGTATAAACGATGTTCAAATAGTTATCGCCTAAGTCTAATTCGGTAAAATGGAATTGGAATTTTAGTTGTTTAACGTTAACTAAAGCGAATAAAGAACGAAATATGTCAAGTGAATTTGCAAATTAAACTGATTACGACACCGAACTTGGATAACGAAATGTAATTGCATTCAAGAAGCAAGTATTTCTAGATATATACATATATATATAATACTCGATTGCATAGAGTTCTGGCTAGGAGTTCTATTTATGTAAAATCTGGCTGTCCTAATTGTGTCCATCATTCAACATGTCGTTAAGTCGTTGTCAAAAATTTATGTGTCATTTGTAAAGCTCCAGCTGCTGTTGCCGGCATCAAATAGTTTTCATAGCGTGTATACCCATTAAAAACTCTCAGAAATGGGGTCTAATAAAGATGTTAAGAAAGCGTGTGACCTGCTCAAAAATTCTGCTCTGCCTACAAGGCATAATTATATTCTATGAGGTAGTTCATTGAGCGGAAATCGCCCTATGTATACACTCAACTTTAAAGCAATATCTTTTAAATTCACCAAATATCTATAAATATATATTTATCTTATGCGGAATTGCTCCAATTCACCTTTCTAATGCTCAGTCTCCGAGCTATTTTGGAATATTATCGATAAATATTTACGACCTTAGCTGGCATTAAGTATCGATTATGTCCAGCTGATCTATTTGAAAGGTATTGAGAGAAAGGCGCAACTTATAGACTATAATCTCTTCGACACTCTAGGTTTGTTTTGGTTTTTTACGAATGCAGCCAACAAAAAAACTTTGCAGGGTATCAGCTCGTCGAGTAGTCCGGTCTGTGTTGTTGTCCGTCTTGATGTTTTTTGTTATGAATGCAGTCAAAACAAAAACTTAAGATTTAAACAATTTGGTGTTTCCGGCAGCGCCTGGTTCCTGCTGAGCACTTACGTTGGCTTCGCCCAAGAGCTTTACACCCCTCCAGACGGCGATTGACCCCAGTCCCCATACACTCACACACACAGAGAGAGATATACAAATGCCAAAGCTTTCTTTAATTAAATGGAACAAAATATGAAAAGCTACAGAAAAGCTTTCTGTCGAGTTAGTCAATCGGTGTCCGACCGAAACGAAAGATCTCCGCAACCGCTAAGCAAAACGAAACTAGAATAGAACGTTTTAAGTAATTAAGGAACTCAATTTGATTAAAATATAGAATAGTACTCATTATATACTCGACAGCAGCTGAAATATTTTTGAACGAAAATAAATATTGAAAGCAACTTGTTACGAACTCCAAGAAGAAGGGAAAAGAACGCGCAACGAATTGTGTGAAAAGTGTGAAAATATATTCGAAGGATGATTTATTGAAACAATTACAATTTCAATTTCAGTATACGTATATTTGTATATTTGCTTTGGCTAGTACGCGGCGCGTTCTATACTAAAATAAACTTTAGTATAGATATTGACGTCATTGCGAAATACACTGCGAGAAACAGAAGAGACCGACAAGTAAATAAACATTTTCGTGTGTGTTTTTTTGTTACGAAACTTTCGTGGAGTGAGAGCAACAATTTCTTTTATGTTAATTACGAGATGCCAGCAAAAGCAGCGCCAAAACCAAAAACAAACTGTTTGTTCTAGTTAATAGATATCCAAGGTTTTCAACACTAATGGTGCGTATATATATATATATATATATATATATATATATATATATATATACATATATATATATATATATATATATATATATGTGTATGATCTTGAATGAATCAGCATTGGAATTATCTATAGATATATTGTAGAAGTATTTTAACGACTCATCATTTCGAAATCTTCAGCTCATTTTGTACTGAAAAGTTGTTTCGAAATTAAACAAAAATTTGCAATAATTTTTGTTCATTTCGAAAATACCCTGTAAATGGCAAAAGCTGGTTATATGATTTATGTTAAACTCACAATAAATATTGTCATTCGCTTATCATTCATATGCTACTGTTCATCCTATTGGGTGGTATTTGATCGTACATCCCTTATTATCGAATACGTAAGTTGTAGAGACATAGTCTTAATTTCCTATACTCTAGTTTAAGTCATTAGAAACCTTTTTGAAGAAAGCTTCCTAAGCAACCCATCGTGTGTGCTTGCTGGGTATATTTGAGTCGTGCACATCCAAAGCAGGGAAATTTTAGGTGTCCGTGGCTGTCGGCTGTTGTAGGCGGCCTGACTTGCCGCTTGATGTTGATGTCACCATGTCGTGTGTTTCAACCCGAATAACACTTCATTCATTTCGTCGCACTTTTTTAATTAAATTAAAAATTTAATTAAATTTACTTTGTTTTTCAACCAGAAGTTACTTAAGCAGTATTTATAGAGACTCAGCCTTATCGACTATATATACTCAAAGCACACGAGAGTGCATGTATACTACTACTATATGCTAGTATAAATGCAAATACGTATATGTATGTAGTATGTGAAGCATATGTAGATCGATGGCCTTGATAAAGATGATCGTTTAAAATTTTGCTCGAGAGCGTGTGCCTTATGAACCGCTCTCAATCTGCTATATATACTATATAGTCTATATATATATTTCAGTATTGTTAGCATTAAGCGGATGCATGAACAATGTAAAGAATTTTGTGTGGTGTTCCATTTGCCCATCATAAAATACAATTTTCATGTGCGTGGTACAGCAACGCCCCAGCGGGTGGTTCCACATATATCATGTTATAAGGCGTGCCGCTTGACGTCATTTTAGATGTAGTAAGAACTTACTTAGTTACGCTAACTAGTAGGTTTATCTATGCACTTGCATGTGTGCCACACGCCACATGCCACACAATAGCATGGCACTTGCCACATCGCTTGCTGTATAAATCAATAAAAGGGGTCTAAACTTGTTGATAAATATAACAAAAAAACAAGTACAAAAGAGAAAGGCAACCGACTGCTTAATACTCGTTCACTTTTGAAATACAGTTAGCTTTAATTAATATATGTCTGTTTTCCAATTTACCAATTTGTCTGAGAAATCATCAGTAACTTTTTAAATTTTTACAGTTCTCCAACTCTAACTCTCCAACTGTTTTTCTATATAGTTTATGGTATAGGGGCGAGTAGGTTACTGTTGACTCATTTTGATCTGGCTATGGAAGGATTGAATCCTGATATGGGAGCATAAATATATATATATTTTAAGTTTCAAGTCGCACAATATAAATACACAGCAAGGTGGAACCAATATACTCTTCTTCTATATAATTGGGGAACGACTAGGAAAATGAGCAAAGAGCACAAGGCGCTTAGCAGTAAACAAATGTTGAGGAAACCTCTCAAGTATTTTTCCAATTTTCTTGCAGATAAATCCTAAATGGTACTCAGCGGGCAGACTGGATCAATATATGTGTATTAGCATATGTATATACATATATGCCATGAATCGCGTAAAGTCTGTGGAGACTTTCCCGTAGGTCGGACCACACCGTTATATGCAGCATATATATTAAAAATATATAAAAATATATTTAAAGAAAAAAACAAACGACAGCTATATTTTTTATAAAGTTTATACGTAAATACACCAGATAAAATGGCTGAAAATCAAATGATAACGACCTCTAGCAAAGGGTTAAATGAGAGAAACGCACACATCCTGTTGCCCCACAATGGGGCAGTGCGTAAACTGGAGCACGAAAGGAAATCCAATGAGAAACAGAGCTTCCATGAAGCTATGGGCAAAAATAAATTGAAGAGAAAGAAGAAGCTGAGCGCATCGCTCACCTCCGTTGGGGATGCCGTCAACCAGGAGAAACGCACACGCATCGAAGGCATCAATTTGAATATTAAACCCCGTTACAAGGACCATAACGGCACAGACGACTTAAGTGCCGCCAAGCCGGCAGCAGCCAGGCCGCCCAGCAAGGTGGAGCGGCCCGTTATCATAGGCGGCATCAACGTGCTCTCCGCTGCGCCGCAGCGCTTCAAGCGCAAACTTCAAGAGAATCTGGACACAATACAAAAGCTAAACGCACTCGCCGAGCAGCTGCGTTTGGAAGTGAATGAGGTACATACATAATACATATAGGAAATAATTAGTTGCGCTACTTAGTTTCATTTATTTATTTATTTATTTTCTATTTTCAGCTAAAGTCCAGCCTGATAACAGAACGTGGAGCTGTGCGCGCTTTAAGGTATGCACCGTTCAATGCTAGGATGACACTTGCTACTTTCTTTGTTTCTACACAAATATTCCATGTATCACTAAAGAGAGAGAGAGAGAGAGAGAGAATGATGAGGACGAAAACGACATAGAGAGATAGAAAGAGAGTGTGAGAGATAGAGAGACAGAAAGAGAGAGATATATATAGAAAGAGAGAGAAACAGGTAAAAAGCGGCAGAGAGAGAGAGAGGGGGAGAGATAAAAAGAGAAAAAAAGTGAGAGGGAGACAGAGAGAGAGAGAGAGAGAGAGAAAAGAATGAGAGAGAGAGAGAGAGAGAGAGAGAGAGAGAGAGAAAAGAAAGAGAGGGAAACAGGTAAAAAGCGGCCGATGGAGAGATAAAAAGTGAGGGAGAGACAGAGAGAGAGAGAGAGAGAGAAAGTGAGAGAGAGAGAGAGAAAGGGAGATAGAGAGAGCTATAAACACAGAGAGAGAGAGAGAGAACGAAAGAGAGAGAGAGAACAAAGGAGAAGGGAGAGAGAAAGAGAGACAAAGAGAGTAATAGAGGTAGAAAGCGACAGAGAGAGAGAGAGAAAAATACAGAGAAATAAAGATTGAAATGTAGAGAGAAAAATAGAGATGGATAGAGAGAGGAAGGTCAGTTGAGAGTAAGCAAATTATGCTGTGAGGCCGATTAAGATGAAGTGGCCATCTCTCAATTGCCTCGATTATGCGCTAGACTAATCCGATTACACCGAAGCTGAGATGGAGGTGTCAATTGCTTAGCTTATTCTAGATGTTCTGCTTGAGCATGCTGAATCATGCGAAATGACACTTAATGGGACTGCGTGCATGGTTATAGTATGACGAAATATACTCTAATAAGCAATCATTTTATTTGTACAAAATTTCTTAGTAAATAAAAGGTGTCTAGCGAATCAAAGTTGGGCTTCATTTAGCATTACAAAGTCGCATAGAGTATGGAACGTGCCATTCCAGCAGAATGACTCAAACTGAACGATATTTTGAAATGCTTGCTTGCAGGGCACAGAATGATGCTGACAGCCGGAAGTGGCGAACCGAAGTGAAGAAGCTGCAGCAGACTCTGGAGACAACCAGAAAATCATCAAATGGAACAAAGAAACCCAACGAGCTGGCCTCCGCGGAGGCCGGCAGCGGCCATGTGGCCGCCGATGGCCTAATCAACTATGAAATCCAAAGACTGACTAATGAAATTGCCATGCTAAAGGAAGCAAACAAAACCAAAGAGGAGAAAACCCAGGTATATATCTACTGCCTATATATGTATATGTTGTTTATAAATATGTATAAAGCTTGCATGCATGCTGCTGTCTAGCGATTGCGCTTTGTTTTGGCCCAGTTATGTTGCAGCAACTCCCATAAGTATATCAAGAACGCCAGAGCCAGGCCAATGGCCCATAGAAAGAATACGGCGTGAAAGTGTTCCAGTTTGAGTACGACCGGATCGTCGCTGTTGTTGTGCCGTCGATTGTTTTGCACCTTAGTACCAGACTTAATAAACGCCGTGTTCATAATGCGATCCCAATAGAGCTCGAAGCCAAATTCATGGGCTCCACGAATTAGCTGATTGATAAAGCCCAAATAGGGCGAGCCATAGGGCACCGTGTAGACGGCATGGAAGGGCACCAGACAGCTGTCCATGAGGTGAAATAACGGCCGACCGAGATGCATGTGCTGCCTGGCATTCACCTGAAACGAGCCAATGTGATGCTTCTCTAAATATGCATACGACTGATCGTTCCGATTGAAATAGTCGGCGAGCTCCGCGTCGGGCACCTCCCGCATAAGTTCCATAATCCTCGCCTCATTCTCATGGCCACTGCTCAAGAACTGGCGTATGTGCTTCTTATGACGCCGTCGCATGAGTATCTTGTACGACGAAGCAGCTAGCTCGCGCAGATCATTGATGTCCGGCAGTGGCTTCCGATAGACCATGATGCTCGTCAAATTGCCACGAAATGCGGTGCTAATCAGCATGCCAAAATACAGCCAAAAGATGAGGAACACGCAGACAGAACTGTTACGAGGCACGTGTGCCATGGACTGCGCCAAGGTGCAGGAGTACAGCTCAAAAGCTGCTCCCTGACCAAGCCGATGTGTGACTAGAAGTTGGCAGGATGTAGAAGAGAGGATTAATGTTCACTCGAAGCACTTAACAAGTGAAGAATAAAGATAATGCAATTTTTGAGTAGGGAAAGGAAATTGTTTTGACCAGGGAGTGACTGGGAATAGAATTTGTGATCTGTAAAGAGGCCAGAGAAGCCAATGGACGAGAGGAGAAAATAAAAAAGATAAACAGGAGAAGCTAGAACACTCACGTCGTCCGTGTGCAGGCAGCGACGAGGTGCAGGAGAGGAGCAGCCGGCAGAAAAAATAGGACAGCACCACGGAGCTGCCTATGGCAAGCCAAACCCAGCCTCCAAATGAACGAAATATGTTCCAAAACAATAGTTCCGCCTTGGCTTTGGGAACGATCACGCACAGATCATCGCGATTGTGCGCGATGGTCGCTTCGATACGCTTCTTGAACGTGTCCGGTGCAAAGAAACGTATATTCATGGCCAAGTCATCAAACTCATTGGCTATCTCCTTGTAGCATATATCCGTGCTTTGGTTGTAGAGCAATGGGCGTGTGATTATCCTGGTCGCATTCATACGCTGCGCTATGTAGCTGGCGAGCAGTCCATCTGTGCCCATGAGCTTGCCCTTTGGACCATAAATCGCACGCACTTCGTCCATGTAGAGGCATATGCGCAACGGCTTGCGATGCATATTCGGGACTTTCTTTGGGAACAGCTGCTGTAGGGTTGGCAACTGATGCGGAGCCACGTCCACAGGCAGCAGAAAGTTGTCCGTGAATGGGTTATAGCGATAGATGTGGAGGCGGCCATCCCGATAGAAGATTATAACTACGTTCAACAACCAAATGCTCCAGAACTGACGAAAGCTCGCACGCATCCAGTTCACTGAAAGATTCTCTGCATTTCGCACCAGCAGCAGAACATGGGACAGATGCTTGGCCGCCGACTTCTTGTTGATCAAAGATAACTTTAGCGGCTGCGATATGTCCTTGATTATCATAACCATGTACATCAATATGCCATCATCTTTGACTGCCTCGAGCGGAAGAAATTTATTTCTGTTAGCGAATGAATAGGAAAATACAAAGGATACAAAATTAAAGGATGTAGAAAGGGTATACAAATATATAAAATAATTTTATATATATATATAAAATAAATATTGGAGTTGTTATAGTCCAGTGAGTAGCAAAGCTCAAATATTAGAATAATTTTGCGATTGTGAATAAATTAATTGAGACTCGCAGAAATAAGAGGCAAAGCAAACTGAGAAGGTAGAATAGCAAAGTCTTCTATTATTTGTTTTGACTTTGAACAACACGAGAAGCGGATTTAATCTTGAATTTAAACCAGCAACGAATACTGAATGATGGAGAGGTTAAGACATTTGCTTTATGGGTTCACTGAGTAAAGCTTTGTAGCATACCGAATTGATATATAGGATGTGTCGCATTTGGTAACCTCACGCAATATTTCGCCGGAATGATCATGTGTCGATTGATTTTCAAAGTACACGAAGAGCACTTTAATTCGGGCGCGACATAGAATTTTGCCCACCTCCACCATAAGATCCGAGTCCTCTTCATCCCAGGGCAATAGCATAGGATTGGCAGCTGCGCTTAGCTGGAGTATCCCCTTCAGGAAGAGGAGCAGCACAAACAAACACAACAAGTTGAGCGTAGCTGCCATTGTGAACTAGTGCGAATATTTGGGACACATATCCTGCCTTTTATAGCCGCCAGGTGCACTTTAATTAATGCTTCTCCTATCTGACAGCGGACAAATATTATTTTTTGCTTGTTTGGATTACATTGTTTGTTATATGTCACGTTTTGCTAATGGAAATTGCGACTAAGTGCAACTAACAGCATGCCAAATGAGCTTTTTGTTTTAGTTCTTTCGATGCTTGATAAGCTGGCTCCACATTCGCAAAGATATAACAGAGATACATGGTATACGTGACGATTTCTTGCAGATCATTGGGCAAGCTGATAGACGAAAGGCAGCTGATATGCGCCAATTGAAAACTGCATATGAAAACCGATTGACTCAGTTACAAAAGTCAGCCAAAATTGAAATAACACGTTTGGTAAGTTACGCACAGACGACGGCCAGAAATTTGGAACCCAAACGCAATTCGTCGATGCCGTCGAAGCGGATGGGCAACTTTTTATACCCTACACCCATTGAAAGTGACTGAGCAGGGCATATGCTATTTGCTTAAGACGAATGCAGCTGGCAGAAAGAGTAATGGATTAAGACTTTATAAATGCCCCCGCCTTGAATCACTATGCTGACTCAACTTAGCTTTGTCTGTCTATTTGCTAATCTTTCCATCTGTTCAATTCCGAAAGCTGCAAGCGCTAAAGCCATGAAAGTATTGAGAAAAAGTAAAAAATATTATCGATGAGAGTAGCGTCAGCTCTACTTGTTCTTTGCAGCATTACTTGAATACCATTTAAGCTAATTGAGTCCTCGCTTATTTCCGTAAAGCAACAGAGTTTTGGTTAGGCTAAACATTTTTTAAAGATCAGAGTTCAGGGTATCTGCCAGTCGGGCACTTTCGACTAGAGCAGTCTTTCTTGTTTATCACATATTTTTTATACCCATACTTTATACATATCTAGTATATATATATATATACCTCATTGAACTGGGTCTCGATGTTAAATATGTGTGTTTAACTTGTGCCTCCCTGTGTGTTATTGCAGCTAGAGGAAATCAAAACCAAAGAGCGTAATATAGGACAACTGCAGAAGGATTTGCAGACACTGCAAAATGGCAAGAAACATTGTGAAGCCAGAACGAAACCCAAAACGAACGAATCAAGCCAAAAGCTTAAGAAGCCAACTACGAAAACAGCAACAGCTACAACAACCACAATAACAATAGCAACAACTGCTAAAAACGAAACAGACATCAAAGATACTCTACCACCAAATCCCCTACACCTGGCTCAAGTTACAACTGAGGTGAGTTGGTAACAAATATTCCACATTGCAGGGTTGTCAACCTGACTGCCTGCATAGTTGCTACACACATTTAAATGCATACATATTCGAATGTTTACATATATCGTTTTTTTTTTAAATTATATATACTTTTGTTTAAGTCAACTGGGGAAGGTGTTGGGTTCGTGTTGTCGTGCAGCACACATTGTTAGGGATATTTGTCAACACTGGTTCAAGATTAACAGTAAACGGTTAAGAGCTACTTCTATATACTGACTATATCCAGGTTATATCCTGACAACATTTATATATATATATATAGCTGTGACGGCTTTAAGCAAGCTTAATTATATTGGCTCGAGAAATGGGATTGAACTGAAAGCTAGACTTGCCCACACAACTGGATATATCAGTCCCTTTTAACAACGTTTTTATTGTACAAACTCTAAGTGTAATTGCTATTTTAGCTGAGTGTCATTTGAACTCTTGTGGCTAAGTCCAGGTACTTGAACTTGGCACGAAATAAAAACACTTTCAGTGAAACATCGCGGGTTAAATGTTAAGATCTACCTGCAGATAGCTTCATAAAGCCATATGCATTTGTATGTGTCTCATTTTTTCTGCTCTCGGTTATGCGCGATTGGCATGATCTATGATATAATTTTGCGTTAGTTATGAGAACGGCCGAAGACAACAATCGCCGTCTCGCGATGAAAACCTGCTACGCGGCTGAAACGTGAGACCG
Source organism: Drosophila eohydei (assembly GCA_035045825.1). Lineage (NCBI taxonomy): Eukaryota > Metazoa > Arthropoda > Insecta > Diptera > Drosophilidae > Drosophila > Drosophila eohydei. The sequence continues at coordinate 2,796,303 of JAWNOT010000095.1, forward strand.
ATAAAAAATCAAGAGTACTCAGCTGAGTGCTCGGCGAGGAGATACCCTGAGATCCAGGTCGAGCATAAGCTGCAGGCATACGTACACACCTAGAGGGATTAGTCTTATTGCACTCTACGCGGCTATTGATGCTGATCCAGAATAAACATATGTGTTTCATATAAAGTTTCTACTAAGCCTCCGTCTGTCTATAACATTAACTTGGGCTCAACCATCATACCCTGTGCACACATTTCCATTAGGTTCAGGGCATGGAAAGGAAAAAAACGCACGACAAACGACGCTGCAGGCAACTGCATTGCAGCGCAAGTGTTGCAAGTCGATCGAACAGAGAAGAGAGTGAGCTGCAGAGAGCGCGGGAGGCGCACCAAAAGAGAGCGCCATACAAAAGCCGGTTTTGCATTCACACACACACACTCATACACATAGAGAGAGAGAGAGAGAGAAAGAAAAATAAGCATAAACCTCGAAACCAACAACAACAACAACAGCTGCAGTCGCACTCACTCACACTCACTTTCTCTTACCTGAGAGCGAGTGATGAGAGTGTTAACGCTATGCCGCAGTGCCGCTTCACCGCTGCTCGCCTAAGTCTAAGCCGCAAGCAAGCGGCTTCAGCTTCAGTTCAGTTCAGTTTCGTTTTGGTACGCAGGCAACGCAGGTGCGCATGGCCCGTTTCCCAGTGCGTCGCTGTCGTCCGTCGCCTTTCGCGCTGCAGCCAAGTGTCAAGTGTACTGAGTATTTATTTATGTTTTGGAGGCGAAGTTGGAGTCATCTAAAAATAAGACAGCCCATGCAAAGTAAATGAAATCAAAAATAAAATTATTCTACTGTCAAATGTGGGCCCAACGCGTGTGCTTCTTTGCCATTGTTAATAATTAGGTGAAATTTGTTTGGTCTTTTCAAAAGTGCCGCAAAATGTGAAAGAGTAAATCAAGTGCATTGTGTGTGGTTGTGTTTGCGCGCCGAAATCAAATACACTTACATATCTATCACATACATATAAAACACCTTTTGTACATCATTCAATACACACAACAATCGCTGGAACTGTGTTGTTGCTGTTGCTGTTGCTTTGAACCTTTGAATCGCTCAACAAAACATTGTACATATTTACAGTTTGTCTTTCACTTTTTCCCATTGTTTTGCAAACTGTTAAGTTTAACGCACTATGGGCCATGTGGGCGAAGGGGGACGATGCAAGGGGAAGGTGAAAGGAGGCAGGGGAGGTAGCACTCATAATTTCACCAAATTTGCAGCACAGTTTAGCTAATGCTGAAAGCAAAACATTGGGAAAAATTAATTGTCTATGCAGCGTTCCGTTTCGTTTCGTTCCACTGATTGAATTCAATTTTACAGTTCATTAATCGCGCCCGCCTGTTACTGTTTGTGTTATTGATGCCTTCTTTTGCTCGATTCGCGTTATCGAAGCATGGCGAAGCTTGCGACTTACATTTTATTAACTGCTTAACAGTTCTTCGGGCTTTCTGCTAGCTGCATCAACCAATTTGCATAGACTAAGTGCAGCCACAACAGCAAAAACAACTGCAGCACAAAGATGTCAACTAGCAACAGCATCAATATAAAAATGTGTATGTGTGTGCGTGTGTGTGTGTGAGTGGGGAGTGTGTGTACCTCCAATTGGGGTCAGTGAAAATCTTTTTAAATGTTAACGCTATTTTAAATATGATACACACTCACACACACACACACACACTGCAAAAAATTGCTGTAGCCATCTTCAGCATCATCGTCGAACGACAGTAAAAGCGTAGACCCCTCCGAAAAGTGAAGCTGTAATGCTAGCGATCATGACGATGATGATGATGATGATGCTGATGATGTTGCTAAAAAATACAAAAAACAAGCAGGCATCCAAGTTTCCAATATGCAAAGTAACTACAACATATATTAGAAAATAAACGGGGTGTGTGAAATGTGAACCATATGCAAATCGCTGTGAATTGCCTTTTTTCAGGCCGTTTTATCTTTTCTAAACAATTTTTTTTTTAACTTTTGGCAAAAGTGTTTTCGTCCATAATTTAACGTGTTTTTGTTGTAGTGCAAATAACGGTGGTGAAAACAATGTTGTAAAACGCATCAAATACGTAATTTTCTTGAGATGAATAACCAAATCAATCGAACAATGGATTACTTTTACGAGTGTCGAGACGTGAAGGTAAAATACAATCAAATAAAATATCATTCAAATTTATTCTTGAAAGTGTTAAACTCGGTCTATGGAGAATAAACCCCAAATATCCGACTACCGCCCCATTGTTCGGCATTACTCATGCATTCATTCATACCCATTCATGCTCATTACGCATACAATAGCTGGGGATATGCTGAATTTTAAAAGATGCTTCGCTATCTATGTGTGCATAAGCTCTTACTACGGAATAGATGAGAAATCTGTATTTGCGTTTCCTCACTTGGTTATAGAGCCATTTGGTTACCCAATTTGTTAGATCATTTTCGGCACATTCTTTGCCTATTTCTATACATTCATATTCACATAGATATGGATGCGTTCTGAATTCCAATTAACATTATTTGAAAAATTATTTTGGCAACACTTGTTTAATTTTATGTCTTTAATAGTTATAATTAAAAGAGAGTATATTGGTTTACTGCAATGCTCGCTCAACTACGGTACGTCTGTCAGTCTCTATGAGCAAAAAGCATTTTCTTGCTATTGAAGAAGACCTGAAATTTTGATGTTTTTAATCACCAAGTCCCTAAATAATATTTATTCATTCATTGATATTAGTATTGAATTCAGTACAAAGCGATGTCTCACCATGAACGATTGCTCCTGTTAGACCTAAGGTTACATCTCGTGTAAACACATATGTATTCCATGACCTCATTTACCTCTAACTTCCTATATTGTGAAGCACTATTATTAATATCTATATATTAGATAGATTTGTTGACTTTGCATTCATCACATTTTTCTTTCGGATTAAACGCTAACAATCCGAAAACTTGACGTGTGATTAATAATATTTTGACGTGCATTCGTCAAGCGAGCGCGGGAGAAATTATAGATGTTTCAGAGTTTGTTTTTGGAGTGAAACGGCAAACAGAAGACGATTAAAACATTGGGATTAACCGCAGGGGAAAGGTCTATCAATACAAATTAATGAGCATCATGTCAACAGATATACCCTGTACCCATTCATTAGTTCAATTAGCTTGTTGTAAGGTTGGTTTTCGGTTACAGCGATCGAGTGGAAACTGATAAACAATATAATTCATTAGCGCATATAAAACTTTCGCTTTCGCAAGATCAAATCAAAGCAATGCTTATATATATATATGTATATATGTTTTTCGAAGTCTTTTTCTTATGCAGACAAACCTGTATTACAATGCCAAATGCAAATACGTACATAAAAACTTATCAGACATATGAGCGTCCGCATATATGTTTGTATTTGGATATAAAGCATCGCTGTAGCTGCAGCTCTTGACACGTAATCGTTCAGCGGGACGGGGGTTCGAACCCGGAACGCTACCAAAAACTGCATTCGATCGAATGAAACCTGTCCGCTGTGTGGCAGAAAGGAAAATCTTTCACACCAACAATCACTGCCGCAACGGCCCCTTGTGGCTAGTGCAAACAAGCAAACAAATAAACAACAAAACTGACGTCGAGACAAACAAAACACATACAACACACTCTCTCACAACAAACACGAGCAGCACAAACCGCAAGACCAGCAAACACTTGTGCATTGCCTTGCATTGCCTTGCATTGCCGCTCATACGCCCAACTATACAACGCGTGCTTGCTCCGAAAAAAATGATTTGAAGCTCGTCTGCGCTTTGATACCCTTTCCAAAAATAATCATTGAGGAATACACAATTTACATGAGCTTGACCAATGCTTTTACTATTTTTGCAAGACTCGTCTTTTCGAAGGGAAGAAATGTGCACTACTGAGAGAGCGAGCGATTCATAGAGTGAAATAGTAAGATAGAGAGAGATGTCATGTGGTGTGACAGGTGAATAGACAGAGAGAGAGAGAGAGAGAGAGCTGCTAGCTCGATTCCGATCGGGATGTGAGCATAAGCGAATAAGAAACTCGTGAAAGTAAGCAGCTGTGATGAGGGTGTGTTGATCACTCTATCAACAGAGTTAGTTCTATGTGTCTCAGCTATGTGTTGCATGTGCAACAACTCATAGCTTGGCTCATTTCTAGCAATTAAGAGGACAAGCACAGATTTATCGTTATTGTGTTATTCATTTATAAATCTATAAATAATATTTAAAATGATTTATAAATAGAGAAAATAATTTATTTCGAATAAACTTTTTCTATTCCAATACTCACAGATTCCGAAATAGCGATGAATGTGTTTATTAGTATTAATATTCAGTTATATTCTCTGTCAAATAGCTTTAATGTGTTGGGATTATGGGTGCAATTCTGATTCGAGCAGCATGCTAGAGATAGACTTGTCCAATCCGTGCCATGTCTGACTCTGTCTGTCTGAGGCAATTGCTTAATTTGCTCGCCACGTTGATTCGATTGGGATCGTTCGTTAACTTGTGCCGTTACGCAAAATGTTCTTTTGGAATCAATTCAAGAAATTACCATAACGGTTAGCCCCATCGCCGATCATTTCAATTGTGAGCCAAGTACCGAGGCAAGAGTCAGCGAGACGTGCAGGCATTCAGGCGCGACTTTACTTGGGGCCTGGAACTTCGGGCCTGTTTAGGTATTCATGGCTCTTTCAACGGCCCAATGGGTCGGTCACTTGTGAAACAACAATACGATATGCGAGGCGATTGGTCATTGCACTGCACTTCGCTATTTTTATACGCTGAACCCATTGAAAATGTGTATGCAAGGTATTATCTTTTTGAGGAGTGGCCGAAGCCATGAAGTAAATATATTATTAACCAGCAACAGGACCAGTAAAAAAGCTCACACAAGTTTGTTTTAAGTGATTTCTACTCAATATTGTAATTTTGTCCTTCATGTAAAAATTAAAAAATTGCTTTGTATGCATAGACAAGCTAAATTGCATCTATTGAAGATTTGAAACTGGGTTCAGGGTATCTCACAGTCGGACCCTTTACTAGTTTTTCTTTTTGGGTGTAGCCCACCTCATTTCACAATTGATTAATGATTTCACTGTGGCGCATACCCATTTCCAATTGAGCACTGCAAATTAGCATAATGCCTGGCTATATGCGTATAACATGACCATAATCGGTGTTATATAAAAATCAATTTGATATGAAAGTGAGAGATAGAGAGATATACATACATATGAACTTATACCACGCCACTTTGGAAAATTGATACGAAAATGGGCGTGTTTGATTCGAAAGTGATTTCAAACTTTTATTGCTTTTGTGGGGTCAATTAGCCTGTCCGACCAATGCTATTGTATATTTATGTCGGGGCTCTAGGAGTCGGGCTCTTTGCTTTGGCCAACACGATTCGTGACCGTGAAATTCGTGACATGCTCCAAAGATAAACAGCGAATGGTGCATAGTGGACGTATATTATATATATACATATATATATATATATATATATATATATATATATACATACCGTGATTGTGTACCAAAGTGCGTGTAGCCACCGATTGAAAGGAATCACGATATACACATGTGCATACACGTGCAATTGTAATAAACACATGAGCAGACACACTCACACACGCACACATCCACGCATACTCATATACGTACAACTGTAAAATATATATAGCACAGTGGGACGTAGCAAACAGTTTAGCATTAAAAATAAAAAGTTAAGTTAAGCAAAACATTTAGCAAATAAAACAGAGCATTCAAAACAATTCTTTATTAATTTTAAATTTAAATAATATTTAATAATATACACAGATTTATCGTAATTAATTTGTTTTATTACAAATTTATTTATATAGATTAAACTATATAAGTAAATTCAGTTTAATTAAATTTGTAATCATTTGTAGACGTTCATTAAGCGCAGAGCAAGCATCAAGATGATACAAGCATATAAGTAATTGAGGTAAAAACTATTTGTAAGATTTGGTTGAGGTCCAAAACTAAATAGTTTTCCGTCCAATCCTTTGAAGGGCAGCGACAGACTTTGTCTATCTGTGCCTATTTTTATGTTGTTAGCCACGAACAATACGCTGGGTATAACAATAAGTTCTAGATGTGCTTTTGTCTGTCCGAGTGTTCTATAGATCTTTTGCTTTGGGCACTATTCGTGGGGGTCAATGACCGGCCGTTGGCGTTTAAGTGTACCAAGCAGTAAACCTTCTATAACAATGAATTGGCAATTTCGTTTCATTTTTCGGGGGCACGAAATCAAGTGATAACTGTATACGACGACGGCAACATGTTGCACGCTTTTTATACTCGCTCGCGAAATGAAAAGAGGGTGTATTGGTGGTTGCTATTGAAGCGAGAGACTTTCAATTTTGAATATGTAGTCGCTAGAAATTAATAAGAAATTAATATCGCTTTTGACTGATTCTACAGGCTACAGGTCTACACAAACACGATGTAACAAATCGAAAGAGACCAAAGTCTTAATGGTGGCTATTGTTCATTTCATATGAATTCACATATTCTTGAGATTGTGAACGAGTATTATGCAATCGGTTTCGGCCGACAAGTCGCTTCTAAATTATTCTCTTTTCTTGACTAAAACTTGTAGAAAGACCGCATCTCATGTTCCTTTGCATTCGCTTTCTTTGCTTCAGATAACCCAACTCAAGAATATTGAGCTAATCAATAACACGAAGAATGCGCATAAATCAAAGCCAGAGATGCGTACAACAAAAGCAACAAGCCAACAACAAATGCAACAGCAACAGATGAATCATCAACAAATCATGACTGGAAAGGGAACAACAGCAACAACATGGATGGAAGCGCTGCCACCAAAGGCAGCAACAATGGAATACAGAACAAAGGTGAGAAAATGTCAATTAAATACAAATTTACAAATCTACAGTCAGAATCGAAAAATGAGTGGAAAACTTTTGAACAATAATTAAATACTAATTAAAGTAGTTACATTTTAAAGCTTTGCCTTTGATTTGGATTTGTTTTCCCTTCGTCTTCCACGTATGAAAACTATATTATGCACGTTGTAATCAAGTTCTTTGGAAACTGACTTAAAGCAGCTCGGGTTTCTCGTTGGCGAAATAGAAAATGATAAGGAATTTAATGTGAAAAATAAATGAATATTATAATATTACATTGAAATATGTTTCTGATCGATACCATTATGCATATGCATATTGAAAAATTCCAATTTGATGACTTTTGAATTTTGCAGGATCACAACTCGGACACGGACTCAGCGTTGTCTTCAGCGCCACCATCGATCAGTCCTCAGCCGCCCTCTAGTGGCGCCGACAGCGGCGTCATGTGGCAAGCAGTGAGTATATTGGCAGCTGTGCATACACATATATTAAATGTCATTCTCTTACAGCTGCAGGACTTGGACAAGTTACAAAAGGAAGTTGAAATCTATCACAAGGAGAACCAGCGTCTGCAAACCGAATTGCAGCTGATCAAACAGGAATTGGTAACAGCTGAAAAGGCCGCCCTGTCGGCTAGCAATAATCACACACATATCAATGAGCTTCTGCAACGGATCAAGGACATGGAGGAGGAGCAAATGCAGCTAAACACTGAAGCTAGCGAGCTGCGCGAACAGAATGAGCTGCTCGAGTTTCGCATACTCGAGTTGGAGGATGATAAGGTGAACAGAAACAAAGTATAAGTAGAGACACATTGGTTTTCGGCATACCGAAGATTCCATTCCATTGCATTACTATCAAGAATATCATATGAGCATAAAAACTAACTCAAACGAACGCGTTTAATGCATGCATTGAAAAACACTCAGAAGCCAAACAAACAAATGTAATATTGTCTGCAAAAAAGCGCTCAAAAAAATAAGTCAAATAACCGAACGAGCTTAATGAATGCATAAAAAACACTCAGAAGCGAAACAAATAACAAAATAATATTGTCTGCAAAAAAGCGCTCAAAAACTAACTCAAATAAGCGAACGAGTTTATGACATGCATTGAAAAACACTCAGAAGCCAAACAAACAACTATGTAATAGTCTCCAAAAAAGCACTCGAAAAACTCAAATAACCGAACGAGTTTAATGCATTTATTAAAAAACACTAAGAAGCCAGTTTACACAAAAAGCACTCAAAACAGAGACTCAAAGTACTGTTCGAGTTTTATGAATGAATTGAGTGTACACTGAGAGAGTGTGTGCGTGTGTGTGTGTGTATGTGTGTCTCAGCTACAGCTGGCTGAGCTGCTTCAGCTGCTAGCTTCGTGCCTTAACAATGGTTTAGTTTTGTTTGGCGTCTTAAAGAGTGCGGAAATTATTTTGATTAACGGACAACGGTAATTGCGATTAAAAACTGGATCCATTTTTACTGGAGCAAACATACTTCAAGCAATTTTAATAATAATAATAATAACAATGAGCATTCACATAATTATTGTGATTGGACATTTATATAAACAAACAACAAAAACTAGTGCAGCAATTGCCGAGTGTTGACCAAATGTTAAGATTGATCGCCTTATATGCACATAACTCAACTGGGCACTAAATACAAATATTTATATTTGTGATTTCTTTATAAGTTGATAAATAACTTAAAGCCCACATCTATTGCCAAAAAGGCTTTGCGCTGTTCAATTTTTCATTTTTGGCCAAGTTCAAATTGCTGTTGCCTTTATTTGTTTATATAAGGGTCTACTTGTCAGGCATGTGTCAAATATTATTTGTGAATATATATGCATGTATATATTAATATAGAGTCCATATATTAGTCATGACTTTGTTACACACCTTTTTTTTGTTTCTTTAAATTTTTAGAGCCGAACGCCAAAGCTGCGAAGTCGTTCAGCTTGAAAATCTAATTCGTTTGCTTAATTGCAATAAGCAAAACTAATTACGCCTTATATATATAGGTGCATATATAAATATAAGTATACATACTGTTTGTATATTTGGTTCAGTGAATAGGCTTGTCTGCAAAGTGAAAATAACTTATGAAGCTTTGTTAATCAGTGGTGCATCAAGCGAATGCTAATCAAGGTAGTTGCTCACATTACAATTAAAACAGTTTTACAGAGTTTGCTGCGAGCTCGTGTAAGTTTCACCTGTATTTAAAATTTACAAGAGAAGTGCCTAGCAAATTGTTTAAAATTATTAAGCAACATTTTTAAAAATAATTTATTATAAAATAAAGAAAAACAAAATTGATAAAACTCAAAAATAAATAAATAAAAATTAAATAAAACAAAATAAATTAAATAAAAAAGTTTAAAAAGTGTATAAAACAAAAAACAATTTAAATTCGCTCACTTTTGTAAAAGTATTAAAGATATTTTGCAACTGTTTCTAATTGCAATAGTTAAACTAGTTGCACTTAAATTCTGGGTGCTTGAAAAGCTCTTAAGTGATTATATAAGTAGAGCATTTGTTTGTGTGTTCGATAGGCAATCTGCAGCTGCATAAACAATTCTATTGTATGTATATATTGTATTGTATATAAACTAGATATCCAGGTGTTCACTCATGCCCAAGCTCACGAGCGGCGCTCCTGTTGAAGTGTTTTGTCCGCATGACTCACTCGCCTCAACAGAAAATCAAAATATATTGTAACCCAATTGGCTTGGCAATCTTTCACCTATAAAGGCGTCTCTTGAACTCTTTCACTCAGATCAGGGCAGCTCAGGAGGAGCAACAGTAATTCATAGACTATGATTATTGTTGACGTTCCTATTATAATATAATAAAATGTAAATAGTATTATTATCATTATCTTGACCGTTATTTGAGAATTAATCAGTATCAATATTGATATTATTATGATAATTGTGTTAGTACTGTAGGCTTTTGCTCTTCAATTAGAAATCGCTTAAGTTTCAAGCTGTAATTAAAGACATGATTTTATTCTATTAATCCACTTCAGATGGATGGAACATGTGCGGATCATTGTCTGCGCTTGGAAAATCTATTGCGCAAGACTTCACACCAATTGGAGGAGAAGGACAAACGTTGCTTGCAACAGTTGCTGCTGTGCGTGCAGCAGCTCGATCTGGAGGCGATCGTGGAGCCGGACACTTGGCAGGCAACGGTGTGTATATATTATAAACAAAGTATATATGTAAATATAATATAAAGTGTATTTGTTCACAAGTTGTCAGAAGTCGATCAGTAGTTAGAAAAAAAATTTTTTAAGCGACCAGATTACATTTTACCTGTAGCAGAGGCAAAACAGTTTTTTAGCCTTTAATAAATCAGTTCTTATACATATATAACATAAACATAAATTCAAGTGCTGCGTCTGGCTTGTTTTTTTTTTTCAGACGAAAGCGGAACCTCGGTCCAGGCACTGTCGCATTGTAGCCACCGTTCAGCCGTATACCAATAGTGCCACGCCCACTGCGCCAACAACGCCCAGTAAACAATTGCAGAGACTGCAAAATAGCAGCCTCACCGAGAGCGGCGTCTTTGTCGAATGCGATCTGTCGACAACAGCATCAATAGCGGAACATCCTCACCTGCAATACTATCAAGAACGTCTCATTCAGCTGGAGAGCAAGTTGCTCGTTTACGAAAGTAGCGGCGAGACTCAAGCCAAGCATTTGGCAGAGCGTCTACAGCGTGAGTTGCAGCTGAATAAGCAGGTGAAGGAGCTGAGTGAACGTGTCGAGCTGCTTGTCGAACAGAACGCTCTGCTGGACGAGGCCAAGTGTGAATTCGAGGAAGCTGAGAACGACACACGCTTCCATTTACAACGCAACGAGGAGGAGCTGGAAATACTGCGGCAACGTAACGTGGAGCTCGAATTTGGCAAAGACGCACTGGCCGCCAAATACAGGGACTGCCGTGCCGAGTGCCTAATATTGCGGGACGATCTGTGTGCAGCTGAAAGGCAGCTAGAGCATTTGCAGGCGGAGCGACAGCGTGTCAAGCAGCAGCTGGAGAGTTTTTATCGTTCACTGCCTTTGCTGCTCATTTGCCGACTGCTGCAGCTGGCTAGGATCAGCGCTGGTGGCAACCGCAGCACCAGCAGTAACATGGGCAATGAGGAGTCTTTGCCACGACGGGCACATGCTGGGGCGACGGGCACCTGCAAATCGAACTGCGGGCCCTGCTGCTCCGACGCAGCTAAGCAGCTCATTAAACAGAGCTGTAAGGACAGCAATAAAGGCCCGAATGTCCCGTTTGATGAAAATGCTGCACGTGAGATTAGCTATCTTAAGGAAGAGATCAAGACTTTGCGTAGTTCCCTCAAGGAACTTAATACGCAACACTATGATGCCATGGAGACCGCAGATTCGCACTGGGTCGAACTGGAGCGCGAATATAAAGCGAAGGAGCAGGCTTACCGTACCAAAGAGTTGTGTTTGAAGCAAAAGATCAACCAACTGCAAGATTGTTTGCGCGATGATTCGCGTGCTGCTACTGAGAAAATACAACAGCTGGAGGAATCGGAGCACAGACTGAAGCTGTGCCTGGTTCGCCTGACCAAGGAGCATCGTGATTTAATGGAACAGAAAGTTGCGTTGGCTAAGGAAATTGAGAGTCGTGCAGCAGATGAGCAGAATCAGCAGCCGCTGGCCACTGAACTGGAGAACGAGAAACGACGTAATCAAACGCTGATCGAAGATCTAAACTTCACCAAGAAGTTGCAGCAGAGCATGGAGGAGCAGCTGAAAGCGGAAACAGATTGCCTGCGTCAGCAGATCTACGACTTAAAGAAGGATTTCATGAACACCGAGGTGACCAATGGTGAGCTCAAGGAAGAGGTGAATACGCTTGAAACCAAAATTGCCGAAATGGAAAAGCAGCTGAAGGCATGCGGGGAGCACGCCTGCTGCCTGGAGGATGAGCTGCGTACCAAGGATGATCTGGTCCAGCGGTTGGAAAAGAAGCTGGGGGTGTGCCCCGAAGGCTTTAGCCTAGCCCAAGAACTCTACGACAGTCCCGAGAAGCGTATCAAGCGAGAGGAAATCGATAATCTGGAGATAGCAAGCCAAGGTCTTGGCTGTGCTTTAAGGGATTTGGAGGTGGGTTTCTTTCTTTCTTAATACTGTGCACTTTTCGATCATATAAACTAAAAAGGGCGCTTTGAAAACACTCAGATTCCGATTGATGGCTTTATTTTCTATTATGAGATTCATTTAAATCAAAAGTAAAATATTTTTTTTTATTGTTTTGTAGAATTTAAGTACGCGAGGCTTTATTCGAATGCAAAACTATATATATTTGGTATATTATGAATTCAAAAATTTATAGCCAGTAAAATTTTCTAAAGTTTGAGGCTTAACTGAACGTCGATCAGGCGAAATGAAGATTGATATTGATTTGGTATCTGATTTGCTATTTTTCTCTCATTTCCCTGCAGCGGCGGGAGCGTGAGCTACCCACGCACAAGGACTTTCAGACCATAGCTTGCAGTGTGAAGCAGCTGGCGGATACCATACTTCATGCTCAGAAGCCATCGGTGAGTGATTGTGAATGTGAGCCCAGTGAAGAACGTCCGCCCATCGTATGTCGAAGCTTTGAAGTTAAGGGTACTGAAAGTAAAGAAAAAGTTGAGAAATTAGAGAGTGCTAAGACACAAGATACCACCGACGCTCTGGAAGAGGAGGCACCGCGGAGCAGTAAGAGCAGTAAGGGCAGTAAGAGCAGTCGTGGCAGTAGGGGCAGCAAGGGCAGTAAGGGCAGTAAGGGCAGTAAGGGCAGTAGAAGCAGCGCGCAACGCACGAGTGGAGGTGGCTTGACAGTCAAGGACTGCCGTAGAATATCCCACATTGCCAAGCCGCTGAAGCAAATCAAAGAAATCAGTGAAGTGTCCACGAATAAGCGGCAATCAGCCAAGGAACAGCAGCGAAAGAATCTGCTTCACAAGCGAAAGCAGTGCAAACGCTTCATTAGTTGTTATCTCTTCCGCAGTCGCGTGCGTCGCACTGGCGCCTCCTGTCGTCCAATTAATGGCGACCTCCCCAAGACCTGCTCCCTGTCCAGTTTCCATTCGGCCACCTCTGTACATACTGCACACTCGAGCGACTCAGGGAATCTGGCGCGAGCACAGTACGTGAAGATAGTCGATACAAAGTGGGATCGGGCACTATTCGATGGCTATGTCCAAACAGATCCCACCTGCTGCCACAGTCGACTAGTACAGGCGACGCCTCAAATGTGCGACGAACAGTTGCAGACGGATTGCAGTAGCACCCAGGACTGTGGCGTACAGGCTGACAATGCTGGCGTGGAAGCGCGTCTCTTGCTGCTGCCGAGTAGAACACGTGCTTTCCTGAGGCTGCTGCAGGAAAGCATTAAGTGTGAGAATGAGAGCGATCTGTTCAGGGCGCGTGTGTTGCAGCTGTGGGAGGGCAGCGAAGAGTTTCGAGAGCATATTGAGCTTTTGCAGAATCTGTGCACTGAACAGACACAATCACCCAATCTCTCTGAGAGTTACGATGTATTTGTGGCAGTGCTGGGCTGCGTGCGCGACCTGAAATTTGCTCTGAAGCCTGGTAATTCGCAATTGCTGCAGCAGCTAGAGCATCGCATCAATGAGCGTTTGATCGATTTTCACTATCACAAAGTGGAGTCGGAGTTCTATTGCACTATCTACTATCCGGTGGAACGGCACAATACCTTGAAATTTGGCGAGGAGATGTGATTATTAAATTCATCGGACCTATCCCCAGCTTTACCTAAGTTTAGCTGGCGGTGCGCGTTTTTTCTTTTTGATCTTAATCGTTCAGTTAGTTTTTTGTACAAAACCTTGGATTATACTTCAAAACCCCATATATTATCATAGTATTATCGAAATTCTGTGTGTATGTATAAATAAGACAATAAAAAAAATAATGCAAAAAAAAGGCAAAAATTTAAAAACCATGGATGACATCTTCTACGATTGTCGCAGCGAGGGTGAATATGAACCCGAGACTGTTAACAAAGTCCACGAGGGCATATTGAAAACTTGTCATGGCGATGTTTTGCAGGACGAGCCTCAGAAATGCAAGAAACCTATGGATATGCGGAGTATACTAAAAAGTGCTGCTCATAATGCACAAATATTATTACGCGGACTAGGCGTTAGCTGCGAATGCATTGAGGCAGAGGAGCCGCAAGCTTCATGCAAGTTATTTTATCCGGCGACGTTAGCGATAAGCGCACGAGTGCACGCGGAATCAACATGTGGCTGTCCCCCTCAAAGCCAGTGCATACTACGCGGCAGTCCGGTCACATTAAATCTCCCCATTGAGTTGAATCCTCAAAGCGGTCAGGTCAAGGTCAACATATTTCAGCCGGCACCCACCGCATTGCCTACTGCCGCCGAAAGCATTAGTATGGGCGCTGGTGATAGGCGATCTTATGGTCTAGCTCAAAGTACTATACGGCGGCCGTGTTATCGTAGCGGCAGCGCCCGGAAAGCGGCGCGGAGAGTGCGCTGGGAAGTATAGGAAATCCGGTCAAAGGAGCAGCAGATTACAGTATGTGCACACCAGTGACGCGAAGGATCGCGCGCTTAGCTTGAGAATGGATCCTCTCGCTTGCGAACTTCAGCTGTCTCTGAGGTACAAGTGCGTGTTGAGATGTTCACAGAAGCTACGAAAACCGCAGCTTCTGGTTACTACAAAAAAAGATGAACGGAGATATAGAATTGTCTGCAAATAAGTTATGTAAACGTTTCGAGTTACTTTTCCAACGATACTTCGTTCATATTTGAATTTAATTTTATTGTACATTGAATACAATAAAGAAATTTGAAGAGAAAACAAGAAAGCTCTAGTCGGGGTGCCCGACTAGGAGATACCCTGATCCCAGTCCTCTGAGTTTTGTAATATTTTCCGTAGTTTGTATCGAGTATTCAAAAAAAAAGAAAATAAATAAAAAATGACCAGGATTCGAACCCGGATTGTCTGCGCAACGTGCGCCAACTCTACCAACACCAACACTTCATAATTAAAAAATAAATAAAACAACAAAAAATATTTCGTCTGCACTGGTCTCGAACCAGGACCGCGCTGCACACGAGCGCCGCCTCTACCAACGCAGCCACCGCTCTGCTTATGCGAGCAGCTGCAAATTTGAATATAAGTAGCAGCTAATAATTCAGCACAGTTCAATCGCAATTGCAATTCGTGGAATAGAAAAGAATACACGCATTTGAATGTATGTGTGCACACGCATAGGAAAAAGCGTGCGCGTGGCGCTGCTGACATGTGCTTTTGCAAATTGGCCAAACGTTTTGTTTAACAACTTCTGTTTTACTTAATGGATTTTAATGAAATTTTCAGCATTAGATCTACATATCCTATTGGTTTGGTTGAGATGCAAACGCCTTCACATAATGGCCTTAGTTCCAACTAAACTTAAATTCTAAGAATTTGGGGGAATTTGGAGCCGGTATCCAAAATCCAACAAAAATCAGAATTGCATAAAATAGACATAAAACTAAATACAAAATTTGGAGGCTCTAGCTCTTAAGACGTTCGAGATATAATTTATTTACTGCATTTCAATAATGTTTTTATTCGATAACAATTAAATGCGAATAGTTATCGAATATTTGAAACAAACTTGACCTGCGCGTGCTATACACAGACCTACAAATGGGATCAGGGTATAAAAATAAAATTGAATAGTAGGCAGCGTTTTTGTTGCTGAGCCTGACAATTTAATTTGTGGTCAGTTAATTTTAATTATTTCAAGGAGCAACATCGTATAACAAATTTTATGTAAATTCATAAATTAGTTGGAATACATTTGATGCTTTGGTCCATTTAGCCATGGACAAGGACAGAAATAAAACAACTGCTGATAAGAAAGCATCAGGTCCTGCTCGACGATGTAAAAGGCCAGATACCTGCATCCATTTGCGTAGTCTGCGGCAGCAGAATATCAATCCCTCCACCCAAGTCCTTTATCGTGGACCCAATTTTCAGGCGCATCGCAGCGACGAGGATATATTTTTTGATTGTATGAGCACAAGCGACACGGATATTCCTCGAGAGGGTCGCAAAGGGAAAAACTTTGATAACCATACATCGCAAACGTCCACCCAAACCAATACCAAGCCCATCTATACTAATCCGATAAATATAAGCTGTAAATCCACATGCAGTGGCCAGGCATCCAGCACTAGCAAATATGATGATCCAGAAGTTGTGCGCGCTGTTCTCATACGTGCTGAGAATGCGACCCAAATGCTGCTTAGACATTTTGAGAGGAATCGCGGCGATAGTAAATGTCACTGCAATGCAACCCTGGAGATAACGGCACGTTTATTAACCGATCCCAAGGAAACCACCTCAAAATGTCTCCAGGGCAGGCCAGTTACAGTGCAAATGCCATTAAAATTCGATCCGTGTTCGGGGCAAATGATTACAACTGGTCCATCACGGCCAGTTGCCAAATCAGGAACATCAGTGTGTTCGAAATATACGTCCAAAGGTAGGGATCCCTGCCAACAACCATTTGTCAACCTTAGAGAGCCATCAGATGTTGAAGATAACATTTTGCTTAAGGGCTCCTGTTCTTTTGCGAAAGACTACAGTTGCCCTGCATACCAAAAACCCCTCGTGCCAGTACCCGTCCCAATACCTGTACCCCCTCCAGAGCCAGAGCCAAGTTCTAAAGTAGAACAAGTTCAACAGATCATACCGGTGCCTGTAGTAGTACCTCCGCCAGTCGACGTACCACCACCAGACGTACCAGCACCAGTCGAACCGCTGACATACGTACCACCGCCGGTTCTTCCCCTCGAGCCAATTCCAGAACCAGAACAGCCATTGAAGAAAGTAGATGAATCGACTTATCGATTGTCTGTAACACCGGTGCAAGAGGAGTCGCCAGAGCCTTCGAAATTGGAGGGCGAAGTTAAAAAATATTTTCTAGCGTTACCACAGCATAAGGAGTTCTCAAATTGTTCACCGTGCCGCTTTGAACCCAGCCCCCTTATGGACGAAGATGGCAATGTGTTTTGCCCAGGGAATTGTGGATGCTGCCAGTGTCCATGGAAACGACGTTCCTTAGATGAGAATCGTGAACGTGTTAATGTGAAGGTCTGCCGCTGCGTACAGCGTGGAACCATCTTCACCAACTTTGATGAGCGCGAGACCTGCAGTCAGACGTCTTATTTTGATTTTTGTCCTTGCCGGGAAAAGGCTGAAGCCAAGTTTCTTGAACTGTACAATTGTGAAATGTGGTCTTCTCCAAATATAACACGCGGTCGCGAGGTTCAGCTCACTGAGATCAAGGAACTTAAGATACCGCCGCAATCCCGTTTTTGAAACACATACCCCCTCAACCCTATCCTGCTTTGTCGCTTAATAAATCAGTTCCTTGTTCCATGGCTTCCTAATTTTTAAATTTAATGTTCTTTCCCATCAAATAAATTGTCAAAATCATGTCCAACAGCAATCTAACAGACTCTTTTCTCTATTATGAATCTTGCAGACTGCCCAGCTTTGATGTATATGCAGGATGAGCACCGCGAACCCGGAAGTTGCCACAACCAACAAATTCAAACCGACCAATCGTATATGAAAAATAAGTCTCAAAAGGCTACTAACCAATGGCAATCCACCTGTTACGATGTGCCCAATCCGCTAGCAAATGCAGAGGATGCATCAACCTTAAATTGTCCACTGCCGAAATTGGATCCTTGTGCCGCTGTAGCGAACAAACCATCTCAGACAAATGCATCTTGTCTTTATAACCAATATATGCAATCACACTGTAGCAATTTTCTTCAGGACCGGTCGTCGCAGACGAATGACTTGAATAAGGACTTGCAGAATGATTTCAATGTCATGGATCAAATTGTTTATCCCACACAACAATACATATGCCGAATTATAGATGAGAGTGATGAATGTGAGTGTAAGGACGAACAAAATCAGCAATCGTTTTATCAATGTGACAGCGCAAGTTCCACTCGCGATAAGGCCTCTAATTGGAGGCAAATACTCCTGCCTGAGAGTCGCCAACAATACCAGCAAACAGATAAATGTGGTCTATCCAAATCACAACCAAGTTTTGTATCCGCCATAGAGCCCTCCTCCTATATGAATGCAACTAAAGATAATGTTCTACGATACTGTAGCGCTATTTCAAAATCTGTGTGCAACTTACCATGCTTATGTCCACCTCCTCCCTCTGCGGATCTGCAATCGCTACTGCCATCAAAAGTCGAATCCGACTGTCCCATAACGAGTCGCCATGCCATGGATGTCGATACGAAGGATGAAGGTAACCCGACTGATACCCCTAAGCCTGACGCTACTCTCTCTGTTGACGAATTAAAATCTGTCGATTACAAAGGCCCTCAAAGCTGCAACTGCCTAGACCCAAACCGTTCTATTTTAGCTACTCATGCTAGCGATGCATATATCACGCCAGACAATTTTTGTCTCGCAACAAATGTGCCTCAACCCGTACCTGAAAGAGTGAGTATTGAGCCCATGAAATCTCCAACTGTTGTATCGCGGAGATCAAGCAAAGTCGAAAAGTTGAACATGGATAAACTAAGTTCAATTGGACGAGTTGGTGAACAACTGTCTTATGCTTCTGATTCACGAAACGCTCCTATTCGGTACCACTCCCTGAGCTCGGACTGTACCTTAAATAACATGCTAAAACCCGATGACCTTGCCAGAAGAATGGATATCAATGACATGAAAACTGAGCAAAGTAAAACGCCATGCGACTTTAATCAACTTGATAATGCGACAACTATTCAAAGCACGCAGCACAGTGCGCAACAAAGCATTTACCAGGCAGCTGATAACCGCGAGAAGGAAATCACTGGCTATAACAGCTTTAAATCGGGCACCAGTAACCAAGTAACGGGCTTCTGTGATCTTACTGATGATCAAAGCTGCCTTTGCGATACAAACCTTATGGATGTACCACGAAGCTCGCAAAAGATGAGTTCTGGAGCAGGTGATAACCGCAAGAAGGAAATCACTGGTTGTAACAGCTTTAAATCGGGCACTAGTAATATGGTTGATAATCAATTACAGTGTTTCTTTGATCTAAACGATGATCAAAGCTGCCCTTGCGAGTCAACCCTTATGGATGTACCACGAAGCTCTCAACAAAGAAGTTCTCGTGCAGGTGAGAAGGCAATCAGTGGCTGTAACAGCTTAAAATCGGGCACCAGTAATCGAGTTGATAACCAATCAACTGGCTTCTTTGATTTTAATGATGATCAAAGCTGCCCTTGCGAGTCAACCCCTATGGGTGAACCAACAGGCTCCGTCAATACTATAGTTACTTACGGTAAAAGCTTTGAACTTGTTTCTGGTTGCGATGTACCAAGCGGAGTAGCAAATTGGCAAAGCCCGATCCCATCAGAATATATCTCAGATAACATAGTTGATAAACGGTCTACGAAAGGTGAGAAACGTGTCGATAAAAAGCCGTGTCCACCACCTAAAGCTCTCCGTCAATATATTAAAAATGATAACTATTTGGAGATAGATCCGACGTATTCAAATGTGCTACCGTGTGAAAAGATTAATAGGAGTATGCAAAGTGAGCGGTATTATAATGCAGACACCAGTTACATAACGACATCTATTAAGGGTAGTAAGCTTTGCCAAGACAAAGAAGACAATGCAAGAAGTTACGAAAATGTAGCACCCTCTTATCATAAATCTTCGATGGGCTACACGGACAAGACCTCGTCCCGTTCGCAATCTTTTATGGCCAACGTAACGTGCTTGTGCTCCTCCATTGATAAGATGCAGCTTTGTCCGACAGGTCGAGAAGGCCCACCCTTTAAAAGAATTGAGCATACGAAAGTCGTTCCCAGCTGCAGTGCATCGCAGAGTGCAAATGTTGTGTTTAAGAATCGCAATGAACAGTTTAGTGATTGTTATTCTTCATCAGAAACTTCCGTATGCTTCTGTGCTAGGAAGAGCTCAGCTGCGTCGGACTTCAAATCCATTCAGCCTTGTGGTCACAAAACACAACGAAGTGGGGATGGGATAGCCGGATCAAAAGCACAATCAACATCAGTTTGCTTGCAGTGTTTGGGTCCATCTATGTCGAAGATCTTAAGTGCCAGATCAAAAATCTGTTCCCATAACCAACTAGCCGAAGCTAAGGATTCAAAATCTTGTATAACCACCTCGGAGCATGGCAAGGATACAAAGAAGATTTGCAGACCATTTAGGTCAGTATCCTGTGGAAAGCTGGAGACTTCATGGGTTACCGTATGTAGTCAGAAGCAGAAAGAATGCAGTCAGCAACAGGAACCTCCTTGTCGCCAAGCACTAGATAAGCAACAAGATCGCAACATTTGTTATGAATGTATATCCCAAGATCAGGGCTGGTCTGCGCCTCCTTGTAAACAACAGAGTCAGATTCAACAAGATGTATTTAGTGACTGCGTATCAGAAGAACAGACGCGAAGTGTTTCATGTGTACAACAACTGAATCAGATGAAGAAAAAGTTCGCTTCTGAGTGCGCATCAATTCAAACCAAATGGGCTGCTCCCTGTACACAACAACCAAGTCAGGTGCGACAAGATGTGTTCTGTGAGTGCTCAGCAGAAGAACAGACCTGGACTCCTCCCTGTGAACAATATTCAGATCTGTATTGTGAGTGCCCATCAGAAAAGATATCTAATTACAGAAGCTGTATATCTGAAAGATGCTGTCCTGGCCTATCAAATGATCATGTAGTAAATATAATAAGATTATTGAACGATGCGAACGATTGTCGACTGGAACGCAAAGCTGTTATACAGCAACTGTTTCGCGAATTAACCCAGATGCTGCGACAGGAGGAAGACGAGCTTCAGGAGGATAAGTCTTGGTGCTATGAAGAATGCATGGCGGCCGTAACTGCTGGCAGAATACCCCCATGTATGTCGCCCAGGTCAAAGGATAAAGTTGAGCGCATGCAGTGCCTGGAACAAATGGAAAAATATGTGGAAAAATGTTTTCCCGATAAAAATAAATGTATGCCTAAGGAACTGAAGGAAATTGTCGTATTACAACATGATCCAACTTTTGATCCATGTCCCAGGCCCTGTTTAATGGACACTGAATCCAGCTCGGGAACTCCGGTGTGTACCTGTGCTACCGGAACTTCTTACGTAACCCCTGAGCCATCAAGTGAGAAAGAGTGCGATTGTAAATCAGAGGAGACTAAAATTTCCAATGTCGGAGCATGTAGTTGCAAAACGACAACAACAACAAGTGATAGGAAATCCGTTTCAATATCGATACCGATCGAGGAAGAAGTACTTTCAAAATTACCGGAAGAGCAAACAGATCAGGAAATTGCTCTCGAAGAGTATAGTCCATTATTTCCAGTACAAGAAGAGGCGAGCAGTTATATGACTTATGGAGAAGAGTCATCAAAATTGCTTCCTCAAGAAGAATCACTGAAAATAGAACCATTTGAAGAAGAGTGTGTGTGTCCTGAAGAATATGCAGAGTGTGTATGCCCTGAAGAAGAACAAGAGTGTGCGTGTCCTGAAGAACTCCACGGAGAGTGTGTATGTCCTGAAGAAGAACAAGGAGATTGCGCGTGTCCAGATGAAGAATCAGTAAAAGACCCAGTAGAATGTATCTGTAAGGAAGAACAATCAGTAAAAGACCAGGTAGAATGTGTCTGTAAGGAAGAACAATCAATGAAAGATCAAGAAGACTGTGTCTGTCCTGAAGAACCATTAGAGTGTGACTGTCCGAAAGGACAACCATTAAAAGACCAAGGAGGAGAGCGTGTCAATAAGGAAGAACAATCAAGAGAAGACCGAGGCGAGTGTGTTTGTCGTCAAGAACCATTATTAATAAGACAAGTGGACTGTGACTGTCCGAAAGAACCACCACTAAAGATCCAAGGTGAGTGTGTCTGTCATCAATCATTAAAAGACCAAGCTGAGTTTCGCTGCTACATAGGTCGTGAATCATCGAAAGAGCTTACCCCAGATTCTGGTGCCATGGAAAAAGCATCCTGCTTAGGCGAGACTGATTTCGATGATGCATTGAGTCCGCTTACGGAAAGAGAACGCCTACTATGCGAATATATGATGCGGCGCATGTGCGAATTGTGTGAAGACGATCAAGGGCTGGACGAGGAGCTCACGGAGTGCATCGGTGGGCCAAGAGAGCCCTGCGTGTGCTGTCATTGTCGAGCGGTCATCTGCGATAATCAATGCCAGACTGTTTCTAAAGTATTGGATGCAGTTGCGTATGATCCCGTTGCTGAAACGGTGAGTACATTTGACATGAGCACACCGGATTGATACAGCGGATTCGCAACTTGACGATTACGTGAAATGTAGCTAGCTCTACATATTTATTTTTAACATTTATTTTTTTCGATTCTTGCAGAAATTTTTCATTGACTCCATTATCTATGACTTGCATGCCATGCATCATGTTCTGACCAAGAATAAAATAAATCCCAAGGTAAATAATATCACATATGTACATTTATATATAAACCTATAATACTTTTGTGGACGCTTATAGAACGCTCAACCATCTCCGTGTATGGGCAATGGACCGGGTGACAGTTTTCCGGTGAGCATTACGAGTGTTTCCAGTTTGGGCTGTCGAGCGCTCTATGTCCGTTGGGAATTGGAGGATTGTGCTGGCATTGGTGGCTACGAAGTGAGTGTTTCTATATTCTCATCTCCGATTGCTTTAATAATCTGTTACTGTTGTCTTATCGATCAGATATATGTGGATGGCCATTTGACAAATCGATTTTATAGCTATCGTCACGAGTCGGGCGTCGTGGCCAATGTGGATGTGACCAAGCGGCATCAAATTATTTTGCGCGCTCAAGCGGTGGGTCACGAGTTCCCAGGCGATGAACCTGATAGCCCCAACACTAAGATGGCGCATGCCCATCCGGAAATGCTGGTGGGCTCCGTCCGACCCTGGTCCCCGAGCGTCTTTTTTTATGAGCCTTGAACAAAGTGCTAGTCAAATGTTTCTACTCGAGTTCTGTCCAATTCCCGTTAGTCAATGTTTTATCGATTGTTTCCTTTGATCGATTGTGGGACATCGCTCTAACATATCCAAGTGTTCCCTCATGCCAACAACCATAAGAATTAGAGTTCCGCACATGCATTTACCAAAATGTGCCTTTCAAATCAAATGTTTCCATCGATGTTGCACGCAACACTGCGTTTCTATACACACTAATATGTATATATATGTTTTTGAATGTTATATCAACCAAATTAAGGATGGGCATTGCGAACAAATTGTGACAATTCGAAATTGTCTGTCTTGACAAAATATGAAAAAAAGATTTTAACTATTAAAATAATATTTTGGAACTATTTTTTCTAAATTGCCAAGTAAAGTCTTTGCTGTATTAAATGAACTGCGTTGAGAGGTTAAACAGGGTCGCAAAGCAACAATTGCATAATGCATATTGTATATAAAATCACAAAAGAGTTACAGTTAATCACGACGATATAGATGAAGCTGATCTTAATGAGTCACAAGCACCGAATGACACTGTTAGGGTTATTCAAATTATTTAAACTGCATTATTAAATTTATTGTTGAAGGTACCAAGTCATAGTCAGAGAGACTGTGAGTGAACCGCAGTTGAGTCTTGTTGAATGTCAAATTGTAGATAATCTTAAATAGTTGCATAGGAAAACAACTGCAGACGGAATCATGTCACCGTGCACCGATATCAGGCAATATCATCACAAATAATTATATACACATATATTTTATATAGGCCTATTGATAAGACTTTTACAGCAGCTAATCTCGCAAATTACTCTTAGGCTTCTCGGCGCCCATCTCTGTTGAATTTATCAAGTTACCTACGTGGTTAGTCTGCCGTTTTAGGCAAGCATAACTGTTGCATCGCTATAACACTGAATTATAAAATACTACTTACCACCTGGAACGTAGCAATTGTGAACCGTGGTTCATGTTTGAATATACGTAGTTTTTACTCACTTATTTAATGCGCATTATTTTTACTGTGAGTGTATACAATAAAATTAACATTTAAATGCATGAAAAGATGCGAAGGCGGATTTTCTTGGGCGGTTATGAATATTATGTCTTCTAATACTAGGAAGGTGCGTAGGTGCGGCATATGGTATATGGTATATGGAGCTTAAGAGTAAGTTAACTATCTACGCAGACAGGGCTCGCAGGTGCCGGGCACAACAAATGATGGATGGCACTCGGGGCACTTAGGATTCTCGCCGAACCATCTGTCTTGAGTGGAACTGCTGCCAAATGAGCTGCTGCTGCCAGTCACGGCACTGCGCTCAGGTATCTTCAGCTGAAACGAGTTGTAAAGATCGCCGGCCACACTTGAGCCGGGTGCATAGCCCGTGCGTCCGATAGACTCAAGTGGGAAGGCGTATTCCGGTATGAGCAGCTGTTTGCGTAGTTGCGTTATATCCGATGTCAATGTGGAGCTGGAGCTGGCGCTGGTGCTGACCCCATCCGCACGTCGCTGTGCCTTCTCGGTGGCCCCTAGGGGCAGTTCATTGGGCTTGATAGAACGCGATATGGGCAAGCGCTTAGGTGCAACTCCAGTAGCTACTGCCACAGCATTGTGGCTGGTAATGTCATTCAACTTCGAGTTGAAGCTCTCCAGTTTAACCTTTACATTGTAGTCACCTTTAGTCTCCGGGTACTCACGTCCGTCAACGCCTATGGGCGGATCCAGTTTGGGCGGCACCAGTCCATTGGCGGGCACCTTCCACTCGTAGTAAATGGGCGGTCCCTGAGTTGTGGCTATGTCATGCGGCACAAAGTCCACAAATGGTGGCAGCAGATCATTAAAAGGCAGCTCGCCCTTGCCTCCTACTTTGGGAGCCACTGTGGAAGTGGGTGCGGTCTGGCGGAATGCTTGCGCCGGCGTGGGTGTTCGATGCTCTGTATGTGCCACGGCTTGACGATAATTGGTCGTCGTGCTCGCCGTGGTGGCAACCGTGCTGTGAGAGAAGGGCTGTCCGGCGTATGTGGTGGGACGGCTGAGTGGTCTCGCAGTGGTGCTGGGTCTGGCGGCTGCCACTGAAAACCGCGTCTGAGTCGAGGCTGTGCTAAAAGGCACAGCTGACGATGTGCGCAATGCTTCTGTGACCGGCTGCACCTCTTGAATGTCCTGATTGTAAATGGGATATACGAAAGGAGGCTCATAGATTTTCGATGGCGCTTTGATGAACTTGACAAGTTTGGTAGAGTTTTTATTCGTTGCCAGCTCAGCGGAATTAAAGTCCGCTGAGGTATTGTAGCGTGTGCTGTGACTCGTGCCCAGGTCATCCGCATCCGCATCCGCAGCACGTTGATACAGAGCTTCCGTACGCTTGTGTAGCACTGGAGGTGTAATGGCGGCGGGTCTGCGAGTGCTAGTGGTTGTGGTGGTGGTAGTGGTGGTGCTGCTGCTGCTTACCCTGGGTCGGGGTGGTAACGTGCTGCTGGCTAGCTCTATTTGTGGCTCAAAGGCAGGCGGGAGGATAGTGCGGCTGGGTGGGGGAATCCGCCAGCGTGTTTGACTATTTTGTGCTAATTGTGATTCAAATTTATCGGCGCTCTTTGTGGAATCATCACGTATTTGATTTTGACTTGGCGTCAGTTGCTGCTTAGGAAAGACAGAAACAGGTCAGTGTCCTTAAAAATTTATGTAATTTGTGGTGTTTTACCTTGTATTGGTTTCTAAAGGATTCGCCAGAATAGTCGGGTGCATAGGGACGATCTAGTAGATCGGGACGTGGCGTTCGCAAATTATTCTCCTCATCATTAACAAATGGTTTATCTCGCTGACCTGAGAATATTTTCGAAGGGAATATAACATTTACTGAGCTTAGAGTAGACTAACTAAACTAACTCTGACTGACACTTACCTATCAGAAGATTGGCCGCATAGTTGCTCTCAGCCTTGGAGCAGTTGACCATGTACCAATGATCGCAGATGAGCATGCGCTGCTGAAAGAGCGTTGTATTGGGACAAGTGTAGCTGAATTGTCGGCCCAAGCCATCGCACATGTGATAGACCTAAGCATGGTGAGCATAACAACATAACAAATATAAAACAGTAAACTTAATTTTGACACTCACTTGACAGCCAGTTTCTACGTCCGCATAGTAGCCCGCTGGTCGTCCTGTACAAGAGAAGGATGTCTTCTGAGCGTTCAATGCAGCTTGGTACTGGAAAAAGCATAGATGTCAATAATTTATAATTAAATATTAGATTTTGTAATATGTGCTGATACTTAAGTATTCGATTTTTTAATAGTTTATACTAAAATATTAAATTTTGTATTAGCTTATATTAGATTTTGTAATATGTGCTTATAAATAAATATAAGATTGGATTTGCAAAGATTTGCGAACCTCACAGGACACCAAATTTGTTTGATAACTCTCAAATTTAAAAATAAATTGTTATAAATACGAATCTTAATTTATTTAATAATTCAATTATTAACTTCATAACCAACTAGCCGGAGGTGCCCGCACAGTAGCCTACCCGGAGCCTCGACTGATATTAAATTAAATATACCCCATAATTTGTATATATGTATAAAAATAAAATAAATGAAAAATTTATTATAAAATGTTTAGCTAAAAAAAAACTCGTTCCGCGTAAAAAAATTCAAAACGGGCAGCCAAAATGAGGTATACCTGATAGATGATGCGTTCCTTTAAAATACCCAATACATCGCTGACAAATCCAAATTAATTAAGCTTTTAAAATATAGAAGATATTTAAATAAAGCTAGCTTTTCCATTCAATAGGAAAATGGAGCAATATTTTATCGTTTTTTTGCGGATCTCTAGTGCGCTGCCACGAGGTACTGCCAATTTGCCAAGCATTTTATTTAATAACTGGCTTCTGTAGTACTTAACGAATGTCAGTGAAGTTTTTTTTTTTAATTATAAAATAATTAAAGCTGTATACAAAGTACATGAAACTGCGGCCAAAATTGGGAGACTCTAGTTCTAAATTTGTTCGAGATGTAATTAAATACTTGAGATGATCACATGGAAACGAGAATAGTTAGCGGATATTTGAAAGAGACTTGATTTGCGCGTGCTATAGAGGGAGATCGAATCAGTGTAATCAGAACTGCTCTATCGAAAGATTCACTGAACCCTGCTCAGACCTGCAGTTTCGATTATTCAAGGCTTCTTGTATACATAAGAATAAGGAAAAGAAGAATGAATCTGTTTATGTGTTAGAGGAGTCTTCAGGGTAAGAGTAGAAGTAGAAGTAAAAGTAGAAAGTAAAAAGTAAACCAAGTCAATATTTCAATACTAACAATAATAAAGAAACGCAGGATGATCCTAATTATTAGACAAAGTATGCGACTTAATGGTAGCCAGAAGATCATGGTAAAGGTATGCAGAGATAAATATATATGTAGAGATAAATATAGATTTGCAATATATCTGTAGATGCATAGTCGCTGTATGAAAATGGCTTGTGGCGCTTTCCCAAGCCAAAAGCTATTAGTGAAGCTAAACAAATGATAGCGAGTACCCTGCTGTCTGATCAAGATCTATTCATAGTCGAGCTGAGTACTCGTGCCAAGACCAAGACCATATGCGATTGTAGCTG
The DNA here is from genome assembly GCA_035045825.1 of Drosophila eohydei. Classification (NCBI taxonomy): domain Eukaryota; kingdom Metazoa; phylum Arthropoda; class Insecta; order Diptera; family Drosophilidae; genus Drosophila; species Drosophila eohydei. Next base: position 2,823,925 of record JAWNOT010000095.1, read on the forward strand.
GCTGACTGGCTGGCTTGAATGTGTATGCCACAGCTTTGGGCTATAGTCCATCAGTTGATGAATTGAAGTGATGTCATAACTTGGCACATGGTGCCACGGCTGCTTGCAACAGTCGATGAGCCCAATGCGGCGACCTGCTGCTGTGTGAAATGTCAACTTTGTGTGCTGTGTTTTTCATAGTTTTTGTGTTTTTTGTTTAATTATATAGAAAAAGTCTTCATGTGTCTCTCGCAAATTATAGCCCAATGACTTATCGAAATCTGCCACTGGGCCTCTTCAGCTACGTGTGAATATGCGAATAAGCTTCCGTAGCCAAGTCTGCAAAGTCCGTGAAAAATTATTTTCCCAGCTGCCTCGAAACAATATAATAAACCACGTGAGGCCCGCCGCGCAGCCCTACAAAATCTTATATAACAAAAAATAAGGAAAAAACAAGAAAAATAAAATATGTATTTACTGGACAACAATTTTTTTGTACGGATAAATTCGTTAGACGTTCGCTTTTTGCTGAACCCTTCAAATTCCTGAGTTAACGTGTCACAGTTGATTCGACGACTATGACTAAACTTAGGCTCCATTAAAAAGATAAAAGACATTTGCTGACATTTTGACTTTCAGTGTATTTATGCCCAGGTTAAATTCAATCAACTTATTATTTATTATGAGGCGTCACTCAAGCTCTACATTTATAGTGTGAACTAGATTTGTTGGCCTCAATACCATTTATTTTAAAGTGGTAGAGTATATTATATTGTAGAGGTTAAATTTAAAATGAGAGATAGACATAGAGATGGAGAGAGAGAGAGAGAGAGAGAGAGAGAGAGAGAGAGAGAGAGACAGAGAGAGAGAGAGAGGAAGAGACAGAGAGAGAGAGATGAACAAATAGAGAGAGAGTGAGACAGCTTTTATTTAATATTTACGTTATTTACTGGGTATCTTGAAGTCGCGCTCTCATAACTAGCCCACATTTGGATTGTTTTCAACCAAAAGTTCTCAACACTTTTACATTGGTGGTTATTTGATTAGGTTTTCCGTTGGCTTATAAGGTGCTGTGATTAGCATTAATTTGCGACACTGTGGGCTGACAAAATTGTTTTGCATTCGCCTTATAAGGGCACCGAGACATTGTTCAACTCGGAAACTGTGAAGATCTCGAAGATGTGGCTGGCTAGCAATTTGGCATACCAAATGGTTAGTCAACTAACCAAATACTTGACTCGGGGCTAATTTATGTAATTTGCAATTTGATCACACGCTGCGAATAGTTGTATTTAATTTCATAGATAAATGCATTTCATTTACTGTTGATGTTTTCGGAGTTTGATTTAAATAGCGTTAAGTGGTGGATACTGTGGAGAGATGTTTCTTAAGACAACTATTTCATAACTGTAAGTTTAGCCTCAGCTTTAACTTCAACTTCATCTTCGCTTTATTTTCATGGCTAAAAAAAGGCAGAAACGAACATTTGTGTTACGTATTTTGTTCCATTTTTTCGCTGCTGCTTTTTCTCCTCTTTTTCTTGTTGTGCTGCAAAAGTGTCAGTAAAAAGGTCACTTGGCCAGCGACTGCGTCAACGTCTTTGTTTTAATATGCTTGAAGACCTTTGCCGTTTGTTTTTGTGGCATGTGTGTGAATGCATACCCGTATCAGAAGGTGTACTCACATAGATAGACCATAGAATAAATTAAAAATGAAACAAAGCGTAAAGAGCGCAGAATTACAACACTTTCCGCCGTTGCTTAAAAGCACTTGGGAAGCAACGCCACAAGCGAAAAACCATAAGAAGAAGCTCAAGACGAAATAGCTGTCAGAGCCTAAGCCAAAGGCTATTTCCAGTTGGTAGAGCGGTAAATTTTTGCAGAAATGATTAACATCCAATTTTTATTAGAATTTGTTTTAAATATTGCGCTTGCAAGAGTAAAAATGTTGCTATCAATCATTTTAATTATATTTATTTAACTTATTATTATTATTAACTCTCTTTTTGCTAGTTAAACTACGAATTTAAAGGGTTAACAATAATATTCCAATAATTATTTTATTGAGCAAATTATTCAATTCTGTACTATAAATGGAAATGATTAAAAAATAATATATTCTTATTGTTGTCGTTGCTGTCTTGCTTAACATATAAAAACATTGCATTTCTCTACAATAGAACTGAGTTTGAATAGACAGCTATCTCAATCTTTCAATCTATAACTAGGAAGTGTAAAGAAGACATTTTATCACGATATATGTTAAATCAAATTTTCTATTAAGTTATCGTCGAGATGTCTATTTGCTTGCTTAACTGCAGATATTTACTAGTTGAATAGGTAATTGGTATTACGAGCCCCATTCTCAACTACAATGCATAGCGTTCCAAAATCTATAAGAATAAATCTATAAGAATAAAATAGTTTTTCAGATTGGCTTTAATATGTCACCTTCATATATCATCATCTAATTTGAATACCCTTAAAAAGATTAAAGTTTCAATAAAAAAATTCAAAACTCTTCCAAATAATTGAAATCAATTAAACTATGCAAATAAACATCAATTTTTGATAAATCTATCTAGTAAAACGAACTAATGAATGGATACCAATGCGGTAATTACTAAATACAATAGTTAAAACATACTATAAAAATATTTGATGAGCCATTTGAATAGCGAATGTGCTATAACTCGACTGTTAATTTATACATTGTACAGTAAAATCTGAGGAATGTTAATGATGATTTCTAGATATGTATAGCCATTTACATATTTGTATGTATATATATATTATTGAAATATGTAATATTTATATAATCATTCTTAAAATATTATTCTACAAATTTATATAAATGTAAATCAATAAATAAATATACATAGATATATTTATATATATGTTTCTTATTCAAGAATTCAATAGATATGTGATTTAATCTGGCTAGCTAATAAGTATATAAATATATATATCATATATTTATAAATATATATCTATACATACATATAAACATATATTAAAGATGTTTTCAACTTCATGCAATAACGTACATTCATATTTTGAAGATAGATAGAATAGACTTAACTCAAACTCCATATGTCTAAGATAATTTAGCTATCTTTAACGATATACACATAAAGACAGAACAGTAAATAAAGAACAGACAATAAATAAATTATTTTCAGATCACTAAAAGATATTTTCAGTAAAATTGTACTTGTCAGAACATTTATGTTAACGCTTTCAAAATAGTTATTTATTAAAGGGAAGATGGACTCTTTTCAATTTATGACTGAGTATACTCAATGTAGAAAACAATATTCTCGAGACTTCAAATAAATGTATATAAATAGTATATATTTTGAACACACTTCGCAAGCAAAGGTGGCATATTTTAAAAATTGATTTTAAATAAAAAACAGATTTAGTAACAACTTTTTTAAGATACTTCTAACACCAATACCACTGCAATTAAAAACAGATTTAACAAATAGAATTTTGATAATCACTAAAATATAATAAAATAATAAATCAATAATATATCTTTAAAACAATTCTCACATATTTAAGTTACGCAAAAAAAGTAAAATAAAATGAAAATATATGCAAATTTATACTTTGAACTTTAAAATACTTCTTATGTCAGTATCTATATATTTGAGATATGCAAAGAAAATGATATTCAGTAAAGAATAGATGAAATAAGAAAGAAGATAAAATATGATAGTTTTAATATAGCCATGATGTGATTGATATGTGCTGATTATCGAAAACTTACCTCACTGGCCATAAGCATGATGAAACAGCATATTGCGAATGCTTCAAGATGAAAATCTTTCATATTTGCTGGCATTTTCGTTAACGTCTTTGTACTCGATTTATGTGTTATTTATTATGCTTTTTCCTTTTCTACTGCTGTCTCGAATTGCCTAATCAATGGGCCAGCTTAGTGGACGTTTTGTTGGGGCTGAAAGTGTTAAATAAATATTGTAAATGCAATTGCTCGAAAGTGCTCACTAATTGGCTTTTACATTACTATTATAACTTCAATTGTGTCTACCTTAAGGCTTACTAAAGATGCTCGAAACAAACTTTCTTCAGCTTCAACTTCAGCTTCAGCTTTGTTGGAACAACAATGGGGCTAGGGCAGCAGCCAGGGTGAAAACAATTTTCGATTTTAAGTTCGTAATTAATTGTAATTTAAAAAACATTTGCAGTTTAGTTGCTGTATTTGTTGCTGTTGTTGATGTTGATGCCAACAAGCGGCATAAATTGTTGCCATTTTATGGCTGGCAGAATTAGCAACGCATTGCCTCTGCCTCTGCCTCGACCTCCACCTACAATTCAATTTGCAACCTTGCAGTTTCAGACTACACATATACACTCAGATACACACACACACATATATATATATATATATATATATATATATATATATAATCTCTGAGTAAGTTGCTTGTCGTGCTGTATCTGATTGCTTTCCAAGCTTTCCAAATTTGTCAATTTGAACTTTGAACTATTTTACGCTGTTTTTTTTCAATTTTCAATTTTCAATTTTATTTACTTGCTTTCCTTGAAGTCACATAAATCGAGCCATTTTAAAACAATCTACAAGTCTGTAGATCGTCTTCGTACAGTTGCATTTCGAGTTTTCTGTTCTTAATCTACATTTGATTACTAAATTGCTTGAGTGCTTCCAGTCAATGCTGAAATACTCGATAAAGTTCGCTGAGTATTTTAGTGATCAAGTCTGGGCCTTGATTGATATCCTGAGCACCTAACACATTCAAAAGCAATCAATGTGGGCATTAAAATAAACTATTTTTGTTTTTCTTTATTTCTATGTATGAATTTGGACTAATCCTTGAAATATCTCAACAAGAATACACAAGTTAAACAACATTCATTTGAGATAAGTAATTGTGTTCTAAACACTGAGAATCAATTTAAATCTTTTTTGTTATTTAAAGCATTCCTTCAAGCCATTAACAGATCATTTTATGCTCAACAACAAAACATGCAAAAATTTGGCAGAGTTTGTTTTCCCCTGTTGATTTCTGTTTTGGGAGTTTTTTGTTTTTGGTTTGACCTTTTTGACAATAAACGGCAACTAGCAACAAAATATTTGCAACTTTATCCTCAGTTCGTGATGCTGGTTTTGTTATTGTTTCTTTTTTTATTGCAGTTTTGTGCCTTGCAGCGCAACATGAAAAAAATTTGAGAGAAACGAGCCAAACTCAAAGCCTATTTGACATTTTTGCCAGCAATTTCCACAGAAAGAGCAGCAGAAGCAGCGTCAGCAACAACAACAACAACAACAACAGTTACAACAACAACAACAATTATTCCAATTAGCTGGCATTACAGGTTGATTACGGCTTTGGCATTTTTTTCTAATTGTTGAAGCTGAGTGGAAGGAATTACGAGCATCTGGCAATGGGCGGGAACTCATCAGAGATCAGAGTTGGTTTATGGCTCACCTGAGTCTTAAAGTGAACAAACAAATTGCTGTGCTACACGTAGGTGGTGCTTTCGATGGTATTCCATGTGGTCTAAGTTGAGTACCGCACTAAACACACATCGCGGATCACACGAGTCGCCCGTTCGTCGATCTTTTGCAAAGATCAAATGTCAGCGGCTGTCTGACTGATCGAATGTGGAAACAAAGTCAAGAACACACGCGCCAAATTTGCAGCTTGAGATGCAATCACGTTCGATCGTTGCCGCTAAAAAGATACATCCATCCGCAAGACTCAGCTGGCATAAATTATATATTTATTACGGTACGCCACTTAACACTTAATGCCTATCGGTTTATGCACAACTGCAAATTGCACTTCAAAAGACGCGCGTCTTCGTCTCCGTCTTCGACTTCTATCTAAATCTTTGTATCTCAGTAGTTTGCATCTATGTAACGTTTGATATCGTTGTCGATTTAGCCGCTGCGTCAACCGCACCGCACAGTGTCTCGTACAGAACTGATGGCTGCGAATGCATTCGACTTGGCTTAAAATTCACATTAGGCCGCTGGCGAAGTCCGCCCGCTAGACGCAGCACAAAAGAAGCGCCAAACGATCGTCATCAACGCCGACACAATGCACAGTGGCACAAACCTGTTTAAAATGGCTAACAAATTGAAGTCACAATTTTAGGTGGGATTTCATTAAAGTTATATAATATTTGAATAGATTTATTTATTTTAATAAATTTGTTATCAAAAGTATTAATTCCTAAAAAATAAATTAAATGCAATAAAACAAACAATTAAAGAGTAAAATAAATTTTTATGAAATTAAATGGCTAAAGCACACAGCTGCCGACCACTGTTAATAAACGAAGCTTCGCTAATAAACGAAGCTGCTTTAAAGATCGTCTAAATGTAGCCGATGTGGGTAGCCGATCAAGCTTGAGTCCGAGTCGGAGGCACAGTTAGCGCCAGAGCTAGAGTCAGGGCCCACATAGCTCAGGCAGAGGGCAGTCAACAAAGCGTTAACATTGCAGCTACAATTTGATTTTCATTTTCAATGCTTGGGATCCGGGCTATTAGCATCGAGTATGCATGCTACCGTTTACCAAATGTTTATTTGTCTAATTTACTGGATCATCATACAGTTGTTGGCTAAATAGAGCGATCGAAACAGCAACTGCGGCGCAAGATCTGAGTCAGATTAGGCTGCAGGGATTACGAAAGGCAGCAACTATCTAGTACTCGTTGCAAAGCTGCTTGTCTCGAGCGTTGGCGTCGCCGTCTTCAGATTTCAGATTTCAGTTTACAGTTTTCAGTTTTCAGTTTTCAGTGAGTTTTGTAAGATGAGATTTCCATTTTGAATTCATGCCGTTTATATACTTGTTTTGCCGCCTTTCAAAGCCCTTTGTCGTGCAGCGAAGAGCTAAGGAAAAAAAATTGAGAACCGCAATAGAGAGAAAGATAGAGAGATGGGGGATAGGGCGGGGATCAACTGGGGCTATTTGCTGCGCTGTCTACTTGTTTTACTTTGGTGTTGCCTCATTGCATTTCTAGGTTTATATATTCATATGGCGGCAGCAGCGTTTATTATTTGGCTTTTTCTGTGCTTGGGTCGTGATGCTGCAGCTGGGCAGGAAGTTGTGTGAATGCGCTGTCGATGAAGGGGGGGAAGCAATCAAAAACTTCCAAAACAAAACAAAACACAAAACAAGAAGGTGATATTCGTATAAATAGAAACTACTACAATTGAATAAACTAAATGCGTGTTGTCGAACAAACAAACTGTACAACGATACGTATACATAACAAAAAATTTTGTGACGTCCTATCCTACAAAGTGAAATTGTATATATGGAACTGATTAAAACGCGTTAAACATTGTGTTGTTGCTTGACTTGCTGTGAGCGCATGGCCAACGAGTGTTGCTGGAAATCGGCCAAAATACGGCTCTCTGGAATGTCCGTCTCCACACGACTGCCTACGATGTCAATATCACTCTCGTTCTTGTCAAAGAAGATGTCAATTATAATGCGAACGCCTAGAAATCGATTGGAATGTTGTGCACATTGTTAATGGGGGAAATTTCATATTCAAATGCATACCCACCCTGTTCGGTGCGCCTAATAGTTGTCTTGCTCTGATATGATTTCTCAACGGACGCGCCGGGGGCGGCATCCGCCTGCAACGACTGTCGCAGTGATGTCTGGTCATTGGCTGTGGTCACACGAAAGTTGCCCGTTTTCTTACTGTGTAGACGGCTACTCGATAGACATAGGCTGTAGTCGAGAGCTTTAGAATCGTGTATATCACTACCTGCTATTGCTGCTGGCGTGCCCCATACCATCCATTGTTGGAATTTTAAGGCAAATGCCGTCGCAGAACTCCTGTTCCGCCTGTTGTTGCTGTGCCAGTTCCAAGTCCCTGAGCTCCATTGACGTTGCACTCTTAAGGTTGCCACCGAAATATATGGACTTGGCATGCGCCAATTCCTGGTTCTTTTGCGTCGCAAAATTATATAAATTAATCATATCGCGCACGCGTATGGGCGGCTCTTCTCGTATAGTAGCTTCTAATTCTGGCTGTGCACTTAGTTGGGAGGTTTCGGAGTAGCTATTGTTGCAGCCGTTTTCTTCCTCATAGCTCTGATTGCAACTCGCGTCAGACTTTGTCTCTTTGCTATTCATATTAAATATAAAAGAAATTTCTTAAAACTTTTTATGTAAAGTTTTTCTTTCAAATGTGAGAACTAAAACAGCTACAACAAATCTAGATTGTGAGTAAATACTATGCATAGAATACAGATTAAAATTACTTATGTACTCAACGATTGCTGAGTTTCAATTAAATTCGAATAAATTGGGTGCTATAACTAACGATCGCTTTACTATGGGCCGACACTGGGTATGGGAATCTATGTTGGGGTATCGAAATCAAAGTATGTAATGAGATCGTTAAAGGCAACGCAAGTGCTTGTTTTACGAGTGAGTCTGTCTGCCTGTCTATCTGTCTGTCCGTCTGCCTACTGTCTACTGACTGTTGCATAGCAAGGTAAAGCATTCAAATATCATTCAGAAGCTATTTATATTTGTTTAATAAAACAAAAGAAATATTCCATCGTAATTTGTAATTGTAATACCATGTACTCTTTGGCTACGCCACGGCTATGGCACGGTTACGGCTTTCAAAGGGCCGCATCTTCAGTTCGTTAACAATTACAGACAATAAACAAATGTAAATGTAATTCATATTTGAATTGAATGTACAGCTTAACCTTCGCTGTGGCAATCAAAATCAGAAATCAAAAATCGAAAATGAAATCGGAGTTCGTTGCTTAGCAGAGAAATTCGAAACGTACTTTGAATGCCGCTGAAATGTGTTGAATTGTCTCTGCAGGGATTTAATGAAACTGGATGCCCACATGCTTTTAAGTTGATTTAAGACACATTTGCTCAGCCGTACATATGCGTACGTATGTGAGTGCTCTTGTTCGTGTTAATATCTTTTGAAATTGGGTGAGCAATGACTAGCAGAAGCATCAAAATTATGGTTATCAGCGGCAGCGTCATCGCCATTATCATCGGTATCATCATCAGCAACAGCAGCAGTGAGGAGACCAGCAGTAGTGACAGTAGTGGCAGCACCAGCAGCAGCAGCACCAGCATCAGTACCAGCAGCAGAAGAGCACTTGACAAACGCTCCAAAAAACCCACTGGTCAGGACAAGAAATCGCAACCGTCATAAGATGATTTCGTTATGGGCAGCATCAGTTAAGGTTTGTTGATATGTAATTCGATAGATCCGAGCCCAAGGATACAAAATAAACACAATATTAATCAGCATTTCAAGATCAACAACTTTCTTAGATATTAACGAATACATAAATCGGCTGTATACACACGTATTACAGTTACGTATGCCCCTGACAGTAATATGATATTTGTTTTTTTGAAGCTACCTGGAAAGTATATACAAAGCATAGACTAGCTTTGTGAACGAATGATGAGGCATTTTCAGTTGCGATCCCCACTTGGCCACATGCTGTTTGTTATGTTGCTCATTAGCAATTTCATAATGGAATTAAAAGAACAATAATCTGAATGCCGAATTTAGCTTCTAAGATGTCACGAGTTTGCTCTGCACTTGTTGCTAGCGCATCTTTTGGCAATTAGCGGCGATGTCAACGGGTTCAATGGAAACCTAGAGAAGGTGTGGGGCCTCTGGCTCTGTATGCTAGCTACGAAACGATTAAAACTACAAAATACTCATTGAAACAGAATGTTGCTCCCCAGTTTTCTGCATAGCCCACATACCCAAACATGCCGGCTAGGTGTGTCATCGACATCTCTAAGTTCTTGCTGCTCTGACTGATGCCTGATGCCTGATGCGACGGCGGGTAGAGGTGGCAAAGGCGTGTGATTCAATTCAAGGTGGCCTTCAGCACTATAACAACAGTAACAAAAAACATAAATAACAACTCATGTTGTTTAGCGCGACGCGTAGATACACTGTAGTTGGATATTGCTGACGACACTTCTGGACGTTATTACGATTCTACGATACACAAATGATATGATTCTGAAGGGCTTTTCCCGTAGATTCTGAATGTGAAAACTTTGTATTGCCTTTCGTTGACAGATGCTAAAAGTTAACTTAATCCGTACGAACATTTCAACGTTTGTAAAATTGTTTTCAGTTTTAAGATCTATAGAACAGAACCTTTCAGCATCACATAAAATTACCTTTCAGACCCAACCGTTGTTTCCTACAAAACATGTCTACAATATTTCGTTGCAGCAATATAACATTTTTAAATGAGTTTAAGTTAGAGTCCCCTTCATGTCATATATCGCCTGATGAATGGGACTGGGAAGTAATATTTGATATGTTTTATATTCTCTCTCTGATACCCGCTTGCATGCTACCTGTCTGAAACTAGTTTCCCAAGTTACAGAGTATTGGAAGAGAACACAATGACGGCTTGCCATTTATTTAAGCTCATTTGCTGTACTTCTTCTTGGTTCGTTCGTGCCCAATGGGCAGCATACACATGTTTAATTGCTAAATTGGTGCAATTCGGCATAATTCATGTTGATAGCTTAAGTCTTGTTTTTGAATTTCGCAAGGTCCCATTGAACCGGCCCAACAATAACAACAGAAGCAACAATAATAAACAGAGATTCACACGTTGATTAAAATTTTTCAAGCGACACAAAGCCGCGGGCCCACAGCTGGCTATGAGTATGAAAAATGAAAGTATTTATAGTGTAGCTAAGAGATGGTGGCCTAAGTTGTAGCTTCACGTCTGGCATATTTCACTGATAACAGCTGGCATCAGTTAGCAGATTGTCAATTATCGCGTATACGCCACCAACAAGCGACAATGGGCTGGAATTGAATAGCGCACATAATGAATAACGACTAACGAATAACGTGTGTAATGAGGTGTGCGCAATTGCCAGGTTATTACGCGTACGCCTAGTTAAAAGTAACATAAGCGTACACTGTGAAAAAAAACAAAAAAACAGCTGCAATTCGAAAGCTAAACAGTTTAAAAATATAATTTTAATTAATTTTATTGATTTCATTATAGAGACACAACATGCTCACATTTCGGAAGATAGAGAGACAGAGAGAAAGGCTAGATTCTCTCGACCCAGCAAAATGCTCTTCAAAGAAATAGTAATTAAATCATGAAGAAAATATTATTTTGTACAGTGCAAAGATGTCCTCATGTATTTGTCCGAGTGTAAAAGTTGTGTTTGATATATAGATCTTACGAATAGGGAAGTCAAAAGTCAAATATAAATATGAAGCTAACTACATACTACATTTACATAAATACCTTCGCCTTTGCCAACTGCACGTCGCTGTGTTCAAGTCCAAGTTCGATGCGATGCGAGCGGCTTAGGCGAGCATCCGGTCACATCGCGACCGACATTAAGTGGCAATTTTTCTAACTGGGGTGCTACAAATTTGTCAAACAAGCAACAATGCTTCAAGGTCATCTAGCAGCAGCAGCAGCAGCAGCAGCAGCCAAGCCGCTGAATAATGATCTTAGCCAGCATACCCCATGCCCACATTGACCTTAAGTGACGATCCGAAGTGACGCGTCTGGCAATCTGAAGAGCACTGAATAAGCCAAGATTATCACCTTTGGATTCATTTATTGCACTTAGTGAAGTTCAACTTGAGGGTACTGCACAGCACAGCAGAGCACAGCACAACATAGTTCAGCATATATTCAACTCTCGCCGCCGCTCTATAGACCTACTTCGACGTTATGGCCGATGGCACTAAATGTGTACAACACGACTGTTAAAGGTCAGGCAATGGAAAGCGAACAATGTTAAATGAAACAAATGAATAAACAAACAAATAAAACAATCGGCTCACTTTGTTAATTGTTGTACATTAGAAAATGGTTCAAACGAAAGACTTAAGACACGAACTGCCCGCCATACAATTAACTTAAAATATGCAATATTTGTCTACTCGAGTAAAATATGGCTTTTGTTGTCAAGTATGCTATACTGCATAATAAAAGACTTCCTCTTGAAGTAACGCAAACATAGAGTTCTCTCCTGAACCTCGCGAGAAGCAACTGTTGCAAACACCTTAACTAATGTACACTGTTACTAAAAAACACACGAAACACAGAATAAATAGAATAATATAAATATAATAATAATATAACAAAAATATATGTATTTCATAACATTTTCTATAAAGTTGTTAAGACTTTCGCTTTAAAAGAATTCAATTTTGAAAAAAATTTTATTGTTCTTCCGCATTTGCTGATGAGAAATATGCCAAAATTTAGCTCTGCTACAAATCTAAAGTATCAAATACTTATCGATCGCCATTTCCATTCAATTAACAGTTCTCCATAAATGTTGTGTGGAGCACATGTGATATATACTCCAATAACGTCTTCGTTATTTAATGGATGACTATGAGTCTATCAACTAGCGAATCCTTTGCCCCTTGAATGTGTGATAGTTGGCAAAGATGTATTATATTGTCAGCTCTTGAAATATTTTCGTCTTAATATATATAACGAATTGAATCGAAAAGGAACTGCCAGGCAGATTGGATTAATCGAGCTGTCTTAATTGACCCACAATATACTAGTTAATAAAGTGACTGGCGCTTAAGACATTTAATTTTACTTACTATCACGTTAAATATTTATACAGTGCTGGAAGTGTTCACACAGTTGCAACATGTTATTACGTCTATTAAACATTTTTAAATTGTTATACAAAATAATGGCGGATGACAGGGCGCGATAGCGATATACATTATACGATCGGCCACATCTCGTTCTGCTTGTTACATACATCTTAAAAGAGTCATTATCTCTTTAGTAGCATATTCAATAATTTTGTTGTATGTTATTAGCATACTAAATAGCTTTGTGTGTTTTGTGTATGATAAGTGTATTATTATATGAATATATGTGGACGAGCTATTCATGCTAATTGATTGAGTGTGTGCAGATCTTATTGGATGTATGCGACATGTTCTCAGCTGGCAAAAGTCTGTCAATAGCATTTGTCTTGCTGGGGATTTCTTTTTATTTTGCTGCTCAACTTGACCTTGAACACTTACTTGGCAATGAGGCCAGGAGCACTTGCTCTGCTTGTTAGATAGGCCCAGAAGGCATCATTTGTATCTAGCCCAAGTAAGTGGCTCCACTCGACTTCGGCAACTGCCACTTGAACAATGAAGCCATCAATTTAGAAAATATCTGTTCAATGCTCAATGCTGATGTTGAATCCACTAACAAATATTTTGGCTCCAATGATGTATTGTATATAAAAATTAGAGTATATGATTAATTGCGCTGCTTTTCAGCTGCGGCACATACATATTAATACGAGATTTGAACGTACATAGACTTGTACATATATACATACATGTTAAGATTATGTACTTGGAATAACGACTATAGCAAGCATTTAAGCCTGAACAATATCTATAATAACTTAACCCACATATGCAGTCTAGGTGCGCTGCCATTGTGGTGCCCAGCGCTTGATGAGACCTTTATTAACGCGTCTTTAAGCAACGTATTTCTATAATCTGTTGCGTTGGCGATTACTCGTTTATGATATATAATATATTAAATAGTAAATTCTTCGCTAGGTGTCAATCAATGCATTTTGTGTTTGTCAATTGATGCAGCAGCAGTCACCAATTAAGCTGTAGCATAAAGCAGACTGCTGTTTGTGGCTTTGCGGTTGTATTGTCCATGAAAGCAACGAATAAAAACCTGCACCTGGCTGGATTTCACGCTAAACTTAATTTCAAGGCATATAAATCAGCTGCTCAATCTTTTTATGCGCAATAAAAAAATAAATAAAAAGCAAAAACTAAACATAAAGCTGCAAATACTTAAAAAGAGCTGTCAACTCCATAAATTCTTTTAAAGGAGAGCGCCAAGTTAAGCGATATATCGATACGTATACCGATAAAATACTCACTTTGGTACGACGTTATTCAGGGCTGATTTTGTGTCAGTGTTGGACAATGCACTTGTGCTTGTTTTACTGCTGTCGAGGTTTAGGCAATAATCCCGGCTTTGGTTGCTTCACATTTGAGTGCCCAAATACACGATATATCGATACGGTCCAGTAATATGTTCGGCACGTAATATACTGCTGTGAGTGTTGGGAAATTCAGTAGTTACAAATTACGACTATTTTATGCAGCCCTAGCAGTAATTTTTCGTGGAAAGAAGAAGAAATATTAGCGCCAAATTTAATTTAATAACATTACCTTTCTATTCAATAAAAAAAATTAGATTCACAGTATTGATAATATTCAATAGCACATCTATGATTATAAAAACTTTCCGCTTTGAGAGAAAAACTATTATTTCATTTATATTTTCGATTGAATATTTTCTAGATTTATTTCGCTCTGATTGATTGAATATGCATTTTACGTGTACATAATCTTGGGTTTCTAATATTTCTTGTTAAATAAAATGTTCGCATATTTGCTAAAACTCGTTAGAGTTAAATAATTTGGAATACAATTTAGTTTACCAAATATTATTGTTGCCTTAGCAGACGGTCATCAAATTGAAATGTACAATTAAAGTATTTCGAATAATGGTTTATATTTATATTTATACGTTATAAATATATATATATATACACATATATTTATATATATATATATTTATATATATTTGTGTATGTATAGTAAATGTTTTATATGGGCGACTAGAAGTTCAAGAAATATTTAAAATATCCAACACGCTTTCGGATTACATGCTAAACGATAGGAATCATGAAAATTACTTAACTTGCATTTAGTTAGCTTGTCATTACATCTAGTTAATGTTTAAATTATTAAATATTATTAAAATAAGTATTTTGTTATATATTAGTTTATATATATATATATATATATATATATATATATATATATATATATATATATATATATATATATATATACATAAATATATATATAGATGTATATGTATATATTAATGTTTAATCTTAGGACTACTTAAGCAATTAATTGCGATTTATTTTCTTTTGCTTTCTTCTTCTAATGCTCTTTTACTATAGTGCCTGAAAACATAAAACTTAAAATTTGGCGCAACAATCCGAAAACCCAAATTGAGTTTTGTTTTTATGTGTATTTTCTAGAATTAGATTAATTCGTATTTAATATAACAAATAAAAATCTTTGGTTGTTACTACAACTGTCGCTGAATTATACATACTTTGTGCAGGTCTTAATTTTATTCTATTGTTGCCATAATAACATCGTTCGACATGTTACGGAAGTAGTTGGAATTACGGATACGGTTCGAATTGCCTGCCTTGTGTTAAATATTACATGTACATATGTTTATATAAATTATCACAGTAAAATAAATAGAATCATATATTGTGTTGCTCGAAGGATTAACTAAAGACACGCCTTTCTGAATTGATTCGGAATATTTGCATTTTAAATAATACTATTACACTGAGATTTCCTTTCTTTTGTTTGGAGCCTTGCTTTGTGGCAAATTTAAGCAGTACACTTGACGATATGTGAAATACGCATTTTCTTATTCGAAAACACAAGCAATTGATGATAGATGTGTAGATAGATGCGATAGATGTGAATAATAATGATAATCATCTGCAAAGAACCAATCTAAAGTGGAGGTAATGATCAATCGATATGAGCACGATAAAGTTCCGTATGTTTGTTTGTCCGCACTTATTCCTCCAGGCAGATATTTAGAATCTGGAGACTAATCAACATTTATCGTATTTTTATGTGAGATCTGCCAGAAGTCTTTCTCATTTAGTTTTTGTCAGCATATCGACATTGCAATTAAAAAATCCATTAAACCTAGATTTATCCCTCACTTTGAAAAATTGGCCATGAAACCTGAAGATGTGTTAAATTGATCAAGACTCATATAATTTCTTATAAGATTTGCCTGATAAATGTTTGTTCATGATTGTATTCCTAATGACAATAATGTAGATCAACTTAATTTCTTTGAAGAGTAAAACAAACATTAAGTAAAAGAGAAATTAATTAGATGCTTATGTGTTCTCGCTTTTTTATATTTGTGCACGATCTGATCTGTCCTAGCAATAGCTCGCACTAGTGTCTGCCTTTTAATACACTCAAGCAAGGCTCCCTTCAAATTTATATCTATGAACTGCTCCTCGTTTGTTATTTGTTTGTGCTCTTAATATTCGTATATGTGTGTGAGTGTGTGTGTGTGGGTGTGTCTTTGTGTTGAGATTATGGAAGATACGATAGTCATAGTCCACATTTTGGCAAAACTGTTGAATATGGTTTATATGTATATATATACATATATATATATGTCTGTGTCTGTGTGTGTGTGTGTGTGTGTGTGTTAGGGGATTACAGCTGTCTACTGATTCAGCAACGTGTTGGTCACCTCCGAGAAGGAGAGCAGGGGACTGCCATCGATATAGGCACCAGCCGGCGGCGGGGCATAGGCCAGCGCCGTGTGCGCAGTTATATTGGCCGGATAGAGTAGATGCTGTGCGTGATGCTGCTGATAATTTGGCTGAAGTTGTTGCGGCTGGTGCTGCTGTTGCTGTTGTTGCTGGTGCTGCAGCTTGGCAGCTTTGCGTGCGGTACGAGCAGAGTTAGTTGAGTTGGAGCTGATGTGCGCCTCGTTGCTGCTGCTGTTGCTGTTGAGCGCCTGCAGCGATTCCTCCGCACAAATGATGAGCGGCTGAGGCACAGCTGCTGCTGCTGCTGCTGCGGCGGCGGAGGAGACAATTGCTACTTGCTGATAGGGTGAGACATCAGCTGTTGCACTACCACTCAGCAGGCTGCTGACAGCGGGCAGCGTGGGTGGTGTGCGACAATGGGGCGGCGACTCCAGCGAATGGTGGTGCAGCGTATATCCAACGAGTTGCTGCTGCTGCTGTTGCTGTTGCTGCTGCTGTTGATGCTGTTGCAGTTGGGTGCTGATTAGGATCTAAGTAGGGGGAGTAGCGTTTTAGGTTTAGTTAGTCTGGCAGTAGCACTCAGTGGTGCGCTAGGTGTGTATTTGTGTGTGTGTGTGTGTGTGTGTTGGGTGCGTCTACGGTGCGGTTCTAGTTGAATTAGTGTCTTTTTTTTGCTAGCGGCTTGCCGTGTGCTGGCCGTGGTGGTGGTGGTGGTGCAGGTGGTGATGTGCCGCGCCTGGCGTGGACGCAGCCGCTGCGTGATGGTGGTGCGGATGGTGGTGATGATGATGGTGGTGGTAAGCTAAATACTGCGAGTACTGCGTATAGCTGGCGGGCGACCATACCTCACTGCCATTGGCGGTGCCGGCTGTTGCCTGCGGATGCAAATGATGCACAGCAGCGGCTGCATTGCTTTCGTTGTGATGCTGATGATGTGGATGGGTGTGTGGTTGGGGTTGATGCTGATGATGGTGGTGCTGCTGTTGCTGGTTGTGTGGATGAGCGTGAAGGCTGTGCGGCTGCGGTTGTTGTTGCTGCTGCTGTTGCTGTGGCTGCTGCTGAAGGCTAGCTGCACAGCTGGGCGGCTGTGGGTGTGGCTGCTGCTGCTGCGGCGGTGCATGCGGATGAGCATGGCTGGGCTGCAACGTTGAGTGCTCGGTGCCGCTGACTGGATGTGCTACGGAATTGCTGGAGTTGCTAACATTGGATCCGAGGCCACGTGACGGATGGGTCTGCTGCTGCTGCTGCTGTTGCTGCTGCTGCTGCTGGGGCGATGTGGTATGCGAGGAGGCCGAATACAGTCCGGAGTCGTCGTGCTGCAGCTGATAGTTCTCAGGAGTGCCGTCGCTGGTTGATTTGCCCGTCAGCTCAGCCTTGTTGCCATTCCACTTGGCTGCCACAACGGGCTCATGCTCATTGTTGTTGTTGTTGTGTGCATAGCTTAGTCCATTGGTTAGGGGCGTGGTGCGCTGAGGCGAGCCGCCGGCATTGACGGCACTGCGGCTGTTGAGCGGCACGCCGCTGGACTGTGTGGTGCCCCACATGAGCACCGTCTGACGCTCGTAGGGATCCTGGCTGACGCCAGTTGCCGCTGTCGCAGACAACTCCACTTTGGGTGTGATGCTGCTGCCGTTGGGCGTGGCATTGGTAACGCCTACGGGCGACGGCCCGTCCGAGGAGCAGGATATAACCTCCATGACCTGCGGCGAGGACTTGGGCGTCTTCAGGGGTATTTGCTGTGGATCAAAGGAGTCAGAGCTCGCTTACGTCCGGGGCGTTACGCCTTGAAAGACTTACCTGTGGCGTGGACGTGGGACTGCCGTATCCGCTGCTGTAGCCACTGTAGTACTTTCCTGTCTCTTGCCACTTGTCGTCTTGCGCCTTGGAGGCAATGGCATAGCCGTCGTACGAGAGGAACCCATTGGCAACATACGCCGAGGCTGGCGCGCCCGTATGCGGATAATCCGTGTAGTAGCCGCCGACGCCAACAGCGCCCTGCAGCCGATACTGATGGAAGAGATTCTCGCTGACCGGATAGAAGGCGTTGGCCGGCATGGAGCTGCCCATGTACAGATTATCCGCAGCGGTGGCATACGGCGATGTGGTATACATAGGATTCAGATTGGAGTAGGCAGCTGCTACGGCAGCCGCTGGATCTGGCAGGTATTCAACAACCGCCGGAGCTGGTGAGCCCACCTGCGCTAAGGGCGATGATTGCTGCGCCTGCAGCTGCTGCTGCTGGTGCTGCTGCTGCTGAAGTTTGCGTTTGCTGCGGCACGTGGACAGGAAGTCGCGCAACTGCGTCTTATAGCGACGATTGGGCCGGGTGGGCGTGACCGGCGGCGGCAGCGCATGCGCCGTGGGCGAGACACTGGCGCTGGTAGGCGGCACCACCAGCTGATCCGCCTCAGAGAAATATGTCGATGCCAGGCCGGTGTCCAGATAGCTAACTTTAAAGTCCATGGTGCGCTTGCCAAGCAGATCATGGCCCTCCTCGTCCATTAGCTGGCGATGCGTGCAGATCACGAAGTCCGGCTTGGAGTTCTTGTACACCAGACGTGAGCTGGTCTGCAGCCACTGCCACTCGCCGTCCTTCTTTTGGTAGCGGTAGGCGATCATGCCCGAGGCGCCGGTCTTCAGCACTGCAATTGCAACGAGACAAGGTCGAAATTAGGATTGGCAATGAGGTTTCGCTGACTCTACTTACGCTCTTGATGCGCGCTAGCCACGTAGGCCAAGTCATCGTAGTGGACTAGATCGTAGCCACCCATGTTCACCAGCTCGGCATCCGCATAGCCCAGGATGTGCTTGCCGCGTTGGTCCATGGACACAAGCGAAAAGTCCAGCTTGTGCTTGGACTTGAACATGTTTTCCTTGTGCGGTATCTCTAGCAAGCTGGGCGGTCCAAATGGTGTGCAGTAGGCGAACAATGCCAGTGGCGGTTCCTCCGTCTTCCGATTCTGGCCGTGCAGTATCTTAATGCGGCCGCGTATGTCTAAGCGCAGGAAGCCGGATGTGTTGTCCAGAAGACAGCGGAAGCGCACAGTGAAGCTGCGCTCCAAGTAGAGCGCCCTGTCCGGCGCCAGTGTCTCCGACAGCTGCATGCTGGACATGTCCGCCGGCAGAAAACTGTTCCACAGCAACTGGCGCTGTAGCTCCTCGCGATCCTCCGAGTGGACTAACTCGTAAACCGACTGATGCACAATGTCCGACTGAAAGTAAGACGGGAAAACTTGGCTGGTTAAGCTCTGAGCTTAGGCCTTCTCCTTGCTTGGGTTCAGTCAACTTTGTTATTGATTTTCGCTTTCGCGTTCAATTTCGGGTCTTTGCCTTGGTTTGATTTGCTTTTTTTGGGCGTATAAATCAAAATGCGCGCAAATTGAAAATGCGCCCCATGTTGGCCACAAATTGAGACATAAATTCTGCACGCGCCGGGCAGAAGATCGGAAGACGGCACTGCTCAGTGCAGCGCTGCGTGAGCACTTACATTCGATATCGGCACGACAAAACATAAGCACGAGCACGAGCCAAGGACCAAGGATGGTCACTCTTCTTCCATATTCATAGATCACGTGAACTGTCGTGAGTTCTTATATCAAATATAAGCACGACACAGCACGAGCGGGAGTTGAGTCCTGTTAGCTTCTGGTGACTCAACTGGAGGCTAGGTTTGTGCTCTTAAAGAATTTATTAAATAAAATTTGAGGTGACTCCTGTACTGAATAAGACTTATTGATTCACCTTCAAGGTGATGGCTAGATTCGTAAGTTGAGTCGCTTAGCACAGCTGCAATTTTAATAAGCACTTATGGCATTTAATTAAAAGAAAACACGATAAGCACGCACCCACCTCTAGCACATAGCCCACCTGTCAGTAAGGAACTGGAGGAGCTGGAGGAGCTGAGAGGCAGCGCCTCACAAAACTTTCTACATTTGTACGCAAGTAAAACCAACAAAGCAAATGATTTGACCGCAATCTCAATTGGAATATACTTGAATATGCTCGAATAAGAACAAGAATAAGCAATCCGATGGCCAATGGCCATGGTAATAGGCAGCTACGTTTTTTAATTGAGCTGCCAAACGGGGCGTGTCAAATGCCGCTTTACACATTTACAACTAAATTAAAATGCGCAGGCGAAGGCAAGGCGAGGCGAGGCGAGGCGAGGCGAGGCAAGGTGAGGTGGGTAGGCTCTATATAGGCCCAAAGAAAGCTAACTGAAATTTTCAATTTCCATTCGACAAGCGCCAATACAATAAAGTAGGCAAACAAAAAATGATACAAAGGGGCGTTGCGGTGAGGCAGACGGAGGCGCAGGCGCAGGCGCAGGAGCACAGGCAGGAGCAGGCAGAGGTAGCCACTGGATTCTCAAGTTAGGCCCAAAACATGTTGCCCAGTTTGGGGGCAGTTGGTCGCACAGCTGCAAAGGCGTCGCAAGTTAATAATACCAATGCACAACAGAACGCCACGCCCTGTGCGAAGGGTCCCCTCGCCCGCTGCCTTTGACAGCTGCGTAAGCAAATCTTGTGGCATTTGCGATTGCGCAATCCTCACGCTGATCTGATTTTTATTTATGGCCACAGAACCTGCCACGCAACACGCCGTGCCGCCGCGCCTGGCTATCGGTGGCATCTGCTGTGTGGCACCTTCAAAATTATACCCTCATCCAGCACTGATGCGTTAACTGGGTATACAAGTTCTGTGCAACAGTGTGCGACACTCAGAGGAAGGCCCCACATTGTAGATATCATTTATACTGATGACGAACAGACGAGCCTACTTGGCCAACTCCGTCTGCCTCTACGTCTATTAAGCTAAGCAAAATAGTTGCAATTTGTATTTTAAAAGGTGGAGATAATAAATATATCTGACTTTTGAACAATCTAACTTCAATTCTTTCCGCTTTAGCTTAAAAGATATGCGATCGATAGTTTTATCAAGCGAATTCCTAGGATTGATTCCTGAAGTGAGTGTGGAACTTGGAATAAATTTAAATATTTTAAAGCTTCCATTTTAATTCTGTTCCACAAGCCACTAGGTCTGCCATCGTGTAAGAGTATTTGCAAAAGTTGAACTTGAAGTCTTTCCGAGGATCATAAAATATATGTATTTTAACACGTTTCAGTATTTGAATCTGTCTGGGGTGACTTTTCAGTCAAGCAGCGAATCTAACGAGTTTCGATTGATTATAGGTGTTGCCTTTAACTATTGGTCAGAGCTTCATGCGATAGACTAAATCGTTGTATTCCGCTGAGCTGAGTACAGTGACCAATCTACGCAATGAGCTTGACCCAAAAAAAAAAGAAGAATGAAAAGAAGAAGCAGCAGTAGCACTTGGTATCATTGAAAGAAACTCTTGGCTGGCTGCAGGCAATTAAAATCAATCAAAAAAGATTAGGTGCCTCAACCACCCCAGAGGGCGTTTTTGCTCTTGTCCACTTACCTGATGAAAACCCAAATAGCTCTCGATGCTGTGCGTGGCAAAGAAGACCTCGCCTTCGCATGTCAGTATCATTAGAAATCCATTTAGAGCCTGAAAGAACAAAAAAAAGTAACAATAGATAAAGAAAAAGTCAAATCTGTTTGCAAGAGAGGAGAGAGAGAGAGAGAGAAAGAGAGATGAAGAGAGAGAGAGAGAGAGAGAGAGCGCGCTAAAGATGGACGCTGAATGAGGGAGCAACACAGAAATTAAATCAAAACTACGAATTAAATGTTGCTTGAGGGAAAGGCTGGGAGTACAAGACTGTCAAATTGACAAGTTAAAGATAACATTCAGAAAATCGATAGAGAATGAGAGAGAGAGAGAGAGAGAGGGGCAGAGGAAGAGCTGGAGAGGGAGAAAGGAGGAGGGCTTACAGACACCGGCAAGGGGCTGAAACAGCTCGTAATTGTAGTAGCTGCCGGTTTTTTGAATGGATTAATCCATCATTTCGCGGTCTAGATGCAGACCCGAAAAAACTGTGAATGAACCACAGAGGCAGAGGCGGGCAGGCTCACAGAGTGGGAGAGAGAGAGAAGATCGAGGGTCAAAAAGAGCGGCGTTAACTTGAGGCTAAAGCGTAATCAGCGCTTAAGCGGGCTCATTTCATTGGAGCCACAGCCAGGGACAAAGACAGCTGCAGAGACGGGAAAGGGGATTCAGAAGTTCCACATCAAACACAACCAGGAAATGATGCGCAATTAAATCAATGAGTTTCAACTAAATGCAGACTCTGACGCCGACGTTTGCTACAAGCATTTGTTTTACCTCACAAAATTATTTAAGTATAGCCCATTTTCTCATGTATGCCATGCATGTATGTGCTTCCTCGGTTATTGTTGTTCTTGCTTAATTGCAGGTTTCACATCGGGCAATGGAGCATTGTAATTATCAATAGATTGTCGGCCGAGCAGCAGCGCAGCTAGCTCTTGGCACTAGGTGTGAAGACACCAAATATGAGAATGCAAAAATGACAACGATTCCGATAACATTTTCACTTGGAAGTGGTTTATTGTTTTATACAACATTTTACAAGCTGCTAATGGGCGCTACTCATGCAACTGCTAAAACATGAGACATGTCTAAACTGGCATTGCACAGTGGAGTGCGTTGACTTCATATTAAATATATAATATAAAATATAAAAAATAAGAATATAGTTTTTATATTATTATTATTTAGAGGCAACGTGCGCAACGTGCGCAACGTGTGAAACGTGTGTGCTTCAGAAGACAAATTTGCTTAAGCTCTTATTAGCGTCGAGGGGACGGCACGGTGTTAATTAATAAAGAGAAAGACAAACCGAAACTGCAACTGTAATTAATATGAGCGTATTTAAATATCAATTTGCAACAGAGGCAAGAATAAGGAGCGACAACAGCAGCAGCAGCAGTGGCAGCCCCATCCTCGCAGTTGGCTGAGACAAATGCGCGCGATTGCTGCTAATTACAGAGCAGAGCAGAAACAATATGAAACAGACGCTTGCTGTGTATCCAGAGCTGGTATTAGCCGACATAAGCACTAAGTGGCGTCATAATTTAAAACGCATCAACACAGCCCGCCAAAGGATATGGATATGGATATGGATATGGATATGGCCATGTATGTGGATATAGATATGGGCATGGCTCTGGATGGAAGGAACCTACAAATCTGAAGTTGTGCTTCGTCCTGCCTCGTTGTGCATGTGTCGATTGTCATCAAGCCAGCGGCGGCAGCACATCAATAATCTTCACAAAGATTGCCAACGGTAGCTGCAGTGAGCCAGACAAGGATAGCAATAGCAAATGAAGAGCGCGAAAGGGAGAGGCAGAGAGAAAGGGACAGAGCTATATGCAGTTGCGTAGCTGATGCTGTTTTGCTGCCCTTTAGCCTCAACGAGTTGAAGTTGATATATATAATGGATTATTGATAAAAGTAGGGTATATCCTGAGTAGGGTATATCACATTCGCTTTAACAGTCTTAAAATCTTATATCTTATAATCTGCTGTCTCTCCCTCTCTCTCTCTCTTTTACAGGTATATGCTTTGTGTCTTAGCTCTTGCTCTTCTTGAGCTGCTTTCAAGCAAGCATATATATTAAAGAGTATATCAAATTCGACTAAATAGCAATACTTTTCTTCATTTATTTAGACTCCAGCAAGATTTCTTTTATGCAGCTTAATTGTTTTAGCTGCCTCTCTCTTTCGAATATATATCTTTCTTGCTGTCTCGCTCTTTCTTTACTGCTGCTGATGCCTTTGCTCTTTCTGTGCTGCTGGCTTCCCCTGAAATCTGTGGCTGTGCATCAGTTTATACGAGCCAACTGTCCGCGCTGTCCGCGCTGTCCGCAGCAGTTGATGTGCTTTGAGACAGCGGCGTCTTCTAATGCGATTTTAATAATACACGCCCGTCTTGTGCGGCACAGCAACAACGTGGCAGTCATATAAGTATGTATATATATGGTTATATATGTATATATCTCATACTTAATATACATTTTGTATCTAGCCTTTCATTTGATTGTCGGCTTGCATTACTGTTTTGTGTTTTGATAAGTTGGCAGCGATTATTTTACCATTTCCTCGGCCAAGACCTGCCAACTGACCCCTTGGCCAACTTGTCTCTTGACTAGATGGGCTGACTTGGACCTCTGGCAGATAATTGCTTAATAAAATGCGAAGGAAGCTGCTCAAATTACAGCTAGCTTTTGCCAGCAGCAATTCTATTGCGCATACGCCAGGTGGGCAGCCTCTCAATCGCGCCGTCTCTCTGTCTCTCTCACTCTCTCACTATGCAAACTTCTGTCTCTTTCTCATTTGTAGTTTGTTGCTGCAATGCTGCTTTAAAATCAATGTCTTTATTTAGTCAAGTTTTAATTAATTAAACCGCTTTCGAAGCCGCCTGCAAAAGTGTGTCAACAGTTGCTCCAAAACTGCTGCAAATGTGGAGCAACAATAACAATAACAACTACAACAATAACAGCAGCAGCAGCAGCAGCAGCAGTAACAGCTGTGTGAGTGCAAGAGAGATGGCTGCATGTGCATGAGCTACGCTGCGTGACAAAACGCCATTTTCTAATGATAATATGTGACCCATAATAAACAACAACAGCAACAGCAACAACAACAAAAGAAAACTTCATGAGCAATTGAAACGGGCAACAGGTAACAAATACCTGAGCTATTAAAACTAAATATGCAACAGCCGCTTCCCTCCCAAACCACCAACCGCCAACCACCCAGGTGCCCTTCTCTGCGCTGCTCAAAAATATGCACGGAAATTCACAATTGTGCAGCTCGGCAATTAGCTGAACTTTGCCCATACGGAAGGGCCGGAAGGGCAACAAACACACTGAAAACAACAAGTTTTTGGCTTGCATTCAAATTGCAAGGAGACACACGACTCGTCCGAGTACCCGCCCTCGTGTCCTGATGCACACTCTGCGTATACGTACTGCAGCTGCGTTGCGCCATGCACGACATGTGGCAAGTGGCACACGGCAAGTGCAAGTGCAAGTGCAATATGCACTTTTTGTTTTGCTTTCTTGTCATGCTTTGCATAAGCTTGAGCTGGTCATCAAAGTTTGTACGTCCGAGTGTCGCGCTGACTGCTGAATGCCCCTCCAAGCGGCAAAACAGCGACATTTTTGACAAGTCGAACCATTTGCTTTGTGGCTCTATATATAAAAGAGCCTAGCAGAGGTTTGTTTCGAGAGCTGGATGAGCGTATTTCTGAAAGAGTCTGATCTGTTGCTCATCTCCACTTCGCACTCCTCCACTCGGAGAGCCAAACAGGCTGAAGCATTCATCAGACGAGCGTACACAGAGGCATTTATATTTCAAGTTGCTAGTCTTCTAGAATATTGACTAAAGAAGTTAAAAACTATTTTTTAAATTTTTTGCAGTTAGTTTTTTTCGCTCATGCGAAACGCATTGATTGTGTCAGCAGCTCTGCCATGAAGGAGTAGACCTGGCTGAGCTTTGCCGGCTTGTAGACTTTGACATTGAATTGTGCAGTGCGACCGAAAACAAAGCTAAAAAAAAAGAAGAAATACAGAATGAAAAACAAATAGAAAAGCAACAAAAAACTTGCATAAAGCGCATGTTGCACAATTGCGTGCCTCCGACTCCGCAGTTTGGCTACTGTCTGCCAGCTCTGGCTCTGGCTGTGCCTCTGTTGTCGCTTCACCCTTGGCCTAGCTTTGACCGGCTGAGCTATGTGTGCATTAAATTAAACTGTCATGAGTGTGACAAGTGCATATGTTCGCGCCTGGCCACAAGCGGCAACAGCGGCCCACAAAAGCGCTTTAATTCAGCAAAAACATGCAACTTGCAACATGCTGGTGTGTGTGTGTGTGTGTGAGACAATTTAATTGAAGTTTGACCAATTCAGCGCGTGGCACATAAACTTGAAATGCAACTGGCCCAAAATTAATTATAAATATTATGGTAACACATGTCTAAGCGCCAATTACACATTAATCAATTGAATGCAGCCACAATCAACAACAACAACAACAACAACAACAACAGCAACGAGACTTTAACTAATTGCATTCAATTGTTAAGCAATTTTCAACATTTAACTCTGAGCAGAAAAAGAAGCAGAATTGAAGTAAATTTAGAAATTGAAGCATTGCTAAGCTTTGCGTGTCACGAGAAATCATTTATCAATAGCATATATATGGTCGATGTATATATACATCTCTATATGCTATATATACTATGCATGCGCTGCCGTCCCTTTCCCTGAGCCAAACAAGCGCTGATTGATTATGCGGCATATCCTGGCGATGAAGCCATCAAATGGTCAAACAAATTGATGAAGACAAATTAAGCAAAGCGGAGTGGGATGTCCGATTCAGGTAAGCTCAGTTGGGGGAGTTGCGACTCACCTGCAGGAACATATCACCATCCAGCAGGCCATGCTCGAAGGCGCCCAGCTCGCGGGTTCTGTAGCCGTCGTGAGCATGTATGTGCGGCAGGACACCATTCTCCTCCTTATCCTTATGCATAACAACTGCAAAGAGAAAGCGAGAAAGGCAGAGGAGTGTTAGAAAGAGAGAGACAGCAGCGGAGCACAGCTTAAATATTTATGAGCTCGAAATTTTTATATTTTATTAACCATTAATATTTTAGTCCTATGCGCCATAAATAAGCTCGCTCGAAAACGTTTTACACAGACCCCAATTGGATACCATAGTTACTTCATAAAAATCCAATATAGTTATGTATACGCTCACTATATAGTAGACCATAATATACAATAAATATTTACAGCTGGCATGGAAAAGTACTAAAAATTGTTTATGGTGTCATTGTAATATTTTATGAGACTCCCCTCCCCCTCCCGCTGCCCGCTCTCTCCCTTCCGGGGACTTAGCCAGCGCCTGGCACCAGCTTTCGTTCCCATACTATAGCTCTACACCCCACACATACACACACTAACACACACCCGCAGACAAACACCCTTAGGCAGTCGCCATTTTGGGAGTTGGGGACTTTCCCGTTACATATTTTCCTCTGCGTCTAAAGTTTTATAATAAATTTGTCACAAAAATTGATTTATGCGCGATAAACGAAAAATCCAAAAAAAAAAACCCAAAAACCAAAAACAAAATGGCGCAGAACGACTAAAACTAGAGCTAATATATTTTCAGTGAGTTCTGTCTCTGGTTTTCGGGAGAAATTTTATAAGCAAATTTATATGCGAGTTGAAATAAAATATGCCACGGCAGCTGATGTCATAAATTATGATTTTTATCAGCGCAAATGGAAATAATAAAAATGAGAGTGAAATAAAAACAAAAAATAAAACCAAAAAAAAAAATGTGAAGAATAAATAAAACCTAAAACCTAATTTACACCACGACTAACTGCAAGACCAACGTCCGAGCAACCCCTGGGCTAGAGGCAACAACAACAGCAAGGACCATGACAAGGACCAGAGCAAGGACTACAGCAACCGCAGGCCAGCTACAGTTAGTTCCAGGGTCTCTCATTTCAATTAGCAGCTCCAAAGGCTGCGGCCTACCCCTAATGCTAACACTCACTGAGCGATATAAATTAGCCTTTGCATCAGCAGCTTGCAATAATAGACTTTTCATAATATATTTATCCAATTTAGCTGAGATCAAACTTTAAAATGAATTTCTTAAACTCAATCACATGCGTTGCTTTTCAAATATTTAAATGTATTTATATATAATACATTAAATTATATCTGCTTACAAGCTACTTAGTTTTTCTCAGTGTACTGAGGCTTGGCCATTCCCTGGCTCGGCTCGGCTCGGCTCTCTTCAGGCTAATCTGTGCGCTGCTTTAGCTTTTTATCAAATTAACAAAAGTGCCGCAGGCCTTGTGTGTGTTAGAGTGTTCATTTTAGCGAAAGTGCGATAAAACAAATAGTTGGCCCTCTGTTGGCTGTCCGAGGGCCACCGCCACCGCCACCCCCACCCCCACTCCCACTCCCACTCCATGCCCGAAAACGTTGGGTTTCACGTAATGCGGGCCAAACAAATTGCATCATGTGCGTGCGATGGCTGCGAAAGCCTTTTAGAGCAACATTTTGTGGTAATTATTCATAATTTAATTAGGTTCAGTTTACATTGCGACTTGTTGTACTTCTTATTATTACAGTTATATTTTTTATTTTACCATAGTTTTTTGCTTTTTTATTGCTTTGGTTAAATTATTCACGTGCATAAACACATTTAATTAGGCTCAACTTTAGCTAGTGACTAGCGGCAGGGGGTGGGGGACTGCCAGCAAATCTGGCTCTATTTCTGGGCGCGTTTATTATTTGTTTCTTGTGCTTGGCTTTTTAGCTGCTTAGCATAAGCCCAATATATATGCTCTAAGCCATTTGCAAAGTGATGGACTGACCCTCGCTGCAGGGCTTAGCTGCAACTTAAGCTATAACCCACCACCAACCCCGCGCCATGTCCAATCTCTCGTCGTCGATTTGGTGGATGAACGTAAATCTTGGGAAGGCGGAAAACGCAAAATCTCAGCGGACTAAGGGGCGGGGCAAGTTTTGGGCGGGGTCCCGGGCTACATAATAATGGCGACGGCTAAGCCAAAAACCCCACCCAGCACCATGTTAACCGGGGAAAAGAAGGTCGGAAAACCGACGTCGCTACATCGGAAAAGTGTGCGCGCAGACGACCCGAAAGATACATAGCAGCGGCGCTGCACAGTGGGGTGGAAAGTGTGGTAAAGTGAATGAATGCGAGAGGCCATTCTTCATAGCTCAAATATACAGCAAAACTGTATACTCTATGAATGTAGAGTCCTATAAATTTATAGTCATTTAAGACTCCTGCTTTACCTGTAAGTTGAAGTGTTCATTCAGGAAGTATATTTGTTGCAACGAAAATGGGCAATTGCTCCACTGTAAGTCGACACGTCCGCTTGCAACTGCTGCTGCAAAATGGCGACGACTGCTGCACAGAGATACAAAGACAGCGACGTCGGCAGCGACGCCGGCAGAGACTCCACGACTTGACAGCGATGCTAGCTGCGACGACTGCTGCAAAATGGCGCCAATTATGCGCCTGACGCTCGTTCGCTTGGGGGCTGTGATGGGGGCGTGTCCCTTGGCACGGCATGGCGCAAGCACTGAATAAAGTTTAAATTCTGACATTTTGGCAAATATTTTTCGTGCTCACAAGCAAATATGTCATGGAAATGTCAAACTCATCAGCTCAACTGATTGAAAAACTGACAGGCACCAAAATGCTGGGCATTGGCTGACAAGCGGGAAGCAGCTCGTAAGGATAGAGACAAACATTGCAAACTCACCAGAGTTTACTTTGTGAGATACTGCTGCTTATAAGCTCTTCGAAAAGTCCTGGCTTTATAGTGTGTCTTGATCCTTTTTGTCGACTGCTAAAAGCGATCTCTACATAAATACAACAATCTTAAAATGTATATTGTCTTTAGACTCATGAAATTATATTATTATTATTATATAAATTATATTAAAATTTCTTAAATAACTCATATTTATTTTAGCTCATATTTATTATGGAATCAGTAATGTAATTTAGGAATTTCACAGGTCTTAAATTCAACTAGGCCTTTAGATAATTCACCTGTTGTTGTTGCATGCGAAAGGGCAAACTATAGTTTAAGAATATAAACAGATACGAAGAGAGAGAGAGTGTGGGAGAGAGAGGGAATCGAAATTCGACCTACGTAAGTCACGCAACGCTGTCTGCCGCATTCTCTTGCCTTCGAGCTCAACTCTTTGCCAAAACTCGACTCGGCTGAGCGGCGTGACAATCGAGAACAAGAACAACAATAGGTATAAACCTTGCTCGAGGTAGGACAGTTGTATTTAAAGTGCATCGCCTGACTGATTGCATGTCCGCCTGCGCCACGGCGAGCCATTGTCTGGCTATAGATTTTACCAGAGCCATCATCCATCCCCTCTATGGCTGCTAATGGGCCTAAACTGGAGCAACGCACGAAAGTCATGTATATGCACGAAAAAATTGGCGAGTCTCGGAGCTTAGTATGTTTATAGGTTAAGAGCTGAGCCTTGGCCCCTTGGGCTATGCGATTCGCATAGCTCATGGCCATGAGCTCCATTAACAAACGCTTAACGGCAATTTTGATAATAGCATAACTACCTGACCTAAGCCTTCTTTTCGCCTGCTGCTCGTCCCCAAGCAAGAGCATAAATTTCGTAGCCCGGACAGGTGACCTTGTTAACATAAACTGAGCGCTTGGGGTGTACACGGCAATGGTTACCCAAAACTCGAGCTCATATGTCGCATTTGCAAGAGCTCCCCAGTTGCCACACAGCGGCCATTGCAACTCGCTTCCCACGAGACCGAAGCCCAGAGAGAACTAGATCTCAATAACCAGTCGCTGTATAAGAGCCTTTCAGTCAGCTTTACAGGTCTGAGCTAAGAAAAAGATATGTGTATATATCTTATATATATTTCATATTTTAATCTTGTGTGGGAACTCTGGTTGGCAATCAGCGCTTTCCCACTACCTAGCTCCAATTACCAAAAGCGTCTAAAGTCAACTGCGAATTGCGAACTGCCAACCTTTGTCTGTCGGCTATTCAAATTTCCATTGTTGCTAGAGCTCCGATCTATATATGCATTTGGAATTAATTAAGAAATTAAAGCAGTGTCTGAGCTATTTGCTTGATAATTAATCCAATGTATTTATGACTCATATCTGAATATTCGATTTTCAAATTGTATCATTGAGATATAGCTGGAAATTATTTATAGTGTCACGATATCGATTGGCCCTTGCCGAAATGCATCTAGAGTCTGAGTTGGCGTTCAATTTGGTTATTGGCCAATTTAATTGCTTTAGGGCTTATTTAGAGGATTTGTTCGATTGCGTGCAATCAGCATTTGGCATGGTTAAACAAAACTATCAATGAGAACATTTTAGTTCATTTTGCAGTTAATTACGCAACTCATCAATTAAGCAGGGCGGGAGGGGCTAGGGCAAGGAGGAGCAATTGCTGGCAGACGCCCTTTGTCAGGACCAAACAGACGTAACGAGTGCATTAAAAATGTACAAATTGCGCGTCTTAACAATTATTGCTGGCCATAAGGCGCCAGCGCGTGGGTGGAAAAGACGGGGGCTGAGGGCCTGGCCAAGACAATGGGCCATTAGCAGCGCGCTTTAATTATTTAGCTTCTTTTCTGCCGTTCATGGTGTTGTTGTTGTTGTTGTTGGAGCCGTAAAGTATTTAGGTGTATAGGAAAGCTGCTCCGAAAGCCTGGCGAAAATGAAAACGAACTTTGCTTTTCATTCATTTTTTTCTTTTCCATTTTTTCCCTTTGGTATAGAGAAAACTTGTTCGCTGTTTCGCTTTTGCGCAAGTCAGGGTCAACAACTGCCCCTATATAGATGCAGGACGTTTGGTGTCTGGCGAGCAACCCTCCAGTGGGCCATTAAGTGTGTATATACACACACATAAATAAATACTGGCACATAAGCATAGAACAGAGCTTTATATAGGAAACATTCGCGCTCTCGCTCTGTCTCTCGCACTCTTTCTTTAGCTATATCTAAACCTTTTTTGGCTGCCTCAATTAATTGCATTGAGTGCTTAAGTTTTAGAAATCCCTCAAGCCGTGGCACACACGTTTGCAACTCTCCCCACAGACACACCCCCGCTCCTTGCATAGCCCGTAATTGTAAATTAAATGATCCTGATAATATCCGAAAAACATCTAGACAAACAAATAAAGCCAAAACGTAAACAAACTTTGACCTGTGCCGCGACGTTTTGTCAAACCTCCGGACAAACATTAGACGTACAAAGACATGTATATAAATGTGTATACAGACAGGACACAGGGCACTCACGGGAGCACACGGCGCAACGGTTCTGGTCCATTAACCCGTCGTCGTCGTTCGGTCCAAATGCGTAAAGGAAACGCAGCGCGTGTCTGTTTTAAACCAAGTGGTTGTTGGCCCCTAATGAAAGGAAACTTAGGATCATGTATTGACTTAGCACACTGCAACGACGCACGTGTCCTGGCTGACAGACTTGAACTGGCCGTCGCAACTGTTTGCGATTGCAATTAACGCCCAACTGCGTTTTGACCGCTAATTGTCAAAATATTTACTCGTGTATTTGCCATAGAGCTTGTGTCCAGCCACAGGATGAGCCCAGCCCAAAAAGCTGGACGTGGCACGTGAGTCACAAATGGCATACAAAGGGCTGTCCTTTAGTTGGGCTGTGCCTCACTTTCTCTCCCGTATTTCCCAGCAA
This sequence comes from Drosophila eohydei, assembly GCA_035045825.1. Classification (NCBI taxonomy): domain Eukaryota; kingdom Metazoa; phylum Arthropoda; class Insecta; order Diptera; family Drosophilidae; genus Drosophila; species Drosophila eohydei. The sequence goes on from JAWNOT010000095.1 coordinate 2,856,544, forward strand.
TTTTTGCACTCACATTTAATTAACGCTCAGAGCGGGTACTTCATCTTCCTGATATATATATATATATATATGTATATATAGCCGTCACAAAAGGCAATTCAATTGATGTCGTTAAGCAATGCGAAATGCCAATGAACTAAGTCAATAATAAAGCCATCAAAGCGACCAAGTTCGTTCTCCTTTTATTGCTTTGTTTTAATTAATTTAAATTAGAAGCGAAAAAATAAAAAAAAAAACACGAAAAACTTATGCTAAAATTTTCGAGACTTAACAAAAAACAACCCCTCAGTGTGTGTGCGTGTGTGTGTGTGTGCCTGTGTGTGCTCACACATATGTTTCCTCACTCGTCGGATTCGATTTACCAGGCCCAAAAGTTTTACCATTTCTCCATTTCCCATTCGCCCGGGGCTCACCTTTAATTCATTTGCCAGGTGAGCCAGAAAATAAAGATAAAAACTATGGGCAGAAAGAAGAAGATTCCTAACTTTCTATATTATATAACAAAACATTTAATATGATACACAAAAGTTATTTTTATAATAATACGAGACATATATTATAAGGGCTCGCATCAGGATTGGATTTTCTTAAGACAATCATGTCCAGTAAGACGGAACAACTGCTGAAGGCATTTAGATGTAGAAGTCCTAAGCACTGTGTATACGGTGTACATATTAAATGTTTTGGAAACTAATCTAGGGAAAGCAACACAAGCTGAAACTGAAATGTGCCTTCCTGTTTCAGTTTCTTTGGTAGTTCGACTTTAATCCGTCAACAGAACTAATTTCGCCATGTGCGTGTGTTTATTCCCAGTGTGTGTGTGTGTGTGTGTGTGTGTGTGCGTATCCCTGAGCAGGGATCAAGACTAGAGAGCCATAGAAAAAGAGATAGAGAGAGAGGGAAAGAGGACGCCCCATTGCGGCGTTGAAATTAGTTTTGAATCATTTATGAGTCATGTTCAGGGTCTGCCACCATTCAGCGCTGGCAATGGTAGCATAATCGATTTAATAGGCCGAAATGTATCGCACCGTATGGCAGAAGAAGAAGACGCAGGCTAGTCAGCCATATGGGATGAGGTCTGGCTAGGAGTAACGAATTTCGAGCTGGATGCGAGCTGCTAGCTTTAACCTTTGCCCGAGTCTGGTCGCCTAACAACCACCCTGAAGTTGGCTCAAAACTATGCCCCGTACTTACCTTGAAAATAACTTTTGGTTCTTAAATAACTAACGGACAGCCTTAGTATGCTCAGTCGATCCAGTTTGCTAAGTATGTTCTGCTCGAAGGGCAGCAGCGAGGCAAGCAGATCCAGCTCGGCATTGAGGCGCTCTCGATGCCGTTTTGATGGATTGCTCTTAGTGACGCTATCCTTGGGCGGGGGCTTCAGGCTGCAGGAGTAGATGAGAGAAAAAGAGAGAGAGAAAGTGAATAGAAAATGAAAACAAATTTCATGCATTTAAGCGTTGAGTCAACCTTCACCGCGCAGCTGACGGCGTCAACTTGGAAAAAGAACAGCAAGCGGACGAAAAGGTCAAAAACATTAATTGCAGTTATCAGTTACCCCAGAATAATAGCCAAAAGGTAAAAGGTAAGCCCACCAGTGAACCACCCTCGCGGCTGCAAAGCAGGGTTCAGGGATAGCCACTCGATTAGGCATGGCCACTTGATCTGTTAATTACATAAACAGCCCCGAAAATGGGCATGCATAATAATAATCTGTTGGCCTCTTTCCGCGAATCAAATCATAAAGTCCCACCACAAATGGGAGCACAAGAAATCTGAATGTCCAATTAAATGTCATAAAGCACAAAGCGAACGGTCGAGAATCGCAGCCAAAGCCGTTGTAAATCTAAATGCTGAACGTGATATGATACCGAACAGGAACCAGCGCCAGCTCGCAATAAAGCTAATAAGTGCAAAAAGTGCTCGGGTCTTTTATGATAGCTGACGATTCGACTCCGAGTGCACTCCTGGAGCATCCGGCTCGCTTAAGTCCGCATTATCTGCGTCCAAAGTCGAGGGATTTGCCATTTTGATGAGGATTTACATAGCTTGCAAGCATTCTATGAATTCTTTTTCGTTTTGCTTTGTCCCTTGTTTATTTTCACGTTGCTTTTGTGCTTGTGTTTTGTTTTAATCATATTTTGTCTCATCATTTTCATTGACATTATTACAAAGTTAATTGCGGTTATTAAATATAATTACTGTTGTAATTTTTGAGCGACCCCTTTCAGGGCCAACGTCAACCCACATAACCCCTCCCGCCCCTCCGTCTATCGTTAGACTCTTTTAAAATTTGTCGTTTTTATTTTTATTTTTGTTTCTTTTTTTTGTGTATCGTAAGTACATTGAACATTTTTATTGTTTTGCGCTGTGGCTTGAATTTTTCAAACTTTTTGCTTCGATACACACTCGCAGCCAGAGTGCTGAGTAGACTCAGTTAAGCTGAGCACGCTGGCAAGTGGCAGCAGGACCAGAGAACAGGACATTGTCGGGCGATTGCACGTAAAAAGTTGAAATGTATTTAAGTTAATTGCTAGACATTTTTTGCCTCTGCTGCAGTTTGGCACTTTTTTTGAGCTGCTTTCCACGTAATTGTCAGTGGCATGTCCGTTCGGTGTCAACGCCAGGACGACATGTACTTCAAATTGTTAAAGGACCTCCAATCCCCAGCTGAATGTGCCCGATCCGGTTGCCACAGTTAGGTGTGTGCTCTGGTATGCAGCACTGTCGCCAAAGATAACACACAATGAGCAGAATAATTATCATGAATCATTCATTCATACTTAAAGCTCTAGAAATAACTCAAATAATACAAATGCCAAATGAATTAAATACGATTTTCTGTGAAGCCAACTTTCATAGAGCAAACGTAAGTGCCTAGTCTGCGTCGGTTTTTGGATGCTAGACATATTTTCCTATGCATACGAGGGCATTCGCAAAATATTCCCATCGTTGTTCATTTGGCGCCATTCTGCTTCTTCAATGATGAATAACACTGCAGCAAAATCCAAGTGAACTTTGATATTCCTTGGAAAAAGATCGAGTACTTTTGTGACGACCCGCATATGCTAACAGCAGAATACTCTGAATCATTGGAATGCAAAATTCAGAATTCAAATCCATAAAGTCCCGCAAATGGCAAATAAACGTTAATTAATTTAATTAAATGCGAGCTCAGAACTTTGGGGCGACTGCGAAGCAGGCGAAGCGAAAAAAAAACAAAATTTAGAAAATTATTGGTGTCTGGCGGTACGAAAAAAAAAGAATGAACCGAAAATGACGAATAAAGAAAGACGAAGCTGAGGCTAAACGACAAATCGCCGAAGGAGTGGGTGATTATATAGATGGGTCTATATTGTATGAGTATGATCAGAGACGATGATAAAACCGTTAGACGCATTGGAATGCAATTTGAATTCGAGCCTTCCCCAATTTCGAATTTCGAAGTTGGACTTTCGTACTTCGAGTCAAGGCTGCAAATTATACTAAAGCGAAAAGCATAAGGGATTCAGACAATACTAAATAACTTAACAGCAAATTAAGGACTGCTCCTAATTGGGGGCATTGCGGCATTCGCCTGCAACGTGGCCGTCGAATAAAATGTATAATTTTCTTATTATCTATAAGAAGGCAACGGGACTGCACAGCTACAAACGGCAGAGGCAGTACCTCGAGCAGCGCGTCGCTAGAGACGCTCCGCGAGGAAGGCATGTAATAAAATGAATTCCATAAACAACTTTCCCAAAAACAAAATAATGAAACAATCGTGCTTCAAGAGAAGCAAGTAAGAGTGCTCTAGTCGGGTGTGCACGCCTCGCAGATACCGTGAACTCCACCAGTATCTAGTTGCTCTTACATTCATTCAAGGTTCTGATGTACTCTGAAGATGAATGAGATATTCCAAATCCAAAAGCGGAATGTCCTGATACGAAGCAGCTCGTCACCAGCTACAGAAGCAGAGACCTTGTGTCGTCGACCAATAGTATAGCATGCCCCATTCTCAAAAAGTGCAGGGTATACAAAATAGAAGAGAAGAGAAAATAACTTAAAGAAACAGAGCTTTTGTCTGCTGGGTTTGTTCTTTGGGGAAGTTTCCTTTAGGTGGGGGATAGACCATAAAACGTCGCTGCTAAAAATGGCGAACAATCCTAGCGAACAGACGATAACTGCATAGCCAGTGCGGCATGGTATGGCTTGGTATGTGTGTTGGCCACAAGCTTAGCAAGAATTGTGGCGAGCACAGCCCAACCTATTCTTAGCCCCAACCTCCGCTTCGTTTTTATTTTTATTTAGCTTCGCTCATTTCATTCCATTTTCCTGCATTATTTTTGCCATTTTCGTTTGGCTGCTTTTCTTTCTGTCAGCGCTCGCAATTTCCCTCATGTATTTTTCGCCTTTCTCTTTTTTTCGCCCTTTTCCCCATTATGAAATGAATTGCTTTTAAAGAAATTACAATGCGGCAGCAACCAGAAATTGCCCCAAGGGCTGCCATTTGGATTTCGATTCCAAAAAGAAAAGCGACGCCCACGGAAAAGAGGACGCAGTGTCCTTAAGTGAAGCTAGACTGCAGCTCTGCATTTTCAGCTTAGGCTAAACTAAATTCAAACTGGGCGCAGGCAGATGCAATTGCAACTGCAACTGCAACTGCAGCAGCTGTTGCTGTTGTTGTTGCTGTTGCTGCTGCTGTTGCTGTTGCATGGGTGTCAAGGGTCGACAGCACTGGGGCTTTGGGTTAGCCGGCATCAGGCATCAGGCGTCAGCCAAGTGTTGTTTTTGTTTCAGCTGATGTGTTTATAAACAAATGACACGCAATCCTTTGGGGTGTAGGCGGGTCAGTCTAGGTGTGTGTGTGTGTGTGTGTGTCGGCACGTGAGCTCAACTCGTTTTAGTTATTTTGCAAGCAACACAATTACGCATAGCAGCGCTGATCTTTTTTGCATGCTCAATTTGGCGCCAAAAATCTCGGCGTACGACAAACACATACAATCACACACCAACACACACATCAACACACCAACACACACGCAACTTGCCAATTCATTCATACACTCAGCTAGCTGTATCTATGCGTGCGCCACATTCTGCTGCGTGCCACTAAAGTGCAGCAATGTCGCTTCTGCCGCCGCCGTCTGGCAGCCAAAACGCAAAGTAGCGTGTCTCGTGTCCGAAACAAAACAAAAAAAAATTAACTGAATCGCGTAGGCGTCGACGCAACACACACAACAAAGAGAGAAGCAACAACAGCAGCAGCAACAACAACAGCCAAATGCGGCCACTTTTACTGCTTGGCACAATTGTTGCAAACTAATTGAATTTTGCATGTTATATTGATGTTAATATTGTTGCATCTGCTTTTCAAGTGCATGTGGATCATAGCAGCCTTGGCAAAGGTCATTTATAACTTGTCGTGAGCCGAACCTCTAACCAAGACATTTGCCTAAACAACAATTGAGCAGGCATCCAAGCCGACCTAAACAACCCAAATAAATAATATTAAATACAAATATTTTCAAGCTACGAAACGTTAATAGCTTGGACCACAATACATAATTTTAGCCAAGCGTTAATATAATTGCCATCATCAAAATATTGTTTAAATAATATATGAAAAAAAATTAAATAAAAATGACAATCGAAAGCTTAAATAGTTGATAAAAAATAGAAAATAAATGTAAATAAAAAATGTGAATTAATTTCATTTTAAAAATAAAAAATTAAATGATAAACAAAAGTAAATGAATATAAAAATTATTATATTTAAATTTCAAAACAATAAAATATAATAAATAAAATCAGACCAAAATAATATAGAAGTCAATGAATAAGAATGTAAAATTAGTTTTCTTGGAACATATATTTTGAAGAGTCTTTAATGAGTAGTAAACGGAGATAGAATATTGAAAATGCATTGTGATATGACTCAAAATTTTTGGTGTATTTAATGTGGTCTGCTTTGAATGGCATTTTGATTGTTTGGTCTTTCAATGAATGTCACAGTTAATTGAATTTGCATGCACAGCAACAACAACGAATAAGAGTCCGAAAGATGTTCATTCTGTGAAATGTCAACAGCGTGAAAATGTCAAAACAAAAGTTAAGCGCCATTTAAAGAAGCTGTCAGCGAACAGAAAGAAACATGAAATTCAAATTGCTACCGTTGCCGTTGCCGTTGACGTTGCAGTTGCAGTTGCAGGCGCAGGCGCAGTCGCAGTCGCAGTCGCAGGGGCCACTTAAATGGCCAACAGCAACAACAACGGGCGAGACAACACGTTGACTTAATCTATGGATCCACTTAATGGATCTGCGCCAAATTCACGCATAAATTTGCCATTGAGTCGGGTGAGAAAAGCGTAGCGGCTGAGCTGTTAAATTTAACGAGAGGATCCTTTGCCCTGCTCGCCACGGAGCTCAGCTCATTAATTTTGTCAACTCGCAAAACAAAAGGCGAAGAATCGCAGTAGCTGCGTCCAGATGCAGGCGAACTACAAAACGATCGAGCTGAGATAAAAAACCAAAATAAACCGAAAAGATGCTGCGAGCCCCGCGAGCAGAGACGCAACACTTAAGAGGGGCTCCTACATTTCCCAAGACCCAGCTGGTTAGTAGGCGCTACAGCTGCCGAGTTCAGGACCCCGCGCTAATCGTCCAACTAAACCAAAAATGTATAAAAAGGAGCGAAGAACACTATAGTCGAGCTCAACCGACTGCATAGTACTCGCTCACGTTACAAAAGCCTCTACATTGAAGACTTGAACTCCTCTGGTCATATGTTGGCAAGTCAACAGGAATCAAAGAGTCAACTAGAATGCACTTGAAGTGAAAGACACTAGGTGGACACTCATGCAGTTAGACAGAAGGACAACAAATGGATGCTGCCTGAAACCAATAGACTCTGTTTGAATTTACTAAACAAGTATAACAAGACACGCTGAACCTCTAACCACTCGGGGACCCACTCAATGGCCAAGCGAATTAAGTTGTTAACGCATTATTTGCATATTTCGAATCGGTGGATGCCACATTAAGATGCCTTCATTTGCATATTAATTGTGCAAAACAATTTTAAGAATACGACAAAAAAGAGCCAAGGAAACATTCAAGTGACAATCGAACAAGCAGCCAGGCAGCAGACCTGTTGGCAGCTTCCCTTAAGGACTGCCCTTAATGAAGTGATAAATGTTGCAGCGGCAAACTTTAAAGAGAAGCTGCTCGAAGATGAGCTATCAGATATTCTAGCTATGCGATCTGACAATGACAACTGTCAAAATATGTTAAATAACGAAGATTCTTCTGTTTCTGTAATATATTCACTAAGATGCTAGATTTATCGATAATAAAAGTGGAATAAATAAATAAAGAAGTAGGTATATTATATAAATATATAGATAGATAGGAGAGCTGTGGAAATATAGCGAATAACGAATTCACTTTCACTAGATATATTCGCTAAAATGCAGCATTGATATGGTATAAATAAAGGCAACTGCTGACATTAGGCTATTAGACCTATTAGACGATAGACCATAAGGACAACTGTGGAACTATATCGAATGACGAATTCACCTCAAAGTATATATTCGCTAAGATGCTAGAGTTATCGACTTTAAATATTACAAAAACATTTCTTAACAATTGTGAACTGTACTATAAGTATCAAATATCGATTTATTGAAAAATAATATATATATTCATATTTTATTATTTATTATTATTCACCTTTAACACTTACAAATAAAAGTGAAATGTGAGCTTGACTTCTGGATTGTGATCTAATTTAAATTTGTTGATTACAGTTTAAGCATATATATAAACATATAGAAAAGCATTCGTTTTCTGTGCAAAAACAAGCCCAACTTTTAGCCTTTTATAGCTAATGAAGGCTTAAGGAACACCTTTTGCTTTATGTGAGCTTTTATGATCTCGGCAAAAGGCACTTAGGAATTATTTGTGTACGCGCCGAGTACATAAATATACAGTTATAGTTGCTAATATGTGCAGTTGTTGTTTTTGTTTTGTTTTCTTTTATGATTGGCCCAACATCTGTGAGGAAAGTTGCGCACAAGAATAACGTCAACTATGCCAGCAACAACAGCAACAACAACATTAGCAGCAGCAACAACAACTTGGCAAAGCAACTCATTTATTTTATCGATTAAACATTTTTGCGATTCGCGCAGCGGAATCTTGAACGAGCCGGGCAACATTTTTTATGTGCGCGCTTGGAAAAATGTATCTACTGACACAAACACATACACAAACACACACACGCAAACACACACACACACACTCACACACATCGAGACGGCGCGACATCAAAGCGTTTGGCAAAGCAACTTTGAAAACCTTTTGACAGCTGTGCAGAGGGCACAGCAGAGGGTTGGCTGTGGGGTAACTGAGGAGCAGCTGCTGACTAAGGTTGGGGTTAGTGGGGGTTGTCCGGGGTTTCCACCCGCTTTGGGCAGCGTGTGGGCGCGGTCTGTTTTCTGTTTTCCACGCCCGCCACCCACTGCTCTAGCTAAGCCGCTTCTTCATTTTTGGAGGCGTCTACAGCGTTGTGTGTGTGTGGGCTAGCGATGAGCTGTGCCCAGTCACAGCTCGTGGCGCATTTATTTTGCCTGCCATATTCTTCAATCTATTCATTTATTCATGGCATAATTATAAAAATTATTTTTGATTTCGAAAAAAACGGAAAAAAGTAAATGAAATTTCTGTTTTCCGTTTTTTATTGCAATTCGCTGTCAAAGGGAGCTATGAAAAGTATCACCTGCCCGTAATGAACTGAACTGAACTGAACTGAACTGAGCTGAGCTGAACTGGACAACACGCCCTACTCAAGCGCTCCACTTCAGCGCACACCGCAGTTCCCCGATTCCCGGCCCAGTGCTGGCGTCCTGATCCTTTAGGGTGGATTTTTATGGACGCTTTGGCTTAATTCAAAATTCTTCTGTTTTGGTCAGCACAGAAACAAAAAAAAAACATGTTTTACTATACATATTTAAACTAGGCGCGTTTCAGGCAGGTGGCTTATGGATTAAGGATTGAGGATTGGCCCAACTGGAGTTCAGTGACACCGCAGCTACAACAGTTCGATGCAATGCAACTCATCAGCTGCTCGACTTGCGTACTCTAAGTTGACATTAAGAACGTTTCAAATTGTAAACCCAAAGCGTTTTAGCACCTTCCGACATGGCCCAAAGGCTGGACAGGAGATGTGTGTGGGGCGAATGGCAACCAAGTTTTACCAAATGTATGAAAATTAAAGTGCGGTAGAGTTAAAGGGAGATAGAAAGAGTCAGAGCGAGCGAGAGCGGGAGAGAGAGAGAGAGTGAGGCAGACTGCAGTTTGGCGCTTTTAATGGCTGCCACGCCTACCCCCATAAGACTGGGCATATGGAGCAGCACTATTTAGGCTTCGATACGCTGCATTACGCAATGGTGTTAATTACACACACACACACACACATATACATACATATAGAGTGAGATACAGCTAAAGCTACAACTAGATAATCGCAGCAGTAGGCGAAACAAAAGCTTGGGAAAACCGAGACAGTGTTTAACCAGTGGAAATCAGTTAATCACAGCTGTCTACACTCAGAGAAAAGCTTTCTTGATATAAAATTAGCATGCTGCGAACCGTAAATAAAACTGATTTTACAATAAGTCTTTGCTTTAAACTCAAAATTGATCAAATCATATAACTTAAATATACAACTTAAATCTAATGGCTTCCACAATGTCAATCAAGCAAAAAATATATTGTAAGAAAATCAAGTGACAATTGACGACAATCAGGTTAATTGTCGGAGTAGCAATTAAGTGTATTGTGTCTGATAATAGCTATTGTAAATTATCGACTAGTTTCTAATTACAGTTAGCACATGGAGGACAGTCAATAATGTGGGTCAATTAATAAGTGCATGGGAATCTTCTATAAATATAAAGCGACCATTGATATCTAAGTGAAATAGAGTTTTGTCTTCAAATGAAGAGTGTTTAAGTGAGCGCAGATATACCTCAATTGCCCTTGGAAAGCAACATTTAAAAAGGATTCATATGTAATATAAATTAGCTTATAAAATGCCCATGGCAGAAGAAGAATATGTCAAATGAGGTTTAATATATGTGTTGAAAATTGTCAAGCTTTTTCAGCAACTGTGACTCCATCATTTATGAAGGCTGAATTAAAGACTTCAGTTTACAGAGTATAACACGCTTATTATTTATTGATCTATTGATTGAGACAAGATAAAGACAAAGACAAATTCACACAGACATTGGCAAAAAATATAAGCTACAAGTAGGTTTGCTTATGAGTAAACAGCTGCGACACATTAGCAGAGGAGTTAAGAGAGCTCATTAGCAGAGCAATAAAGAAGATCTTCAAATGATCCACGAAGTCTACTAAAGTGTAAGCCCAGTTTACATTGTCTCAAGTGTGCATATACAATACACTTATATTATATATACTCTAATTGATATTGAATCACATTCACATCTGCAATTTAGCAAAAAACTCGCACAAAGAAAATGCGAAGTTTTAGGTAAATAGGAAATAATAGGGAAACAATGATCAATCTCTGATTAAATAAATAAAATAAGGAAAAAGTATTCCAATATATTGGTATATATACATTAAAAGGAATTAAAAGTCACTTTGCATCATTTTACGCAAATTGTTGACCTTTGGTCAATACTCGAATAGTTAAATAGATAAAAGTGTTCTAGGGCTAGGCTAATAAACTGCATTTTAAAGATGTGTTTTGTGTTGGGCTATCTATGAGTGATATCACACCCGGTCTCACGCGCGAGCAACTGTAATTAACCCAACAGCTCGGCGATAGCACGTCTGATATACTTTTAACCCCATATGAACTCTTGAAAGACAAAGCAGAGCACTCGACGTCGGCGTCGGCGTCGGCGTCGGCGATGCAGGCGCAACTAATGAGCAGCAGCAGGCAAAAGGATGGGGGAGACGCAGGGCGGTTAGGAAACTGCAACCACCACCATAAGCACGGGCCAACTGTTGTCTATTCGTTTGGTCCAATCCCCACCCCACACCCTTCGTTAGTCCTTTGGTCAGTTCGCCGGCCGAACTTGAAGTAAAACTTCGTTGTGAAAATTTATGTTGTGCTCTATGGGCTGGCCTCGGACGACAGTGGCATTGGCATATGGTCAGCCGGTCAGCTGGTCAGCTGGTCCGTTGGTCCGCTGACCCTCCCGAAAACGTGGAAACATATGTCAGGCGCGGCATTGTGGTTAACAGTAGGAGAAGGGCATTTGTAAAATTTACTTTTATTTATATGTGGGAAGCAGTTTATCGAACACAAATTCAAGCAACGAAAATCATTTATCATAATTGTGAGGACAGGGCTCTAAAGTCGGGCCTTGAGTCGCTCTGCCATTTTCACTTATATTTCACTCTAATAATAATGAAATATTCTGTGCAAATGCTGAAAACCAAGTGCTGAATGGACTCGTGCCTCGGCATGGAAAAATTGTGCTTGGTGCAGCAGCAATTTCCAAAAGTTTTACTAGCGTTGGCAACTTTCCTATGTAACTCAATCAAGTTGCACAAAATATGAGCGCTTGAACTTTAAAGACAAGCTCCGTTGCTCTGTTAGCCCGTTGCCCCTTTGCCCCTTTGCATGCACACAACAACAACTGTAGCTACAGCTAACTTGGCTAATTACAATTTCTAATGGCAACAAAGGGGGTCCTGCACCACTTGCTGCAATCAATAACAAGCACAACCCAATGCAACAACAACAACAACAACAACAGCTCGCTGATAATCAATAAAGCAAAAGCAGGACTCATATATCCATAACAACCAACAAGTGGAACCAACCAGCCGATGCCGCTGGCCATGCAGCCCAGGTTGAAGTTGGAGTTAAAGTTGCAACTTTGTGGCGCTTGTTGCAATTGTTTTTGCCATTCTTCTTCTTATTGTTATTGCTGTTGTGTTGTAGTTGTTCGGGTTTAAGGGAATTCGGTAAAGGTGGGCCTCTACGAACTTTAACTACTCGTGCTAATTGCTGGCCCTCGATGCCCGCGCATCAGCCTTGCAGGCCAACAATTAAATGTCAGGCAATGCGTTGAGTGATTCGATAGATGGCTGCATGGCTCCAGGTAGGACTAGTCTCACTGGCCTACGCGGCAGTGGACATTACCAAACAATTCTACAGGCATTTTAAAACAAGTATTTAAAATTTGATAAGCTAATTAAAATATACTAAAAATAAAAACTTGAAGATGTTTTTAAGAGTTGTCCAGTTGATCAGTTAAAATGTAATCATATAACATAATTATAGAAACACATATATTTACTATATTTTATTTAGAATATTTTTAGTAGTCCTCATATCAGTTTTACTTCATATAATTTCTATTTGTATTGTTTCTAATATTATAGAATATTAAAAAATATGTTTCAAGTTGGAGCACATCAATTTTGATGTGTTTTCATAGGTATTATGATAACTGTTTAGATGAAAGTAATCATTGTGAATTAGTAATCAAATTTGCTTTGATACATCATAAACATTTTCTATAGTTTCCCATTAAGAGCCCTTAGCTATATTATAATTGCTGCAAGCCTTGCATGATGGAGGATATATAGTTCATATATAATCTAATCTGTTCTCTTGTGACAATTGCGACCCATGCGGCGTATGTGAAATATTTGCCAAGTACTCGAAGCCTGGCAACAGCTGGCAAGGATCAATCAAGCAATTAAAATAGCGCACAAGTTGTTCGGGCAGACACATTTTGATCGTTTCATTAAAAGCAGAAATGCTAGAAGAGCGCGCAGGACGAGGAGGGGCACTGGCACTTCAGCTGGCCGCGCTGCCACTTAATTGCAGGTGTGCATGGCAAGGTGACAATTTTGCGTCAGTCGAGCGAGCAGCGCGCCAGCCAGTTCAACACACCATGACTCGGGCAAAAGAGAGGAGGCACCCCAGCAGGGCGAGGAGCTGCGCGGAGGGGGTCATTTTGGCGAGAAGTAATTGTTTTTTAAGCCCACCACAAACGCTGCAAATTATGCGCGCTGCCTGTCGATGGCTGCACAGCAATAAAAAAATTATAAAAAAAAATAAAAATTGCTCGAAGACGACGAAGTTCAAACACTCTTACCAAAAGAATTGCAGAACATATATATATATATATATATATATATATATATATATATATATATATATATAATTTTATATATATGGTAAGACTCTTTTATCTATATTTATTAAAAATTTAATGACAATGAACTGGAGGAACTTTCCGGGTCAGGCCATAACGTATAGGGTATAACAATAATTGAAAAAGCCAAAAGAGAGAGAAAACAGAGCGAGAGAGAGAGAAGCAGGCAACAAAAAATTAATAACTTTGTCGCTATCTTTGGACTCGACCGCTGTTGCTCTCCCGCTGCTGATCAGGTGGGGCGCAATTATAGTGCGCAGTTGGGGGCGTGTCTTGGCAGCAGCAGCAGCAGCAGCAGCCGCAGCTACTGCAGCAATTTTTGCATCTTTTATTTTATTATTATTTTTTTTCGCTGCTGTTGTGTTTACAAGTTAAGTACACAAAATTATCAGAAATTATATGCACTTTTGGGTCAGCGGGAAGACGATAAGGCGGCAATAGAGCAAAGCGTGTAAAACATCAACTTCAATGTGGAGAGTAGAAGAGCTGTGCAAGAGGCAGCTGCAAGCGAAGGGCCACCCCGTGTGGCCGTACCTTCTAGGGAGGCACTGCTGTAATTTCACGCAACTCTGCCGACATGCATAATATTCATAATTTCCATATTGAATGCTACAGCCGCAGCTAAGCTTTAGACGCATTGCGTATACGCAGCGTGAGACAGCACAGAGATTAATTCATTCATTCTCATCTAAAGAGCGTAGCATATAATATCATTATAATTCTTAGCCTGAAGAGTATTTGTTAACGATAATAAAAGTAATTTGAGTAGTAGACAAATAAGTCTTGATAGCGATAATTCAGAGAACGACATAAAGAGGAGCGTTGCTGTGTGAATTGTTCTGTTGAATAATATCTAGTCCCCCATTGCATAAACATAAACATATTTTTTATATTCTTAACAGATTTTTACATATTTGTGTTTATTTTTAATGTTAAAATATATCATTTAAAACATATAATATTGTGAATATTAATTTGCTAACAGTTTTAATAGTCTGCCTAATCGATCTATTTATCTCTCTCTCTATCTATCTATCACTCTCATTTGCTTCTGAGTTAAATACATAAATTAGCTTGATTTGAAAATCATTTTCTAAATTTGTATAGAAAATCCAGAGTTACAACAGTTAAAAAGTTGACCCTATTTTGATAAATATCACACTCATTGAGTGTTGTTAAATAGGATATTATATTACAGTTAGTGGATGCGTAAGAGGCAGCAGGAATCGTGGCGTGTATTCAGTAAAGTATATGTATTCTTGATCAGACTCAGAACTGTCATCTGTCAACTTGGAGGCTATGCGAGCTGCAGCCTCCACTAACCCTGTAGATTTTTCTATATTTTAAAAATCCTATTTTCATTCACGGAATGATCTACAACTATATTTTAAAAAAACTGAGAAAATCGAGTGACCAAATGTTAATGAGCTACACATTCTCGATTCGCCCAACAACACGACCCGTTCGTAGCAATCAGGGTATTCGCAAGTCGAGCACTTTCCAGAAGAGCTCTCTTATGTTCTTTGATTCGAATATTGTAATTCACAACATTGTCTCTCATAGAGTAACAAGATTTATATCTATTAAGTGAAATGGCATATTGGATGACAAAGTGCAGATGCCCCGCTGTTGCAGCATATGTGAAGGGAAGACCAGTAGCACACACGCTGCTTGTGGCATCATTTATCAGTTGCTTGGCCTAACAAGACGCAGATTGATGAAGGAAAAACACACGCTTTGACTTTGCAGCGATTGATTGAAGTCTTTCAGTTTCATTGATTGAAATCTCTCGGCGAGCCCTGCGGTTGCTTTTTGGGCATGCCCCAGCACTCACCTTTTGCCGTTGCGTCGCCTTCGCTTGGTCGCGTAGACCGTGCCCAATTGGCTCATTGCAAGGGCGGAGTTCGTGATGGTCGCCGTTGTGAATGGTTTTTGTGTTCCTTTTGTTCTTGATTATTTTTTAATTTTATTTTGCTTAGCACACACTCTCACTCTTTGCAACGCTGTTGCAAGTTTGTAATTTGTTTTTTATTCAGCTGGAGTCCTGCTGCTGCTGCAGGACCTCAGCAGCTGCGGCAACTGTTTTGAATTCGTTTTTGCCTTTGACTCTGCTTCAACATTTCGTCTCACATTTTGTTTATTTGCTTCAACTTTTTGTTTGTTAAATATTGCACTTCTTCTTCTTCTTCTTCTTATTTGCTGATTATAAAATTAGCTGGAAATATTAAAAATTAAATTGCTTAATTTGTTCTCAGAAATTCGGAAAAGACTTCAAATAATGTAAAAATTTTTGTTTGATATTTTTAAGTTTAATTTAATTTTCATTGAATACGACTTAAATATTGCAAATTTTAATTAAAATTTAATATATTATTGAAATATTGTCACAAATGTTATCATAGCAAATACAAATAAATTTGCAAATAAAATTTCGATTGGATGCGATATAATTAGCTGCGAATACAGTTGAAATTATAATTAAAAATTTATTTTTTAATATTAATAATTATATCAAGACCGTTAGAATACAGTTCAATGTGAAATTCAGTCAAAGCCAACCAAAATATTTTTATTATTTTCAATACAACACGAATAAGTAGAAGTTCGATTTGCAGTGTTGTAAAATTGATTTTGTTTCTTTTTTATTTTATTTTATTTTTAATTGTAACACTTTTGCTTTTCACTTGCACGCATTGGCATTATTGTTGCTGTTGGCGTGGTTGTTGTAGCTTGGTTGGTTTAGTTAAGCGTTGTTGGTGTTGACGCTCGATGACGACGCCAACGACGCATGCAACAAATCAGCAGACCAAACGCAAGAACGGCACGCAAATCATTTTCAAAGCTCACTGCGGAGGCGTCGCAGCGGCAGAGGCGACAGAGGCGACAGAGGCGTCGCCAGAGCTGTCAGAATGACATTTAGATGTGAAGCGAAGTGAAGTGAATGACCGCACCGCCGGTAAAAAGGCAAAATTGGCAGCACTCTGCACTTGCACTTGTCTTGTCTCTGTAAAGCAGTAGTTGCGTGTGTGGGTGAACTATGTCAGCCAGGCAGGCATGCATCAGGCACGCAGGTAGACTGTTGAATTTGTAGGGTATCGCGTGATAGACAGGAAAGCGTAAATCGGAAATCGGAATTTAAATTTTTAATTTTTTTTTACTCGAATTTTATTTATCCCTTGGCTTTTTGAATTTTTTTTTTTTGTTTTTGCACACTTTTTCACTTGCGTTCAGGCACGCACCTTTTCAACACTGGCACTGATCCCTAATGTGTGACGAGCACCGGACGAGGCGCCAGGCGCTGGCTTGGGCTTTGGCGTTAGCGTTAGCGTTAGCGTTGACGACGACGGCGGCGGCGGCGAACACCGTTAGCACAGTTAGCAGCGACTGCACGCGAGCGGCAGAAACGAATGAATATGTGAATGCGCGGTCCAAGCTCAAAGCTGAAAACGTTGACGACGCTTGAAATGAAACAGGCTGTGTGCTGTTCTCCCTCTCCCACTCACACGCCCTCTCACGTACACACGCTCTCTCACCAAGCAACTGTAAAGTGCCGACGGCGTTGACCGTTGCCGAAAAAATATTCTCTTGTTTTGTTTTTTTTCCTATGCTTTTTGTTGTCTTTGGTTGTGGTATTACGCGAGCATCGACTCTCGTGTGGCTCGGTGACTGCGCGGCCACGTCGACGCTTTGAGAATCCAACAAGAACTAAAAACGAAATTGGAAAAAACCAGTCCTGGTTGAAACGTTTTGGCATTTGGCACACGCCACTGCGCCCTGTCGTGTGCTGTGTGTGTTTTCGCTTTCCAGTCGTCCTGGCAACGCGATCATCAAGCGAGCAGCACTGTGTGCGAGCGAAATCGAACGAGCAAGCACTGGTCGTTCCATTCCCAATGTGTCGCTACGTGCGCGCGCCTGGAAAGTACCAATTGCAACGGCCAATTATGGAAGCGTGTGCTGCATCTCTTTCTAGCACAAGCTGTTCGCTACTTGACTTTGTGCTCAAAGCAAACGGGGCGTGTACTCACTAACACTCACGCACCTTACACAGACAGTGAGTATTGCTGACTCTCTCTGTAGCATGTGCTTATTGCTATGTGTGACTGTGTGTGCAGTAATTCATTATGCTGTAATTAAGAGTGTTGTTTTATTTTCAACATTTTAAGCTGGGACTTTATTGCTGGTTATCATTTTGCAGCCATCGGCTAATCGCTTATCGAGCAAGCATTTTGCATCTGGAACATATAAAAATAGCATTATGCTAACAATTGAAATAAATTAATGCGCTTATATTTAACTGACAGTTGCTAAATAAAAAGCCAACAACTACAAAGAGCAGAAATCATAAAAGAATATATGTAGCGTTGTCATTTATCTCAATGATTTATTTATGTCACTCTGACGACGACAACTACAAGACACAATTCTCGGAAGAATAAAATAAATAAAATAAAGACAAAAACAAAATGTCTGCACTCAAGGAAGCAGAGAACTCGTGGAAGAGCAAGAAAGAGGAGCAGGATCAGCAGCAGCAACTAAAATGCCGCCATATGTCCGCCTGTAACCGCAAACACTTGTAACAGATGGCATAGCCAATAAGTGAAACGGACAGGGAGAGAGGCAGAGTATGAAAACTATAGTTAGACTTCGGACAACACACACACTCTCTGTCTCTCTCTCTCCCCCTGTCTATCTCAAATAATAATACACAGAGCCGAAATAGATGCTCACAAATTAAGCGTGCAATGGGGAACTATAACTGTTGATTGCATTGCCTAATTCAATGCAAATGTTAGACAATAAACAATATCCAAGTACTCTATAAGTGTTTTAATTTCCGATTTCTGAATAATTTTGAAATTATATTTTCAACCATTATTCATTGCTATTTCGAAATTACAAATAGTTTAATATAATCTTATCAGATCGAGCTTTGAAATATACATATCTACAGATATATATAGAGTCTGCAAACTTTGTTTTCATTTATATAAACTGGGCTATTGATATTAAAATTTCCCATATATGAATTTTATGCACTCTATGTGCAGCTTTAAAAACATTTATATTTCAATGGCTTCAATTGCTAAATGGACACTTTTATTATTTATTTAGGTTTATAATATGTCTACGATCTGTCTTTTATCATCATGAAATGAAGACAGTTCTTTTAATGCATCTGTTTTTCAATAATATCTGATATTTAAGGCCTGTAAACTTACATTTTACTTTCCAATTTCATAACTAATTAATAATATTCCTTATAATAAATTATTAAGATTATAAATTTATATTTTTATAGATTACTAAGTATAATATTATATATTATATGTAAAGCCTTGTTCACTCAACATTAAATTATTTTAATATTATTATTTTGAAAACAATTTGAAATGAATGCTAAGATTATTATTATTTATCACTCAGATATCCTTCCCAAACAATGATGATATAGAGATATTTATATTTGAACTTACGGCCTGACGAAAATTCTTCTCAGTGTTTAAAAAGTGACGTCGCGACGGCTGGGAAATAAAGAAAAAAGGTGTCTGAGGTAGAGTCGAACTGAAGGCAATTACAATTGCGTGCAGGTTTTGCCAAGTTGCAGCCAAATGTTTATCTCGACTCTCGTCTAGTCGAAGGGAGTCCTGTTCTTGGCCTGGGAATTGAGTACTGGGTATAGGGTATTGAGTATTGAATATTGAGTATTGAATAGTGAGTAGTGAGGAGTGAGTATTGAGTGCTGGCTATTGGCTATTGGCTTGGGATTGGCCAGAGCTTCGGAGCTGCGCATGCGCAAATTCCCGCTGAGCAGACGGCACAGCAAAACAGAAGGCAAATGGCAAAGCCAATGTCAATCGCAGCCACTAATAAGCCAACTGGTATCAGCTACACTTAGAGAAATTATCAGGACTCTCTTAACTAAATGAATATTTTATGATTATTTTTGATATTTTTAATTTAATTTAAAGCAAGCCAAAGAAGAGAGGCTCTTAGTCAACCGTGCTAGCAATGCAAATATATATGGACTTGTTTTTGCTGAGTGCAGCAGCATTGGTAACTGCAACAGCAGCAGCTGCCCACTCACCCTTTGCATGCTGCCGCTGCAGCAGCTCCAGCACTTGCAGCTTATCAATTTACGCTTTCGACTCGAGAGACTGGACAGTTGCAGGTGCCTTTTGGCATTACCCAGTCCAAGTCGCAGTCCAGGCCGAAGTCGCAGCATTTCGCTTGTCGTCTTCGCATATCAATTTCCACGACGATCCCTTGTGAAGACAGACAGATAGACAGACGAACAGACACTCCGTGTTGCAGTCAAAGTCGTGGCCGAAGTCCTCAGTTGTTTTGAGGAATTATGTGTTTGTATAACTTTTTGCCGCAGGCACTTAATATGCTCCGGAGTGTCAGCTATGCCCCTTCCCAGCCTAATTTCCTATAACAAGTTTCTCATTACTCGCGCGACTTTTTGTTTCAATATTATTTCTTATTGGCTGTGTGCTTGGGGTGCAGGGCAGCTGCCCGAACGCATCAATGTCAAAGTTGATGGCTGGCGATGCAGATCTAGACAAGCGCTATAATTTGCCAATTAAGTGGCTCATCGTGCTGCCCCTTGATCCGCACAATCGATGCCTATCGGGCCACAGTCAACGGCTGACGACATTAGCACAGAAAGCAGACAAAAAATGTTAAAGAACAAAGAGTTAAAGAGGCGCCTAGGCAAAAAACATATAGCTTGTGTGTGTGTCAATTAAATATAATTATTAGGCAAACAGCATTAAAAAATACAACAAATAAATAAATAAAAGTGCAAAAACAAGCCAAAGCCATAAAGGATACACAAAGTGCACATTTAATGGCTGCCAACGACAATAAACAAATGTTTACCTTTGCCAGATATGCACCACACACACAGGCACGCCCCGTTGAGCTGGCTGCTAAGTAGCTGCAATTATTAATTGCCATTTGCGACAACTCACTGCAGCACAAAATGGCGGCCCTTGTGACAAAACAAACAAACAAACAACTAACAGCGACGACAACAGCAGCAGCACTATGTCATTTTGGACACAACAACCACACAAAGAATGCAAACAATGGCCGCGAACAACAACAACAACCACAACAACCACAACAACCACAACTCAACCCAGTCAAAGCGATCAATTGCGCGAGATAAGCGAAATGTGGACGTCAACGTGGACACCACCAAAACCAAATCAGAAGCTCAACAGCAACAAAAAAATATATATATGCAGTAGTCACAAAGTTCTTGCTGTTGTAGCCGACTTTATGATGCTCTATATACATAAATGTATAAAATAGAAACAGTTCTTAGAGCTTTATGGCCAAGTCTTGATATTGGTATCATCATTTATCGATTTCATGAGCATACACTATCGATAAGCTCAGGCAACTAGGCTCAGGCAACTAGGCTAAGGCAACTTGGCAATCTATGTACTCTATATTGACTAAAGTCTAAGTATATTCATATGTATATATATTAAAGATATTTTTAAAATTAAATTCAAATTATTTCCATATCATATTTGGAGTTAAGTCTTTCAATTACTTGCTAAGAGTTAAGAGCATTTCAGAGTGCGTCTCACAGCTGGCCAGTGAGTGCAGCCATTGTTCCTTTTCTATTGTCTCAGTTGTCATATTCGACATTAACAGACAAATGTATCTACAACAGCTACGACTGTATCCGTAATATGCCTGTAGCTACATATATACCTAGGCTATATTGATGTAGTTGAAACTAGTAGCTGCATGTCACGTCGCGACGTGTGCTGTGTGTTGTGTGTCGTGTGTTGTATTTGACGCTGTCATTATACTTAATACGCTTCATACGCCAGCCAATCGATGCATGCAACCACGCCTACAGCCCCTTGCCTTGACTCTATGCTGCAGCTAAAGCCAGTGCAGCTCAACTGCTCATGGCACAGTCAGAACAGATCAACCCCACAGCAAAGGGTGCATTAGCCGCTGTTATGCTTAAGTATTACAGTTATATGATTACTTGATTATATGATTATTCTTCCATATTCATAAAACTTTATATAAATATTGCCTGCCATAAATATTAAAAATCGATTCGAAAAAAAAGCCAAATGTTCATCACTGGCCAAAGCTCTGAAAGTGTCAATCTTCGTCAGACGATGAAGATGAAGAGAGGCAGAGAGAAAAACAGAGGGAGAGAGCGGGATGCAGCACAGATATTATTGTGGCACAAATATGATTTATTGGGAGATGCGACTAGCGGATACCAGACACGGGCATTGGCCAAGGCGCTATCGGAAACGGTTAATCAGCAGCGAAATTAATAAATTCGCTGAGTTTAATAGAGTTCAAAAGGAACAGCTAAAGCAGCAGAAAGCAAAGCTCAAATGACTGTCTCAACCAGGTGTGCACGACGACATAATATCCTGGGCCAGCAGCAGCAGCTGACAAAGCCCTCAGCAACAACTTGAAATCTTTGAATTTCGATTCTGTTGTTATAGAAAAATACAAAATATTCTAGATATTTAACACCCATTTGGCTATTTGTTTCGATTACTGCTATCCATTGCCTGCACATGGACCAAGCACTCGCAAGCCTTTGCTTGATCGCGTCTCAATGGTTACAGGGTATAAGAGACGGCAAAACTGGAAACTGGTCAGTGAGACAGACACTCGAGACTCGACGCTCGATGTCGGATTGTGGCCAAGGCAGAGTGTGCGTTGTGTCTGCCTTTGGGGTCAACGCCGCAAAGATGTTCCCAGAAAGATCAGCAAATGAAGATCTCAATGGGCTGCTCCTCGTCTAGGCAGGCGGCAGGCGGCAGGCGGCTAGCGGCTGGCGGCGCACAAATAAATTCAATCTAAATTGTAAGTTTGTTTAGCCTACACGAAAGATGCGAGCAATAACAATAACAACAGCCAAAAAAGCAATGAAATCGCAACTGTTAGACTACAGATACCCTATGAATTGGCCATACCTAGCATGCAAAGCTAACTATGCGCTGGAGGTAACACTTTCTAGGGCATCTTGAGTGTTCCTAAAAGCATCCACTCAACTTTTTTCTCTTGCTGGAACTATTCTATTAAAGATATTTTGTAGCTTAACAGATCTATTATCATGAAACTTAACACTCAGTTGCTTATGAATTGATGTTATTTCAAGTCCTTAGAATGTTTGTTATTTATTTATTTACCATTTTGGTATTGCCTTCCCCAGTTCCCGTTGAGGCAAGCGAAAGTGTCACAAGAGCAATAACAACTTACTGTTACGTATTTGTCTCAGTTTCATGCTACCCTATAGCTGTACAGCTACAGGGTAAAAACGTAATAATAATAATAAAAATAATGCACAAAACTTAGAGTTCGACTTGAAGTTTTAGTCTGGCACTGCGTTGGTTCCCGTAAATCGCCCAAATTAATCGGCTCTTTCACTCTATTGCTATCTCTTTTCCTCACTCTCTCCCTCTCACTCAGTTGTCCCGCTCATGATTGCCAGTGGCCAAGCGCCTCTCTGCCTATTTTGACCAACTTTTGTTGTTTTTCTCATTTTTTTGGGCGCAAATAAGATTGATCTTTTGTAACTTCCAGCTCTTTTGTTGGGACTCAAGCTCCAGCTCCAACTGCAGCTCTTCAGGCTGGCTGGCAAAAAGCTTAACAGACGGCAGCGGTAATTTGTTATCGCGATGATTTATGAACCAAACGCTTTTTGGTGGGTGTTTACACAGCCAACCATCAGCAACAGCAACAGCAACAGCAACAGCAACAGCAACAAGCACAACAACAACAGAGTGAAATCTCATAGAGAAACATTCTAATGCAGTTGCTGGGTTGGGTATTTCCATTGCACACTCCGCTTAGATGGCGCTGGGCAACGGCAGCTCGCCCAACTCTTGATGGATTTGTGCGCGGCCGTTTTCAATTCCAGACACCATTCGGAGCTCCAGCTCCAGCTACAGCTACAGCTACAGACGCGATGCGATGCGAATCGCGGCCAGGAATTAAAACAACCTCCAGACTGCACGGCACGTTTCCGCATTTTATGCAGCTACCCCTGTCCCGCTGACCCCGCTGCTCTCCCCGAGTGCGCCTCCCTCCGAACTGATCAATTGTGCAGCACCGCAGGCCCCAAAAAGTAAATAGTAATGATATTGCAGCCACGTCCAGCCCAGCACTCGCTCCACATTGGGGCAGCAGTTAGCACAAGCTTTTGACTCTAAACGATTCAATCTGCTAGCTGAGCCAGGGCTAGGGCAGGCTGCCTGCCAATGCCCTGTAAAGGCAACACACCTGGGGTTTGCCACTCTCACTACAGGCTGCCCCTATGAGTGTGATAAGTATAGCCAAAGAGCTCGAAAGAACTTGGACTGAAACACAGCGGGATAACTTGGTTTGAAATACTATTTATATGAGTCTTAAGTAAAATGCAAATTGCGTAATTTAAGTTGTTATTTATAATAACTATAAATATATTAAATTATATTAAATAAAACAAACTAAAGCGAAAGTGTGCTAGGCAAGACAAATTAAGTCAAACTAATTCAAACTATATTTTTTAAAAATATATATAAAATATACAAATTGTGGCATGACAAGCATAATTAAAACTAATTTAATAAAGTGAAAATTTATTTATAATTTAAAACAAAAAAATAATAATTAATTCTGAATTGATGTGTGAAGTTCAAGCTTTACATTTGAGCCCTATTCCAGCCTATAGGGTATTTCGAATTCGGGCCTTATTAAACTATGCGATGGTATTTTGTGGCCTTGTTGCTGTGATGTCTAAATAGGAACCGAGCGCAAAACATTTTTATTTATGCGCCTCCAAACTGTGGCAAATTGCAGACTCCTTGAGGGACTTCTCCGTTTGGGGGCGTGGGCGATAATTGAGAATTTATATGCAACGTTTTGAGGCGACGTTTATTGGACAAACGTTGCGCTTCCTGTTTGCATGAGCTCCGACTGCAGAGCCGAGCAGCGACTTATCTCACGATCTGAAGTATTCGAACCTTGGCATTAGCCTAATTGCCAGCGTTTAAGATGCCAGAGTAGCGGAGCACCTGTCGGCCTCTGCGGGCCCATTAATCAGCCCAAAATGTTGATATTTCTTTTTCAATAAACTGCGCCTAATGATAAGCGCCCAAGGCAGGCCCAACCACGATCCCAGCCATAATCTCTGCCTCGGCCCCAGCTGCCGAATTGTCAACATAATTGCAATGCGAAACACCAGCAGCAAAAGCCGCGCTGCGCGACTAATGGCTCCAAATAACAATGATTAAGAGGCCAAAGGCAGTCGCTGAAGACCAACAGCAACAAGAAGCTGATCGCACGAGTGTGAGAGCCCCACGGCGCTAACTGCACTGCAAACAAATTATCCAACTTCCTTTTCGAATGAGCACAATTCTAAGGCCAAAGGCAGCCAAATGCCTTGTGACTCTGAGTTTAACATTTTATATGAATGAACTCAATATCCTATCTGCATTGCAGACTTGCTCATATTACCAATGAA
Source organism: Drosophila eohydei (assembly GCA_035045825.1). Taxonomy (NCBI): domain Eukaryota; kingdom Metazoa; phylum Arthropoda; class Insecta; order Diptera; family Drosophilidae; genus Drosophila; species Drosophila eohydei. The sequence continues at coordinate 2,881,246 of JAWNOT010000095.1, forward strand.
AACTTTGACGAGTCTTGAAAAATAAAACCCAAAATATTGTAGTATAAATTGTTTTTATAATTTATGCTATACCTGTTAGTGAATCGGTCAAATATCTAGCAGTTCATCTTGATCGGCGACTAACTTGGAAGCAGCACATCAAATCGAAACGAGAGCAGCTCAAGGTGAAAACCAGGAAAATGTATTGGACCACGTTCTGATCTTAGTCTTGAGAACAAATTAAGGCTATATAAGGCCGTACTGAATCCAGCATGGACCTACGCATTGCAGTTATGAGGTACTGCTAGTAATTCAAGTATCGAAATTATGCAGCGATACCAGAACAAGACTCTCAGAATGATTACATGTGCACCCTAGTATGTGACTAAAGATGTTAAACTGTGCCTTGTTAAAGGAGAACTACAACTATATGCAAACAGATACATGAATAAACTACATAACCACGACTATGATCTAGCACTAAGTCTACTGGATGACTCAAGCGACCACAGGCGACTCAAAAGATTTCATGTCCTAGACCTGCCCCACAGAAATAGATAAATATGTAAAGTAGGTAAATATATGGATTAATCTCATTGGAGCCCAAGCAAACAAATTTGTTTATTGTCTAGTATAAGACAGATTGCAAATAAAACCAGCGATTAAAAAAAATATATATATTTTATGCCTAAATATTATACATAGTGACAGAATTACAAATAAATGATACTCGAAGGGAAAATAATAAATTGACTTTTTCTAATTTCCATCTGACTATGCATTCGCCTGGCACACAAAATCTTGAATAGGCATTGAAGACTCATCATATAGAGCTGCGATCATAACGCAGATCTCTAGTTCTAATATATATATATATATATATAGAGTGTGTGTGAGAGAGAGAGAGAGAGAGAAAGAGACAGAGAGATAGAGTGGAAGAAACTTGTATTTAAAATATGAAGCAGATAAAAACATGAGCAATTAATAAGACAAAGAATCGAATCATTAATTTTGAAAATATTGTTTAATAAAAAAACATAAAAAGGTGTTTATTCGTTGCGAAATGTATAAAAGAGCAATGAGAACGAACATTTTTTACTGTGTGGTCGCAACTGCAAAGATCAAGATGCCAGCTTGGTAGCTGAACAGCTTGGTGGATCGCAAGAGTAACAAGGCGAAACCTGTTGACATTGATATTGATACGGCTTATGGCTTACGGCTTACGGCTTGCGTCTGTGGACACAGTCGAGTGGCACACGTCTATCATAAATCAGGCAGTCGAGCCTCGATCGCTCGGTTCGAGGAGTCGCTGCGAGCTGCTTTACCCAGTTCTCACGTTGCGAGGGTGTAGCTCACAGTTGACCACGTAACCCGATGACTTGTGCATTCTTTCACGGCTAATTTAACCGATTAGCAGCCTGTCGGCCACAGGTAGTTGCTGCTTCTCACTTCTCTAGGCACAGACGTGCCCCAGCACTGACCCTCTCACAGAAAGCTTCTGTCCCAGCATATTGAAACTGACTCTCGATTTGCGGTTGCATTTTTCGATATAGTTTGAATTGTGTGGGTGCATGGTGCACTGCATGGTTTCGCAACCGATACATATGACGCCCACACACGTTGCCACAGTTCCGTGCAGTGCCCCACTCCAGCAAACGCTCTGCACCTGGCTAATGCAAACAGCTAATGATAGCGAAATTGTTCACGCTTAAACCCAAATGCATGTTCAACCCCACAATGAATGGGTGCATGCGATGGGGTGGCATTTGGTGGGGTTGCTTTGCAATGGCTAAGGGTTCAACTGGGCTGATCTGAGCGTCACGCCCTGCAAAACTTTTTAAGGGAAAACTAAAAGTCGAAATGTTGGCCAAAATGGACGTTAACCAGGATCTGCCCTAGATGAGCTTAAATAAAGTAGGATTTATGTCCGAATAAAACTGAGTTGAGTTAAGAACTCATATTTTAAGCTTAAATATAAAGGAAAGGTCAAAAGTGCACTAAGCTCTGGGTGCATGGATGGAAAAAGCAGGCTAACTAAATGTAGTCTTATGCGAAGTAGATCCCCATTCCGTACACACTTTTAGTAGAACGAAAAAGGAATATTCTAAATTCATGGATCGATAATATGAAATTATTAATGTGAAAAATCGAGGAAAATCAACCAATCTGAATCAAGGTTTAAACAATAGACCCAATCCTATATTCCAAATATTGTCCAGTTAAAACTGTAACATTGATATAATTGTTAATCCCTTTTCTAAGATTACAGGGTATACAAACAACGTCGCACAGCTAAGCCTAAATGAACGCCTTAAAATCACATAAATCAATGTCCATGTCCATGTTTTTTACTAGCTGCAAAAAAGAAAGAAATTAAATGTAATGTTAATAAAAGAAAAGAAAAGAAAAGAAAAGAAAAGAAAAGAAAAGAAAAGAAAAATGTTGCATTCAAAATTGTGAATGCGCTTATTCTCACTCCAATTATCAATCAAGTTAAGCATACGCCTTGTTGCACTCGTTGCAATAAATAATAAATGGCGAGGGAGAGCGTCAGAAATATGTATGCATATATATATGCTACATATATATATACATATATATCAAAGCATACAATTTAAAATGCAAATTTAAACATGACCAACTGCCCACCTTCCGCACCGCCCTGCAGCTGCCCCCTTGCCAACGCCCGCTGCTGTTGAAGCCAATGAAAAATGCAGCTTTTTTCTCGCTTAATTGCCGTTCAAACAATGTAGGATGTGAGAGAAAGAGCGCGAGAGAGGGAGAGAGAAGGAGGGAGGCACACAGACTAAGACTGAGCAATAGCAAAGAAAATGCGCCTTTGCATTTATAATGCTGACGATTTAATGGCATGATTATCAAGCGGCCAACTTCCTCTTCAGCTGACTATGCACACACACATATATATGCTGCATGTAGGGTGTGTATATAGGCGATCTAGTTGTTCTGCTCGGATCTTATCACAATGCAAATGCATTAAGCATAATTCAGCTAATCATAAGAGGCCATGTCAAATTTAACAAGTTCCGAACCCAAACTCAACTTTTTGCCAGAGCTTCTCACTCTCTGTCTCTCTTTCGCTCTCCCTTTCTCGCTCTCGCTCTATGTGTGAGGTTGAGTTCCTCATGCGTGTTGGCTTATGTTAATGTCTTGGATAGCCAGCAAAAATATGTGAAATACACACACACATATATATATATATATATACATATATAAATATATATATGTATATGTTATATGGCATATAAAATATAAGCATCTGGCGAATGCAGCGTATGAAATTAATTTAAAAAGGCGCTGCATTAAGCAAAGAAATTAAATAATATAATCTTAAAAGTGTTACAATAAAACAACTCAAAAAGTCGAAAACTTGTCCACAGCGAAGCTAAAAATACAGTCCACATTTATTAGAAAATATATAATATAATATAATATATATAATTTTAAGAACTGAAAATATGAATGAAAGTATATCGAAATAAATATTCATTTTTAAGTTAGCTGAACTAATTATAAGTTTAATTAATTAATAATTAAATATTGAAAGATTATTATCTAATGCTCATATATATATATATATTCATCTTGCTATATTACCTACTACCAGCTCACATTAGCTGATTTCAAGTGAGACTAAGATAAATTTTTATTTAAGAAACATTAGATGTTTTCAACTATATATTAAAATATATATTTCGTAGTGTAACATGTAGAGTTTCAAAGCTGATAGACCTCGCAGTACGAAGAGCACTCTGAAGCAGAAGAGCAGCAACTTTCTGAGTGTATTTCATAAATCATTTGAAATTATGACTTTATTTTATGCGCCTCCTTGGCGTGCATTTTTATATACAAATTATTTGATTATTTATGTATCTGTCAAGTGGTTTGCCAGAGCAAGAGCAAGAGAGGGAGAGCGGGAGCGGGAGAGGGAGAGGGAATAGAGGGCAGACAAGAGGTGAAGGTGCGCCAAGTGCGCATCGCTCAGGTGGGTCAGCGAATGCAATTTTTATTTTTGTTACACTTTTATTATGCATATTTTTTATGACTTTTTAATTGTGCAAAGCCAGCTGAGCAGAGAGGGCAAAGGGACAGCTCTAATTACAAATGCAAATGCAAAACTCATGTTTGCGCAAAATGAAATTATGCTAAATGCGTTATTAACGCTTTGCTCGCCACAAAAGCGAGACCAAAAAATGAAGAAGAGCAAAAAGAAGAAGAGGGAGAAGAGCTAGCTGAGAACATGCCCCAAACTCATTTACATGTGAAAACGTATCCATCAAGATAATCGTTCAGTCCGCAATGTCGTCTGCCACGTCCTGCCTGCTGCCTCCTGCCGCCTGGACTTTGTAGATCAATAATGTCATTAAAGCAACGAGCCTGCATAACACGCGAATTTCCACTCGACCCCAAAAAACGAAATTAAACTTTGTTTACCAATAATCGTAAACAAATTATGTGAATTAAAATGAAATATTAATTGCGCCGCTTGCCAACCCCCAGACGTCGTCTTGTAAATTGCTCTCAGATGGGGAAAGTTCCCCATAGACATCGACACTTTAGCTTAGATCAAAGAAAGTTGATTAGAAGAGACTCCTCTCTTCAGTTTACATAGGAAACACGTTAGGAACCACAGATCCAATTGGATATGCTAATAAACTATAACAAATAAAGTCGCTTTGCAGCCGTCGAAGCTCTTTCGAGTGCCTTGTGTTAGCCTCATCTAACTAGGGGCTGGAATTAATAATTTATTGATTTATTTTATCAAAACTAACAGCAAGGTATCCCTTCCACACTGTACAGTTGGTCATCGATTGGTTATTTTAAGAACTTTCTGGTCTTATGATAAGCGAACTCTCGATTCGTCATCGCCCTGCTACCCTTTAAATACTCGTTCGGTAACTGAAATGAGTATATTAGTTTAGTGCAATTTCTTGCTTACTTACTCGAGTATATGGATACATATATAGGGATGTCGATAATATATATATATATATATATATATATATATATATATATATATATATATATATATATATATATATATATATATATATATATATATATAGATGAGCTATAGAAACATAATCTGCGAGTGAGTTGTACAGTTAAAATAAAGTAATTTACATGCAATCTCTTCTATATATTGACCAAAAATGTATGGCATACGCTCTTTGGGGCTTAAAGACTCGTTAATAACTACATCTTGAACAGTTTCATCTCACAGATAACAAACTTTTCCAGGTAGATCACTGAAGCCATGCTCTACAGAAATTCATATAAAATGTGTGTTTCATCATTGCTTTTTTTTGTAGCCAATTTGTGATAAGTTCTTTTAATTAATATTCTTTATAATTTAATTTTCGTTTCGATTTTGTAATATTCTTTATAATTTAATTTTCGTTTCGCAATCGTTTAATTATATAAAAATATAATATAAATTGAAATTTTGTGAACTTATTATATAAGTACTAAGGTAGACAATAAAAGTCAGTTACTATTTAATCAATATATATTAAAAACAATAGCCTGTATTTAACAAACTTCAAATAAACATTTTAAAAAGCAGGTGAAAATTCTTGAGCAGAGCCTGTGAAGGTGCTTAGTGAAGCTTGATTTTGGCGCATAATACTTCATTTATGCTAATTTAATTGCCTGCACGGAGCACGTAGCACGTCGCAAGGTGTAAGTTGCAAGTTGTCTTTGTTGGAGTAACACGAGCAATTTGCGGCGTATTAAGCGGGGCTTAAACAGACGCAGGGACACGGACAGAGGCCAGGCAGGCGGCAGAACGGCAGAGCTGCTTTATCGGCAATTGGCCATCTTAAGTGCGTCTAAGCTGGCGCACACAAGAGCTAGTTTTTGTTGCTGTTTCTTTTAATGCTCAAATTATTAATATGCAAACGCTGCTTTGTTGTTCTTTGTTTGTTAATTTATTGCTGTGTGTTACTTTTTGTTGTTTTGCCTGCATTTTTTGATGAGGTGTTCGCGTCTGTACTTCGAAGGCGTTGAAAATTTCATTGCATTTCACTCAAAATTCCAGCGTGAGCTGTGCACGGAACGTTATGGAAGTGGAACCACGCCATGTTGTTAACAGTGCTCTCTGGTGGTTGTTTCACACGCAACACACACACTCTCATACAATAGCAGACCGCGCACTCACACTCACGTAGCTAACGTCTTGTGGGGCGGAGCTTGCAGTACTGGCATATTTTAGCTCTTTTTGGCTTTTTACTTGTGTTTTGAAGCTGCAATTGAGTTGAAATTTTATTTGTTCGTTTTATTAATTATTCAGAAGAAAAAGCAACAACCATTTGTGTTAGCTATATAATTAAGCGGCCGAGTTCTTCATAATTCAACAACAATTAGTAAATAATTAAGCCTCGACAATTGTCACAATGAGCGTTTAAGCTTTTGGGTTTACACGTCACAACATATGCTAATCGCTTGGCCCCACTCTTTCTCTCTTTCAGTCTGATATACAACCTCTTAGTCTGAGTTTTTCCAAAAGTTTTCAACAATTTGTTTAGCTCTAATTGAAATATCTTTAATAGTTGAAAACACGCAAGTGTTTAACGAAGTTTTTCCTTTTTGGTTTCGATTGGGCGTCGTGGGAACTCTGGAAGACATACTTAGACCGAGTATTATATAATACTCTTCAGCAAACTATGATTGCCATGCAGCCATTTTATTTGGGCCATATCTTAGCGGCGTCTGATGATGTAAGCCCAATTTAATACGACTCGTATTTGCCTTTTTATTTTCTTGTTTTCCACTCTTTTTTATTTTGTACATTAATTTGCATTTTGCATTATTGTTAGCGGCACAAAAATATATTACTTATACGACATTCGCGTGTGCGGCACAACAAAGTTTTTTCTCTCTTTTGCCAAAAAGCCGACGTCGGCTTGCAGACGTTGTCGCCCCGCCCTATCACCTCTAGCTGCTAGCCACAGCCCGACTACATTCCAGACTGCAGAGCAAACTTTAACTGCAGCGTTTCCACTATGATGGATTACTTAAATAATTAATTGCAATTAGCCGGCTACCGACATTGCCCACTTTAGCCTAGCCATACTCATAAGAAACTCATTCGTCTCTTCAATACTGCCCTACTCGTAGGCAGAAGAATCCTACTGAAGCCTACAAAATGAGAAACTGTCGAATATATAACACACAAATCATTCAGATATGACATATAAAAAGTTAGTATACAATAAAAATCTATATAAGTCGAGTACAGTTATATAATCTATAAAATTAGATGTGTAAAGATATATATATATTCCCTGACAGTCATTTCTATAGCCCAAGAATATTTGCATAGTTAAAAACTCTATTTTAAGTTTATATTTTCCATTTTTTAAATTAATTTGCATATTGTAAGAATTGCACAGGACTACTGCAGCTGCAGGGTATACAAAGTCGGCTCAGCCCGCAAATACTGCATATATTTTTGGCTTACATTTTCAGAGTTTCTGGTTTGGCTTGTAGCGGCGCTTAGTCAACTCCATTATAATTTCCTAGACAGCGTTTTATGGCGAATTAAAGGCGCGCCACGCCCCTAATGCCAGTTTAATGAAAACTGGGCATGAACATGTTACAGACGATCGTTTTAATTAGTTATGTAAATAATTGTTAATTAAAAAGCAGCCGAACGCGCCAGCCAGAACACGTTAATGTTAATTAATTAACCAAAGAGCAGCAAATATTAAATTTGAAGTATTTTGCTGCGGATAGAAGATGTGATGGATTGATGGATTGTCGGAGTGATGGAGATGGATGCAGCGACAGATGATTCGACGTGGGTTGCACAAACGGAAACCGCAACATCTTGAATGTTTCATATTTTGTTAGATTCCTTCTCTCATATTTCTCGGACCCCAATTTCCTCAAATAAGAAGCAATAATTACGCTCGAACCGAAAAGAATTATTATAACCATTATAATTCTTAGTTTGACGCTTAATTGGCTGGCTGGCAGTCGCTGTGGTTCGCTGTGGTTCTCTGTGGTTTGCCGCCGGTCTAATCCCTTGAACCTCTCATAGGAATTGTCAATGTTGGGCACGCCTCCATTTCGATGTCTAACGCCCATCTGTGTCGCTGTTGCTGTGTGTAATTTTCTTGTTGAGAGATTTTCTATGTGAAGGTTGTCCGCTGCGGCAATGGTGGAAACACGTCATAACGCTAAACTGCATCAACTTTTCATTACAATGGCAAATAATTTGCAGTTATGCGTTTTGTGCAGCCAACTGACATTGAGCGGGGCATTCAGCTAGAGATGGCCCTCAGGCGAGCTGTGTTAAGGCATTAACTTAAAGTGATAAATTATATAAAAAGAAAAACATTTTAAGATGTCCAAATATGCTATATATATTATAGTTATTATTATATTATAATATATATATTTATATTCCTTTAATATTACTTATTAATTTCAGAAAGAGCCAACTCAAAGTGTAAATTTGAATGCCCAGCATAATCTTAATTTCATATAATTTAACCAAGTTTACATAGCTGCAAACAGAAGCTAAATTCTCTGCGATTATTTGTGCTGAAGAGTCCACGCCCATCACTAGCTGCAGTGCAAAGAGAAAGAGAGAAAGGGCGTGAGGCAGAGTTCGGGCGAGAGAGTGAGTTTCATTCGCCTTGGGATCGGCTCCAAAGTGGACAAGCGGCCCTGGGCAAGGCCCACGCGACAGCTAGTTTGTCTGTGATTCAAGCAATGCACTTAAGTTTTGAGCAACGCCTGACAGGGCAATTGACAGGGCCAGACGGCGAGACAGACACGACAATCAGGCAGACAGAGGCGGGAGTCAGGTTCCAGAAGTTGTGGGCCGTTGTGGATTGGGCGCGCTATTTTGCACACTAAAAGGTGCTAATTGAACTGAAATCGATTGATTATTCATTGCAAGTGCTGCTCAACGGGCTCAGCAACAGCAACAGCAACAACAACGACGACGACAACGGCAACTGCAGCTATATTAATTTGTAACTTTTGCCCTGGCCCTGGTGCCATTAAATCGCGACTGTCACTTTAGGCCGACTTGATGACACGCACATGGTACACCCAGGCATGCCGCGTACACCTATGTATGTGCGTCCATCTCTCTCTGTCTCACTCTAGCTCTGTCTCTGTCTCGCTCTTTACAGGCAACGTATCGATAACAACAACAGTCGGGACAGTCGGTTGACGGGGGGCCTATTGGTCCTGGGCGCATAAATTGTCTGCTGCCATGTGACGTCAGTCAGTGCCATGGCCAGTGCCAGTGCCAGTGCCAGTCCATGGGTCGCGGCTGGACAGGATTTTTGCAGGAGCCTTGGCGTAAGGATCGCGTGCAAAAATGCGACTTCGGACGTCTCACGGTGGCACGCAGAACTTTTCGTCGCATTCGCATCAGAATGCAAATAAAACATTTCAAATGCACAACACAAACAGATAGCGCTACAAAGTGGGTGGAGGCAGCTCAGTGCCGAGTGAGTGTAGGCAGCTGGATACGGCAAGCACTGCTGATAGGGACTATTTAACCCATTTAATAAATGAGAACTGCATTCGCTAGAGATGCTTGCACTGCCCTCCTCATATGCTCAGTTCTCATTGATCTATAAAAAATCTCCTGTGAACCTTGAATGCAGTTCCATGGACTAAAGATGCCTCTACAAGCTCGAGCTGATGCTTCTGTGATTGTGAACAACTCTTTCGTAACGGTAACTTTTCTTAAGGTTAAGTTTCATTTCAAGCATCAATTTCGACTCAATTTTGGGAAACAATTTGGTTTTACTTTTTACAAAAAACCGATACGACTCGTTGTCGGCTGGCAAATTATAGCGAGCCGACAAAAACCCAAACTAGGGACTAGGGTGGCGGACGGCGGATGGCTGGAGGAGCCTTGTGGCCCCACAGCGCCAGCCAAAACAAGCAGAAGAACAAGAGAGGAAGAAAAAGAGTTCTCCATTAAATTCGCATTTAGCCTGTCAATCATTTGCGCTAATTTTTGTGGACTGAAGCATTGGCCCGCTGGCTCGAGTGATGTCTGCTGGGTTCCTTTCTACTCCTGTCGATGGCTTCCAATGAAGATTAATTTTGTTTTTCGAAAGCATAGCGCTGAATTTAAGTGGAATTTCTGGCTGCGTGAAAACTAAGCCAACGGCCCGCTCCAACAAAGACTCTCGAACGACACAAAATCCTTAAAGAAACGCGACTCAGCCACTGCGGAGCTCTAGAGGGGGGCGAGATCTGATGCTCCAGCCGCATTTAACATGAACTCAATTTGCCAGCCAGTTTAACACTTGTTTCAGTTGTTCCTTTCCCGGTTCATGTTCTCCCCTACCTCAACAGCTCATGAGCTTGAGGTCAGCGATGCGTCCATTGTCCAATTTGCCGATTGTAATCTGAGTCGCATGCAAATTTAGCCGCCTAATTTGTGAACAAGTGCGGGGTTTAGTTTATTGCGAAGGTCAGAATAACTGTATAATGGGGTACCGAATTAGTGTATAAACTGACCTATTCAGGCTCACTTAATAACTCACAATTTGCATTTATATTAATGACAATAGCCAACCGCATTCAGCAAGCAGCTGAATCGAATCTCAATCAGGAATCAGCTAATATTTGCGCTATTTATATGACTCTAGATTAGTATAACAATATTTTATGTGAATGATTTTAATGCCCTTTAATTTTGAATTACCTTTGAAAGGCTAAAAAGCTGTTAAATAAATTATATAAAATTCTGTTAGAAGTTTAAATTCCTTGAAAATTAGAGAAAACGCATTTAAGGAGAACAATTTTAAAATAATAAAATACTAATAATAAAATAAGTAGAGAAAAAAGAATTAATTAAGAGTTTTTTAAGCGAATTTAAAATTAAAATTAATAATATATAGAAAATATTAGAATTAGCACTGCATCAGCAGGCTAAAAGCGCAAACAAAATAAGGTCAGTAGAGATAGAGACAGATAAAGACAGAGGCTTTCAAAAGAAAGAGAGAGAAAGGAAACGCAGCCAATCAAGAGTGAAGAGCCGCAGCGGCAGCAGCCGTCGAAACATCAATCAAATCAATTATTATCGACAATGGGAGAGTTCGTGGAAATTATATAGAGATGCCTTTGTTGTTGCTGTGGCTGCAGCTCAGGTTGAGGCTAAAACTGAACCGTTTTGGCCGCCATTAATAGCAGCTTTGGCGGCTTATTTGTTATTTGATTGGTAAATTGAGCTGCGGCATGGAGCCGAGAGAGAAGAACAATTGCCTTGACTCTGGGACCCGGAATGTAAATGACTTCAGTAGGTAGCCAAGATGGCGTTGGGTGTCACGAAGAAATACACAAAACCAAACGAAACCCAAATTACAGGGCACAACAGCAGCGACTGCAGCAGCTGCCTCAATTTACAAGCTACGGCAATGGCAGTGGCAGTGGCTCTGGCAGGTACAAGGGGGAAGAGCTCTCATCTCGAGTCGCAACTGCAGCCACAGCCACAGGCCACACCTCAAGCGCGATCTTATCCAAGTTCTGCGTGTGTGTCTCTGGAACCATGAAAACTGTCGCGGCAAATCCAAACAAACAGTTCATCAAAAGCTGCGACAATTAAGCAATAAATAAAATGAAATTCAAATGAAAAATGTGAAAAATATTAATAAAAAAAAAGCACAAAAAGAAGCATGCGACAGAGCTATACTCTGTAAGAAAGGTACAAGTTGCTATTGATGCTCCTCGACTATTGAGACTTCTGAGAGTGGATTGAGCTGTGCTGAAGTTGTTCAATTCTGCATGCCTTTAGCTCTAATTAGACAATCTTCATTAGCGATTTGGGTTCTTTACGAAACGAAACTTCCATCGTCAAAACTCAAGCACCCCCTCTACAGGTGCGTCACCTCCTGACTCATATACCGAACAGAGGACCCAGGGCACCTCCGTAAATGTGAACTAAGAGAGGAAGATGCGAAAGTATGTTTCGAGTGATCGAACATCTTACAGCACGAATATACTCCACTGTGTGTTGCGAACAGTGTATGTGTAGTAAACCTCTATAAGCGCCAGGCCAGAGGGGTTGGCTGGGGGATCATCGAGGCGGTTTCATTATAAAAGAAAAGAAGCCGCCGCTGATGAGTTTCGTTGCAACTGCGGAAAGATAAATTGACGCGTTGATGTAGGCAAATGCACAAAGATACAAACACTCGCTTTCCCCGTTTCTCTCCCTCTCACTCGATCTCTCTTTCTCTCTCGCTCTATCCTGTATATTTGCCATCTCTTTCTCAATATTATTGTGGCGGCGACATAAATCATTGTGATTGACAGCTGCTGGGAGGAGGTTGAGTCCAAGGCTCTGCACAAGCTGCTTGCGAGGCGGTAGCTTCCACTACCCGCAACTAAACTCATTTAAATTCCACTTACAATTGTCCAAAACATAACAGCAGTAAAGCTTAGTAACTGGCCCACGTCGACCTCTAAATACCCTAACACAGCAGCGACATATAATGAGCTTGACCTGAATAAAATTTGTTGAAATCGAAAACTTTTTCAAATACAATAAAATTTTATATTTTATTAAATTTTAAAATATTAAAATTTGTATAAGAGATTTTTTTTTAATTTTGCTGGTTTTATTTGCAATCTGTCTTATACTAGACAATAAACAAATTTTTTAACAATAATATTACATAACCGGATGGCTTGGGCTCCAATGAGATCAATCCATATGAAATTAAAATATCATATTTTATGGAAATGTTATTACAATCAAGCATATAAAGATTTAAATAACAATGCCTTAATAATAAAAATAAAATAAAAATTACATAATTGCATAAATGCATATATAATTTTTTAGAGACAGCTGAGTATACAGATACATATGGTAAGTATATATTCAGAAAATTAAATAAGTATTTTTGCTTTACAGAATTATGTTCAGGGATCATATTTACTTGAAGCTTGTTGCATATGAAGTCGAGACAACTTTCTGCTAGGGTAGCAAGAGGAACATTTCACGCGCTAATTACAGGGTGCCAGAGTGCGCAAAGATGGACAAACAGAGATCAATCATATAACTGGAATACCATATAGTGCTCCTCCACTCCATTTGGTCAGTTGCGAGCTAATTGAAACAGATGCGCATCTGTTTTGGGCAACGAAATTATTTCATCAACTCACAAGTTTCAAAAAAAAAAAAAAAAAAAACAAAAGCAAGTACAACAAAGTCTGGGACACAATTATATGAAAGAGCCGAAAAACTTGAATAAATTGTGAATAATTTTGGTGATGTCTCATCAATATAAATAAAATATTTATTAACAATTTGTTAAGAGTCATAAATCGCGGGCACAGCAGCCGCAACCTGGCCGCGGTCAGTGAAGTCTTTTAGGGTTAAGCTCGGGTCCCGCAACAGGACACACTCGCTATGAATACCCTCCTCTGGGGACCGCCTGTGGTGCGGGCGGCGGCGGGCCGGCCATATTAATTGTGAGCTTGTTCAGCAAGCTCTCCGCACTGGACTCAGTTGGCCTGCTCTGGCTGGGCCTGGATCCCGGTGTTGGCTGGTGTCTGGCCAAATTGCTGCTATTTATGTTGGTAACTACCGTATAAACTTGGCAACAACAACAACAACAACAACAACAACAACAGCAGCTGCAACAAGTTGCAACAACAGCAACAACAATAACTGCAAGCAAAAGAGACAACAGAGCAAGAGAACACACGGCAAACGCTGAAATCAATATGTTGGCTAATAAATTGTCCCAGAATATTCATTAAATTAAAAAAGTAACAAAAAACGTTTTGCAAGTTCGTTCAAGCAACAGGAGAGGTTCGCAGCCAGCCAGTGGGCCCACCTGAAATCAAAAGTTGAATCAATTCAGCATTTTACAGTATGTAAATATTTAGTATTAAAGTATATTCTAAAATATGTAAATATAATGTATAACATATAAAGTTTTCAGCATTCAAGTGCATTATATACTATAATATGATAATACTTTTTATTATAGCATTCATTTTGATAAGGTCCATTAATATTATTTAAAACAAATATAAAATGTCTCTGATACCGCCCTTGAAATATAATATTTTAGTGTTGAAATATTATAATATTTTAAATCAATGAAAATCAGAAAAGTAAGAACAACAAAATTCTTAGTAAAAATATCATAATTAGTATATTTATATTTAGATAAGTTGTATATGAATATATATATATTTATATGTATATAAATTTCACTAATTTCAAAGAGTGAACCTTAAATGATTTATTCAGTTCGAATCTCTCTTCGAAGCTCTTACGTATTTTTTAAGCTTTCATATTTTGAAAGTAAATTAAGTTGCTTAAGCTTTTAAGCTCACTTGACTTGAGAGCCCAATATTAAAACCAACCGCGCTGCGCTCCTGGCAGCTCAGCGCGCGAAAATTTATTTTTAATTACGCAGCCCAAAACATGGCACAAACAGCGGCCACAACATTCTGATGCCGATGCTGATGCTGAAGCCAATGCCGAAGCTGACGCCGATGCTGATCCTGATGCCGATGCCGACGCCGATGCCGATGCCGATGCAGAGGCTGATATTCTGCTGGCATTTGCCCAAAGGCCAGAGCCCAAATACCCAATTCGCCAACCTCGAGCGCAGCTCGGCTGGAGATGCGACAACTGGCGCTTGGGACTACAGACAACTGAGAGGCGACTGCGGGCGGGGCATGCACTGCTCGCCTCAACTGACTGTGACTGGGCAAAATTATGACATGAACATGAACGAAGTCCACATAATGATGTTATACAATACGCCATCTTAGCGTAAGCAAGGATAAAAGCCGCGGCGACTGGCGACGACTGGCGCTTCGAGTTGGACTTTGGGGGCACAGCTCAGACATGTGTAGAGAGAGTCGATGCTGTTGCCGTTGCTGTTTGTGTTGCTGTTGCTGTTGCCGGGCTGCAACGCAGTTAGTTGTTGCTTTTGTTGCCCGGGAGCTGTTGGCACTGCAACACGCCGCTGCGGGAACTTTGACATGGGGCAAGCGTCGCGACGTTCACCACGACATTGCGATGCTGTGAAAATTTGTTGCCAAAATTTATGATTTGCGGCTCAAAAATGTGTCGATGAGTGCGCTGATTTATGCGCAAAGGCATGCATAGTGCGCAGAGTAAAGGTAAAGCCACCTGCCCCGAGACTAACTGTGGAATGTGGAATGTAACCCACTTTACCATACGAGACTTTCCACATTAATGACATAGAAACTGAAAGTAATAGAGAGATCTGTGTCTAGGTGTGTGTGTGTGTGTGCGTGAGTGTGTGTGGGTGTTTACCAGTTAAACAGTTATGGAGGCAGACGTAATGCCGTGTTCTTGGCTGCCATTAAACTAAATATAGCAATTACAAGCCAATTGCAATAAAAATGCCATTGAAAATGCATTCACAATGCAGATGCATGAACATGGCCTGGCGGGCTGGGGAGGGGCGTGGGTGGAGCTGAAGGGCGCACGCACCTGAATACGCATACATATGCATGGAGTATGTGCGAGTGTGTGGCAACAAAGCTAACGCAGGTGGGTTGGGGGTGGGTGAACCCACATTGACAACAACAATTTTGTTTACAGCGTGTGTTGTCATTTTCAAAGTCAACGCAATAAAACGTTAAGAGCGAAAAATGCGAGACGTAAGAGGCCAATAACAATGCAACCTTCACATAGAAAATCGTTGATTAAGAAAATTATGGAGGAACGAGAACAAAGCTAATGCGATTTTAAGCATATGAAGAACAGAATACAAAGGCAATTAAAACGACTTAGAATTAGAAATAAGTGGACGACACTGAAGAAAATAGAAATAATTTTAAATACAAATTTGCCAAAAGCTCTTGAAATATGAAAAGTAAATGCAATAAATTAGTAATATATAATAGACATATAGAAAATAAAATTAATTTAAAATACAAATTTGTCAATAGCTCTTGAAATATGAAAAGTAACTGCAATAAATTAGTTATATATAATAGACGTATAGAAAATAAAAATAATATTAAATAAAAAATTGCCATTAGCTCTTGAAATATGAAAAGTTACGGCAATAAATAAATAATTTATAATCGACATATAACAATTTTTGACTAATCTCACACATATTGATGTTCGAGCACAGATGTATTCACAGTACATTCACAGTGGCTGTGACGACAACTGGAGAGCCACTGTGCTGCAACAAATTGGAATTGAAACTGTAGACAGCAACAGTGGCAAACGACAAATTCCACTCAAGCATTGCACTCAAACTCAGAAGCGATGAGTGAGCAAAGCCGACCCGAGTGGCTGCTGCAACTGGTCACTGGAATATGGGAGGAGACATTCTCACACTTATGCACGCACACACACACAAACAGAAGTAACTGAGGCGGCTGCCGAATGAATCTCAGTCACAGCAGGCAGCGGAAAAAAAACAACAACAACTACAAATACGGAGCGTAGCCCAGAGCAACAAAAACGACGACAAAGCAACCACAAAAATTTATGAAACACAAAAGTGGAGGAAAAAAGTTAAATGTTGACCAGGCGCAATGGCGACGGCGCTGATTTGCGCTGTGTAGTCGAGTGGAGAGAGCGGAGAGCGAGCGGAGTGGAGAGTTATGATGACAGGGCAAACAGACAAAACAAAGCAAAAAAAAAAGATGGCGATTGACTTCGGGCGCAAGGATAATAAATAATTGCCGCTGCGAACACTGCCAACATAATTTTCTGCATCCCCTCCACAGACTCGCATACTCACACACACCCTCTTTATTTGCAGTCGCAATTGTACATTGTTCAGATGCAGTTGCAGTTGCAGTTGCACATGTATCCCATGCACTTGCAGCATATGTTGGAAGCGCCTCGTTGGCAAAGTTAATCCCCAGCTAAGCAACGGATGAGGCAACGCCCTGTAGACATTTGGCCAAGCAATTGACATTGACATTGATGCGTTGCCACACAGCTGTCCGAGTCGAGCTCTTAGCTCTTACCTGGCGAAAATTTTGTGGCCACTTTACGGCTTAAGCAAGGTCAGGCGAAAGTGCCGAACAACTGGGCTAGAAGAGGAAATGCAATTGCTCTTGCTGAGAACAGATACCGATCCTCGGTTGCGTGTTGCATGTAATTACCCACACTCGACTCCGATCGATTGATCTGCCAGGCAGCATTTGATCGTGACACTTGATCGACATTTGCCGCCGCTGCCGTTTTCGGAGCGCATTGTAACGTTGATTTGTTGTACAGAACGAGTTGCCAATTGCTACTATTGCTACTATTGCCACTATTGCTACTGGCCTCGCGCACTAATCAAATAGTAGTTCCAGCAGTCAGTCAACCATTCATTAGAATCTCAATCCACGCAGCTGACAGCTCTACAAATTGTTATTGACAACGCAATTGTTATATCAGAAGCGATTTCACGTTCAAATGAGACTATTTGCTGCTGAGCTGGACTCGTGTATAAATCTGTTTACGATATCCAATTTTAATCCCTATCATTAGATCGTGATATCTGAAGCTTAAGATTGTGAACCTATCTAATTAATGCCTTTATAAAACAAATTAGAACGTCTCAGTCGTGTACAACTGACTGCATCATACTCGTTCAAGATTCTATAATGAGACAGGTCTAAGCAATGTTAATGCTTATGGATTTGCCATGCCCCGCAATGGAGCTATTTGTAGAGGTAGTCGAGTGCGAAGATAGCTTCTTTCTGATGTAAGGCGCACTTAGAAATATATATATAAATTAATTTAGCCGTCAGCTAACAGCGAGTCGAAGATTGCAAAAAACCAATATACTCTTTAATATAGTGAATGACTTAAAAGCTAATTTGTCTTTAGGCAAATTTAAAAGGTTTCATTAACACTGCCTTGCCGTGGCTCACAAGTGGAAAGCTTAAGCCTAGCTGTCAATAAATTAGCTTTTATTATCTGATTTTTAAATCTAAGTTCATTTCGTATAACTGAAAAGACAATGAAGTCTGAGCTCTACAATTTTAGTGGATTTAAACCTGCATATAAAAAGAATTCAAAAATAACAGAAAACCACAATTAAATCAAATTAAAATTAAAAAGAAAACAGCTATGTAGACATTTAAAAGAAAAAAATATATAATTTGTCGCATTCTGTACTTTCGTAAGAACATTGATTATTAAATCAAATTAAAATAAAATTTCACCAAGTCTAAAATAAATATTTTTACGTCGTTAAAAAAACTAAACTAGGCGCATATTTAAATTTAAAAAAAAATTAAATTCTTCGTATTCTTTTTAAGAACACTAGGCCCCGGCGAGATTCGAACTCACGATCTCCTGTTTACTAGACAGGCGCTTTAACCAACTAAGCCACGGCGCCCACGGTGTGCGTCTCCGCTAATGACGCATTATGCAGATCGACTGTGCTGGCAACTATTTCTCGTTACTTGAAATCAATCAATTTGAACTAATTAACAGATAGCGCCATGAATAGGCAATTGGCAAATGGACAGATAATGAAAACTGTGTTGCTCGAAACAACAAGTGAAAATTGAAATGAAAATTCTAAGAATTTCAGGCATGTGAGCAAAAGAATCGTAATTAATGAGTCTGTGCGCTCTCCGTGGAGAGTGGAGTCTACGATTTATGTGATGTGTGTCCATGTGTGTGTGTGTGTGTGAGTGTGTGTGCAGTTGTGCAAAGTAATAATTTTGAAATTTGGCTCAGGCTGCAATTTCTCGCCATGTTTTGCATATTATCAGCTAATTTCGCCTTTCAGATAAGCCGCACAACCTCGTTGCCTTTCCATGAGTGTAATTTATGCCTCGCCATTGCCTTCAGTAGCCAGCTGAATACCCTGCACCCATTAGTTGTCTACAGACGAGGTATGTCTGAAATTAAATTATGAATTGAACTGAAATGTATTTTAGTTATAGATGAAGCTATTTGACTTCTGCCTACTCAAACGCCTCACCTAACCTAAATTCTATTGTATGATTAAATAATTGGTATTATTATTTCTCTATCTATCTTTCACACTCTCTTAAGCGCTGTTTCTCTACCAAACTCGTTTAATCGTTTTATCTCTCTCTCTCTCTCTCTCTCTCTGTCTCTCTGTCTCTCTGTCTCTCTCTCTGTCTCTCTGTCTCTCTCTTGCTCTCTCTCTCTCTCTGTGTGTGTCTTTCTGTCTCTCTCTGTCTCTCTCTATCTCTCTCCCACATTGTCTATTTAGCTCTTATTCGTTCTCTTTCATATGATTTATTTTCTTCTTATTAGTGATATATATCTCTCTTCCTTTTCCTTCCTCTCTGTATCTTTCTGTGTCTGTCTTTCTCTTTCTCACTGTTAGTGCCCTTCTCTCAATCACACTGTCTTTTTTCTCTCTCTCTCTCACTCTCATTCTCGATCTATATTTCCCTCAATCTCCCTCTCAATCTGCCGCATCTCGCTCCCCTTTCTTGCAATGATTGACTGCGAGAGAGCGTGTCTCATTTTGTATATTTATATTTCCCTATCACTCTCTTAATACCTCTCTCTCTCTCTCTCTCTTTCTCTCCGTTAACCTACTGTCCCTTCATTTCATTGCTGCTCCACTTTGCCATTCGCAGTTAACCTTTTTCTAGGGTATTTACGATTCAATCAGTTGCAAGTGGAACGCTTTTATTAGTTTGTGTGATGGTTGTTGTTCTTTTGCTACAAATATTTATGCAAATTGCACTTAGTTTTTGCTGTTGCCATATTTTTTTATTGTCGTTGTTTTTATGCACATTTTCGAATATAATTGCGAGTGCTTTTCTGGCATTTCATTTGAAGTTGAAGAGTTTGCGCTTGCGATTTAATCGCATTTAATTGCCACGGATCGCGGGCTAAGCCGCATAGCGGCTTATTGCATGAAGCAGAATGTGTGCAGTGTGGCAGTTAGCACGGGGCAGCGGGCAAGTGGCAAGGAGCAAGTGGCAAGGGGCAAGGGGCAAGGGGCAAAGGGCACCAAGCTTGGTGTTGCAGCTGCAGCAGGTTAATTGCATCCAATGCCGAAGTAGAAGCAAAAGTTTTGAGCGTCCTTCGCGGCACCCCAAAAGATTTTTCTGCACTACAAAACTGACTGCAGCTCGCGACATTGCAAGTGCGGCTTGCACCTGCCCCATTTAGTCGCATGTCCTGTAAGGTCTGTTCGAAGCATGCAGTTTTATGACGTGTGGCATGTGGCATGCCCCAGAAGACTAGAGCCCATTCGCGCTACGAATCGAATCGCAACTTTATCTTTCGCTCGCCAAAATATTAATGACGTTATTTTCGCATTAGGAAGCAGCCATGACACGAGCACTCACGAGCATTTTACCTAATTGCCCATAATTACAGTATTCAATTTTAGCAGAACTTGGCTCTACTGGCTCTACTGACTCTACTGGATACCCCTGCCAAGAAGCAACCCTATACAGCGACAGCGGACAGCGTCGATTAACAATGTCCGATATACGTAGAGCTTTGGGCTCAACTTGCAATTTAAGGAGAGCGATTATGCTAATTGTACCCGCCAGCAGCTACACAGCGAGGCAAGGGGACACTCCAGATAGCTACCAAGATAGGGGTAGTCCATGCTTTACGATGTAATGCAAACAGTTTGTCATCTTAAATTAAATTCTCGTGTCTGCGTCTTCCAGAAGTGGCAAGACAAAAAGCACGAATATTCGTGATGACTGAATAAATGAGATGAAATCTTCAATTGAGATGGAATGAGATGAGATCTTCTATAGAAAGTGATGTTCAGAATTCATTTACTTTTGTCTACTTTATGTTAAATAAAATGTTCTTTAAGGATATATTTTTTATTCTTCATATGACTACTTCGAGGATCTCAGCGAATGCAAGGAGACACTTAATAATGTTTGACTGATATTCAGTTAGTTATAGTTATGTATTAATATATGATTAATTAAGACGATAATGGAACTATCTAAGTTGAGGCCTTCACTCGTCTGAGGCTTTAGCAAGTATCATGAAATTCATATGCCTTGACCATGTTCTCTGGCACGCGCCCATCTCTAAAAGGAAGTGAATGCGGCCATGGCTGGCTGCTCCATGGGCACCATCTCAATTTAGTGCAATTAATGCAACAAATTTGTGTATTTTACATTGAAGGCTCTTTTCGGTTTTTGTTTTTGGCAAGCAGCAGTCAATTTGCATAACGAATTGCACAGCACAATATGTGGAGTATAATAAATATTTAAATTTTATAGAGTAACTCTCCTTGTGCCTCAGCACAGCTCCACACACACACACACACACACACACACACACACACGAGACATACCCGAAAGCGTTAAATTTACGACAGGTGGGCTGGAAAAATGCTCGACATTTATGGGCAACATGGCGTCGCCAGCGGATTGGTGCAGCTCACAGCAGAAACACAAAAAAAGTGGTTCAAGCCCCGCACTCCCTTTGCCCCCTTCCCTTCCCTCCCCGCCCATCATCCCCTCGATCCGCAGCCATTTCGCATGCGCGCGCATTTAAATGCACTTCCGTTTCGTTTGTGTGCGTGTGTGTGTGTGTGTGTGTGTGTGAGCTTACCTTGTTGCAGCACTTGCCATAAATTCGTAACTTTGTGGAAAATCATAAAAACTGAATTTATGGCTTAATTATATACATATATATGAGCGCATATATATTTATAACTATTTATACATATATTTCATATATATGGGCGTCTTCGGAGTCTTTGGAGTCTTCGGGCTGTGGCTGCATTTCTTGTGCCTCATTTCACGCTGATGATTAACTGTCGCACACTCACACACAGCCAGCACTCATTCACACTCATTCACTCTCGACTCGGTCTGAACTTTTCGCCTGCATTTATGCTTAAATGCGCTGCAATTGTTCCTAAAATGCAGCCTCGGCACGCGATGATGGAAAACTTGAACGATTTTCATTTATTTTTCTCTTTGCATATACCCTGCAGCAAGAGCAGTGGTAAACAGTCCATACTAGACTGATCAGCATGTTCTTAAGATAGACTCTACCCTGTTCATGTCATGAACTTCAAGCACAAAAAGGACAAAACAATTTCTCTTACTACTGCTTAGATGGTTCATTTAGAGTTATTAAACTAAATAACTATAAGCTTAAAGTTGCTTTATTTACAGGTTATGCTCTAAGCAATCAATTCAAGAGGCCTCTACTGTCAGTCAGACCACTGCTTTAAAGGGCATCTTCTAGTCCATGCCATCCGCGTTGTTAGAATATTTACCAATTCTGACTTTCCGCCATTGTGGCTCAAGGCTTTCAAGCGCGGTTTGCTTTTGCCAGTGATTATTATTTCTAGTTTTATGAAAATATCTTTTATTGATTATTTTAATAAAATGTTTTTCTACTTTTTCTTTTCTTTTTAAGAATTGGGCTAAGCAGCGGCCAACGCAGCATTTCCCACGTTGCGAAGACCAAGCAGATGTTATCTGAGGTTGCTGCTGCTGCTGCTGCTTGGTTGGTTCCTGCAGTGAGGGATCTGTGCACACACACACATACACATACACATACACATTCACACACACATCTGTATCTGTGTGGCTGTTGTCAGGCACCTGGCCAGACAGCTTGTCTATAAAAGCGAGCCTAAGAGCAAAGCCTGGGCAAAGAATTTCTTGCATAAAGCCAATTAAATTAAGAAATCTGATTCAGTGCCAATGATTTTTTATTTCGTTTTTCTTTCTTATGCTAACGTTTCGCCTCTCGTACTTGATACACAGGGGCAATCGGGGTATATTAGAGACCCGCTCACGTATATAACTGAATTGTAGAAACACAGTTGAAACTAGGAATGAAGTTAATTTAATAGACGCAGGACTCTTTGCATCGAGGAACTTTCATTAAGTTACAAACTAAACTGGGAGCAGAGCAGAGCATTGCGCAGTCGTTTAGAATCGACAGCTTTGGGGAAGGGAAAACAGGAACGTGGAACGTGAATCACAAGGCAAAGGTAAGACACAGCAATTGGTATTTTACAACAAACAGCGCTTGCGTCGAGCTTATTTAACATAAATCGAATGGCTACTGAAATACACGTCCAGGCGAGGCTTATCTACAGCCGAGGACAGTGTCCGGGCTGCAGACTCGTCCCGTCCAGCTCAGAATGTTTCTGCTGTCCGCTGGCAATTTTCATTGAGTAAAGCGAATCGAAACGACCTTTACAAGAATTGCCAGAGACGAAGTTGCAGCCAGAGACAAATCACGACCCGTAAAACAAGGCAGAGGGCAACTGACAGACAGACTCCAACTGGCCATGCAGGCAGGCAGCCCAAAGAGCGTGGGCGGGGACGGTGGCAGGGTGCAGGCGGAGGCGTTCGGCAGGCTGTCGTCAGTTTCACACCTCAAAAGCCAAAAGCCAAAAGCTGACCCAACTAATAAGCCAGGCTCCAACTGCAGCATAACAGTGAAGAGACCACGACAACAACAACAACAACAACAACACAACTTGGCATAATAAATAAAAGCCAAGTAGCTGCCTTAGAGTCAGCCTTTGTAACTGGCCACGTCGTAGTTTTCTGAGTCGCGTTTACACGTGAGCTTAACGCAATAAACCCATAAATCGACTTTATTGTCATACTTCCCATTTGAAAGCAACAAAATTCAACTCCTATAGGTTTATAGCACAGATGCACAAAGCACAACTTACAAAGTGGGAAGTTGATCAGAGAGAAATATGGCAAGTGGAGCTATCAGAAGCAGATGGACTAACACAGGCTAGTTTTCATATAGAACGAAACAATATGTCAATGTTCTAGTGACTTGTAGATACCCTAAAAATGCATTGCCTTTATTCAATTGTGTTCGATGAACGAAAAGACAGATGCACAGACGGACACAAGTAGAGAACTAAAAAGCTTCCACTATTGTTGTATATATTTTATAAATTGGTCCTGCCATCCTTTTGCTTTTGCTAATTTTGAAAACCTTCAGTGCACGCAATATACGCCGAATTTCTAATTTTAATTTTTATTAATTTAATTACAATAATTTCAAAAGTTTAATATGAATTAATATTGCTTATTAGCTTAGCTTAGCACAAACATCGCCATGAGCATCGCATAAACGTGGCTTACAGCAGCAAGTTGGCAAGTTGGTTGCAGACTGGCCTGGTCTGCGATTTTCACAAGTTGATATCGCAAACACAAAATGTTAATGAGCAATTTCGAGATGGTGCGAAGTGATTTCATTATTTAAACTTCTTTTTTTGTTTCTGTTATTTTTGTTGTTTGTTGCTTTGGCAGTTTTTTTTTCGTCGTCTCAAGTTGGGGCTTCGACTCTTGTTGTTTGGCTTTTGTATTGACTGTTGGGCTTCGAACTATACTCGTTAACAAAGTAAAATGAGCATATTGGTTGACGTGTATATTCCTATGTGCCCTCATCTGAATTTCCAATCAGCCCTTAGTACATTTTTTTATTTTTAGCAGCTATAATGCCCATAGCTCGAGTAGTTTATATTCATTTTCTCTTGGTAGTATATGCTAATGTTAGCTGACTTGGAAAAAGCTTTTATTACTTAATTTTAATTAGCACAGCCTTTCCAGTTGGAGATCTAGGATCAATAAATGTTGCAGTTAGATCAAGACCTTCTCTGTTTGTCGGATCAGCAAACGCTTTATCGTCCACAAAAATACTAATTTTTATGTTAATTGAAATTTCTTTTAACACGTGCGCGAGTATTATGCAGTCGGTTGCACTCAACTCAAAAAATCTTAGTTGGTTTTCTTATTATTATTATTACGCCTGGTTCATTGGGTAATGAAAACGAAATAATTTTAATTGGGTCGCTGGCAGCAACAGCAGCAACAGCAGCAGCAGCAGCAGCACCAGCTAGCAGCACTTCTTTCATCGCACCTATAAGAAAACAGCCAAATTAATTATTTCCTGTTAAATTAGTTTTTGTTTTCTTCTGCAATTTCTGGCATAAATTACGGCTTGAGTCAATGAATATGCAACGCAGAAAGTGTCACCTGTCGCAGTTTCCACAGCTCAGACAATTTTGAGGCTCCTCAACTCGTCTCCGAGTTCCTCAGCTACTTCAAAACAATGTTCCGCCGCATAAATGAATAGCAACTAGGCTGATCAATTGGGTCGCATTTGATGATTAAAACATAAATTGCATTGGATGCGAACCCTTTTGCGAGTGATATCACATACACCATGTGTGTGTATGTGTGTGTGTGCTGTGTCCGTAGGGTAGTTCGAGGGTTGCTGCTCGCGCACTAAAATTACACTTAATTAAACATCAGGACATTAGCGTTTTTTATTTTTTTTACTTTAAGCTGAGAGACATGGCATGTTAGTTATCCCCTTAACTCCTTGACAAATATTTAACATGCGCTGTAAAATTAGCTCTACCCATTAATAATTCAGCTCAAAGGTGTATAATGCAGTTGAGCCAGTGTATGCAACGGCAACTAACTTATATTACTATTATTATTGTTATTATTATTATTATTATTATTATTATTATTATTATTATTATTATTATTATTATTATTATTATTATCATTATTATTATTTCAGGTAATACGACATATTAGAATATTCTTAGAGTAAAGAGTGCTTCAAGCATCTAATTCTATATTTCTTATCTATATTTTCTAATATCATTCAAAACTGTTAAGATAAATAAACAATTTAACAAGTATTCTCCAAAAGTTGGAAATAAAATAAATAAAATATATTAAGAATTTTCCAAGTGCAAATGAAAGCCGACACTAATAAGGAACAGATTAGAGAATGCTAATTATTGGGCTGCATTAAGAGTTTTAATATTGGAAATATAGTATTCAATAGATCTTCATATAGATGAAATTTTGGTGTCAGAAAGTAACAAGCAGAAATCTCGACTATTTTAAATATGTTATATAATATGGGTATCAAAATCTGTGCACTCATCACAGTAGCTAATAGTAAATTTTTAGATAATCAACATTATATATACTTTTTTGGAGTCCTTCACGCGCCCCTTTGGCACGCTCTACAGGATACCTGCCAGTTGTATAGTTCAGGCAAATACACTCAACCAAGGCTTTTTATATTATTATATCGTAGGCCTGGTTGAAAATGTTACAACAGCTACTGCTGTATCTCATATCACTAAATATATCTGGCATCTACGCAAGTTGCACCGTGACGCGCGTAATCATGCGCGTGCCTCGAGAACACGATATAGGCCTCGTCTTCGGTAAGCTAGTGGAGAGAGCACTATTGAATAGAGTCACAAAATGCATGAGCCCAACAGATCTGACGTTAAGCAATGGAAAGAAGGTAAAATCTGAGTTGCTGGAGCTGACGGTGAACTCTAATGGCGATTGCACCTTAAACTTGACCAATGGGCAGCAGCTGCAAGCGGGCACAATTTTTGGGGGCGACTTTGGCTCCATTGAACCGGGTAACAGCGTCACCGTCTCCTTGGTGTGGCCCACTGTGGTCAGTTATATTGTGCCTAAGTATTCGTTTTATTACATCAACTGCTATTATAGTCGCTTTACAATCGCGTCGGCAGCTGCCCCATTGTTATCACCAGCGCCAATCATCAGAACGAGGTATTCAAAACGAATCAAATTGTATACTTTGATACGCGGTTTGAGACCTTGGATCCGGGCAATCACTCGCTGCGACGGCGCAGAGATTATGTCGACTGCAAGAACTGGGATCAAGACTATTTGCGCAACTGCACCCCACTCAACTGTGAGGAGCGTTATTTTGGCAAGCGCAGCTTCTACAATCGCACGACAGAGCAGTGTGAGCCAGTTCCGCCGTGCTTTGGCGAAGATGTGATATATGATTTCTATGCCAACGAGTGCATTGATATGAACAGCTATATAACAGATGAGGAAATAGAGCAGCTGAAGCAGGGAAAGTTTGATAATAACTTTTTGGACTTGCAGCCTTATGTGAGTAAGAAATAACTATATAGCGCCATCTATGTAAAAATATACAAAGCACAGGCAGCGCCATCTGACGTTGATTCAGATAAGCAACTGCAGCAGCCAACTTCACTTTAAGCTTATTGTGTGTGTTGTCGTCACTGTTTAACGCTTTATCTTAATACTAAAAATTCTCGTGATGCAGTTAATGGCGCCGTGGCTTAGTTGGTTAAAGCGCCTGTCTAGTAAACAGGAGATCGTGAGTTCGAATCTCGCCGGGGCCTATGGTTGGTAGCAGCAACTGGTGTTTTTATTTTTTTATATTTTATTTTAAATATTAATTGCTTTTAGATTTACAGAAGACAAAGTTTTCATTTCCAAATATTTTAATATCAAGTGATTTTAAATTTATTACAGAATACGAAGTGGTATTCAAGTGAACAGAAAATAAAACATAACGACCACCAGGGCAAACAAGCCTTGAAGGAGTGCAATTTTGCTTCTGAACTATCTTTAATTGATTTCAACAATTGTTTCCAACATCTAAAAGATCCAATAGTAATGGAGACAACAAAAACAATTAAATCAACAGTAGCAAAAAAACTAAAAAAAAAATCAGCAGCACCCAATTCAATATTGAGAAGCTTCTACTACGATTTTTACATGCCGCTCAATAAAGAAAACAATTTGGAGAATGATACGAAAAACTTTAAAGGGAACAGAACATCAGGAAGTGAAAGCAGTAACAAAGACGAAGAAAATAATAATTACAAGGGTGACAAGGTCAGCTCAGGAACAATAACAAGATTAACTTGGCATAGTACCAAAAAATGGTTAATTTTCACTATAACGGGGCTACTCATTGTGAGATCATGTTAATCGATTAGCTACAATCAATCAATAATCAGTAATTGTTTCAGATTTCAATGGCTATTGTATTTCAGCTCGTCTTGACGTGTATTACCTATATAGTAGTGTGTATGACCATATACAAAATTCTGGAGATTTTAGCTGGTCTAAAACCACATGAAGGCACCGGCGATCACTTTAGTAAACGTCTAACTCCGCGAAAGCAACATGTCTCACATAATGTTATGACCTCAGCTAGTTTAATGTCGCAATTGAAATGAATAATTTATCGTTTTTCGTTTGTTAAATAAATTGAAAATTATTTTTATTAAATATTTACCTATATAAATCTTGGAATCGTATTATTGAGATAATTAAATATTCCTTTTACTTAATCAAAGCGCCTATCGAACTACTAACTCGCTCGTTAACCTTTGATATTCCGTGTTGAACAATGCTACGAATTGTTACGCGGGAACTCAACAATTAAATATAAATGCTCATATGCGAACTTAAACAATGTATTGAGTAATTTTAGGAAATCATAATTCATAAGGAATAGTTGATTATTATTCTCGTAATAATTTATTCACTTACTTATGTTGTTATGTAAAATGATATATCATAAGCAAAACCTAATTTAAATAACGTGATTTCATCATCATTCACTTAAAATATATTGTTTGGCTTAATGTAACTATTTAAGTGCGGTCACATCGACTTTTTTACTCTATTCTTAACAGTTAGAATGCTTTACACACATATTAATTCACTAACATTCACTGTTAAGTTTTTTTTTGTTTTTAATTTCAACGAAACCAGCCTACACAATTCGAACCCTTGTTACCATCAAATTTAAATTAGTTAAGAAATACGATCACCAAAAAGAAATGTATTATAATTGTAAATTTGTTGATAACATGATCGAAAATAACAAATTAAATGTGACTGGGAACGTTAAAAATATATTAAAATGAACTAGTTCGTTCATTTTGTTCAGTGATGTTCCTCTTATCGAACTATGGAAACTTTTCGACATAACTCTGGTCACATTGCGTCGAAATTGTATGTCGCGTTGTTCGGCTGTTGCTCGTGTAAAAATTATCAAAATTACAGAAACGCACAAATCGAAACCACATAGTTTAATGTGAGTATTAAAACAAGGCAGCAACAATGGGAGCCTGTGTATGTCGCATGAATCCCGACAATGAGACAATGAGTGTTTCTTCCGCAAGTGCTTCGCGTCCGGTCAGCGCAGGTGAGTAGCCTTTTCGCAGCCACATCAATTTGCATCCATTATCGATATGTAATTCTTTGTTATTGTGCGTGTCATAGGCATTGCTTTGGGGGGCGCTGCGCGTAAAAATCGCCCATTGTGCCATGAGACTATAAAATGGCGTTCGGACGTACCTTTAACCGAAGGACAACTGCGGTCCAAACGTGATGAGTTTTGGGACACGGCTCCCGCATTCGACGGGCGAAAAGAGATTTGGGATGCACTTCGAGCGGCCACAAATGCAGCCGAATGTCTGGATTTTCAAATGGCCCAGGCAATACTAGATGGCGCTAATGTATCAGTACCCAATGGGTAAGTTTAACCTAGTGTTCATTTCAAATAAGCCACATCCCATGCCAATAACTTTAATGACGCGTAGACTGACTAAACACTAATGACTTTACGGTTCCTACAAAAAATCAATAAATACAATAAAGTAAATTTAGTTGAATATAATTTAATAAACATATTGTCTAAATCACAATAGCTGTTAGCATTTAGAATACTCAGAACATGTGGACAAGAGGAAAGCTTGGCAAAACAAATGTGTTAAGGCATCTAAAATTACTAGAAACAGATGTTTGCCCCAACAGTAACTGCACTGATGGGATAGTCTAGATTTCTGTAGATGTAATCAGAGATTTAAAAGTAATTTATGTTGGAATTTTTGAGTTTGGTTAATCTGGCAATCGTTTCTAGAAATGCGCTTTAGAGACCTAAGGGTAATGAAAGTAATCGTAAAACAAAACTGTAGTTTTTTAAATATGAGTTTATAATATATGTATGAAGGCATAGGTACAGAGTTTGGTATAGGCAATAAACTGTCTAAAGCGTTCTCATTTACTTTTAAAAGCTGAGCTTTGTCTGCCTAATTTTAACCCTTTTGTTATGGACTGATGTTTTTATTTTCAAGTTGTTTTATTGCTGAACGTAAATTATTTACTTTTTAATGTTTAAACTTATTGAATTGGGTGTGATTCGGTTTATGCATTTACCAAGGATGGTTAGTTATATATTAGAGACTTTTTTGCAGCTACCTCACAGAATGTTACGATGAGTTGGGTACACAATACAAGGTACCTATTTACTGTCTGTCATATCCAATTAACATTGTAAAGGAGGAGAATGGACGAGATTCGCCAGCTGAATACTCAGAACCCGTAGATGGAGGAACCGAAATCCTTCTTAAGCTGCGCATATCATCCTCAATGACTGATGTTAAACTGCCGGTATACTCTAAGGACACGGTGGGACAATGCAAGAAAAAGCTGCAGGTGGGTTACAATTGCAACTAATTTTGATGACAAAGTTTGCTAATCTTTTAATTTATGCTATGCAGTCTGTTGAGGGAGTTGATGCGTGCTGCCAACGTTGGTTCTACAGTGGTAAGCTGCTCGGCGATAAGGTGCCCATTGATGAGTGCAGCATACACCAAGGCTATGTGGTGCAGGTCATTGTTAACACGGAGCACTACAATCACGACAACAGCACGAGTATTGTTCACATGTCGCTTGCGAGCTAGCAATGCACCAACTCCCAACTAGTCATCATAGGTATCAACAGCGGCAACAAGCTTTGTGAACAGCATCAACAACCGGCTAACAGCAACAACAATAGCAACAACGCCAAATACTCAGGCAGCAGCACAATGAGCTTTCATATAATGCACAAAGAGCAACAACAAATACATCGACAGCAAACGTATTGCATTTATCAAAAGCACCTGCACAATGCTGATAGCCTTGTTTTGTTTTTTTTTCTTTATGGCTGTTCGCCTTGTTGTTGTTGTTGTTGTTGAATTGCTATTGCAATATATACAATTCTGAGCAAAAACAAAAATTTATGAAAAATGCTTAAAAATATAAAAATGAATCATATATAAATATATATTTTTTTGATAATAATTATATATGTTAACAAAATTAAGCAGTCGCTATGAAACATAATCTGTAGAACCAGATGTGTTGAGTAGCAATTTTCAATAATGAAATTCATAATTGAAATTTAAATAAACAAATG
Source organism: Drosophila eohydei (assembly GCA_035045825.1). Lineage (NCBI taxonomy): Eukaryota > Metazoa > Arthropoda > Insecta > Diptera > Drosophilidae > Drosophila > Drosophila eohydei. The sequence continues at coordinate 2,912,243 of JAWNOT010000095.1, forward strand.
TAAATTTTTTATGAAATCAAAAAATATGTAGAACTGCAAATCCAGAGAAAAATGATAAATAATTAGAAACTGTTTATTAACTAATTATAAGCGAATAATGCAAACATTTCTAAGTATTGTAAAAATCAAAAACAACAAAAAATCAAGCAATTGTAGTATTTGGCTATAATAGACCAACGAAGCAATTAATTTGCTTTAACTGTTGAAATACTACATCAACTTTTTATACTATACATGAAGCATAATTGTAAGAATGAAAGCCAGGCACAAATTTAAACTGAATGCAACAAACGAAAACAAATTAAATTGTTAAATATATTTCTTGCTCATTGTAGTTAACAGAAAATAGTAGGAAGTGGTTCAACAAGGAAACGTAAATATTGGATAGAGTAAACCCAAGTACCTTATAAATGTATATGATTTTTGCTTATAGTTTTAAAGCCATAACAAAAATACAATGAAGCGGTTATTTATTAAACAAAAACTTTAATTTGTATGCTTTTCTCTTAAATTATTTATTTCAATATTGAGATAAAATCGAATGCAATATATGAATGTTCGGTTTTATTATTTAACATATATGTTTGAGCGGCGAATGTAATCGTGAGCCAGCGTGAATTATTCATAAAAAAAAAAAAACAATTAAATAATTAAACACTAAACAAAAACCATTCGTGTTGTGTTTGAGGTATTGACATGTGTTCAATGTCTCTGCCATTCAAAGTTTTAGTGTATAACTTTTTATGAATTTTTTTTTAATTCTAAATATTGTAAAATAGAAAATAAAATATAAATGCGAATCATGCGTACTTTATCCACGCGCATCCATCTTCTGCAGAAGAGTCAAGAAAGAAAAGGCCGTTGTGATTGTCTGTAATGCAAGACAAATGCGTGACATGACAATAAACATAAAGTGGCAAGAATTTATATTTTTGTATATTTCGATAAATGCCACTTACACTCCTAAAGCGGTCCACATTCAGATTGTATATTTTACCAGCCGTCAGTCGAAATGATCGGCGGGAATTGATGAGGAAAATTATATAATCACTTTTCAGTTGGCGCATATGTAGCTGCCAAGGACTTCGCAACAGAGCATCTCCGCATCGCTGACTATTCTGATACACCACATCAGCGAAGTAGCAAATAATAAAGAGCTCATACAGGACTAACAGCAGGTACTGACCCAATGATACCATACGCATGATGGAATTCGCGGTTGTACTCTTTGTAGAAACAAAAGCCACCAGGCACATGAGAAATGTGACTTCGGCGATTTTAAATAACCAAATGGGATTGTAGAAGCGTTCCATTTTTTGTAGGATAGAAATGATATAGTGATGTTGCTCCAGGCACCGCGTTAGAGAGTGCCTGAAGGCAGTGGGAAAGTCCAATCCGTGGCTGGGTCTTAATTGCTGTCTTAGTTCTGTCATTGATGTATGAATCTCTAAGGAATAGCTATATTGATTCAATTCAGCATCTGCCACGGACTGTGCGTCCTCTAGTTTACTGCGAATAGGAAAAGTTTAGATGTGGACTGCATGAATATGCATTTGCAATGATAATAACCTTAACTCTTCCATGGTAGCACCCATCTTCAAATAGCTAGTAGCTAGTATATTTTTTAAGCTGCAGATCAATACATCATATTGTCCAGATATTAGAATAGCCAAAACCATGTGAAAGCCACTTGAAGCCGCAAAGGCAGCCGCCACTTGAATCTGGCCAACGGCCTGAAGAAAAAACACCAACTCGTACACAATCGGTTGCTGAAGTAAACAGAGATAAGCTAGAGAGCCCGCCCGCAGTATGTAGTTAAGAATCTAGACTTACGGTATAATCAAACGGATACCAACAGCCCAAAGGCAGAGATCTGTCTCGGTATGCTATAGGTAGCACCAGCCAGAAAATAGTTCCTATAAAACAGCAGTAGACATAACTTTTGATCCACAGATTAGACTGTCGCAGAGATCCTCTAGCTGTCACATATGTAAAGCCGGGAGCCGAACGTATCTGATATTTATCGTTAACTATGCTGATCATCTCGTTGAAAAGGTTGTGCCTAAAGCGTCGGAAGTAGAGCTTCATTGTAATGGTCCACAGATAAATTATCGTCTGTATAAGGCAGTTGACAAGGAACTCTAGATCCCCTTGCTCGTAGTAGATGTAGATAGAGCACATGAATAACATCGCAATGTGCCCACATACGAAATAGGTAAATATCTCATAAATCCAATTAAACACTGTAATTAATAAATTTAGGCAACTGTTCCGATATCCGGTTCTCAAAGTGTGCATTGCAGCCACGCGCATTGTCGATACGATAAAGCTGAACAGATCGCGGCGTTCGCTCGACTCCTCGTTCTGATTTCCTGTGCACTTCATGATCTTATGATTGTTTGGTATTTAAGATTCAGGTTTGACGCTCTTAAATAGACTCTCACTTGAGTTATTTGTGTTTATTTTCTTCTAAATTATTGGTTACAAGCCAACCATTAGGCTTATAAAGTTTTTCATGAATTTAAATATATTGTTAATAAGTTATTAGATCTATTTGCCTTACTTCAGCTGAAATATACCTGTGGGAGTACAGAGGGAAGCCAAAAACGAAATACGTCTGATGCAGTTAACCGACTGCGTAATATTCGTTCATGATTCAAATTGGGCTGGATTTTGCTTTTGAATTAAGGACAACACTCCATTTGGTCAATAATGTCTCATCGGTCAATTCTTGCTCCGAGAATGGATCGCACGAGTAAATAGTGCATCATACGAAAATCTGGCTAAGAGTAGCGTAGATATAATCGTTCCGAGATAAACAAAGGAACAGCTTTGGAATCAAGTGTTTAAAATATACCGAAAAACAAATCTTTAAATGTTAAAAATGTTAGGCAAATTACTAATCTATGATCTATGCACTGACTAATCTATGATCTGCATAATACTCCTTCCTGATCCCAAGAGACATGTAAATATATTAAAAAAAACTTTTATTTTCGTTATATCTCACTCATAAAAAACATATTTCGATCTGGAGAGGAGGACAGGAGGTAGCTTCTATGGCCATGCAAACAAACAGCGAGACAAACAGAACATAAAACCAATATACTCTTTCCATCTAGTGAACGAGTGTGAATACCAAAAGTATTTTCTTTAAATTCTTAATTATATTAATTTGCATTTAAACTTTGTCCTAAGTTCTGTAAACTTTCGAAGCTTAATTTTATATTCGACACCCTAAACAGAAAAAGTTCTACATGGTAATTTATTTTCAGGACATATTCATATATATATAAGTATTTATATATATATGATGTATTGATACGGGCACAATTTTATCTGGTAAAGCAATTTAAACGAGTTGTGAATTTTGTATTCATTCCTTAATATGCTGTGGTTTCTTTATTGTAATTACTGCAATTTAGGGCGATGTGAAACAACATGAAATACATAGATGGGGAATGAAGCATAAAGCGAACAATATAAATGTGAATGGACAAAATAAATGGTTGAATGGTTAATTGGTTAAGAAAATATATAAGATACATGTGAAACATATTGAATATAATTGTAATCTCAATCTATGTTTAGTTGACGGAACGTGCCCTCCATGCCAAATAGATCATCGGTAGTCTTTGGTGCACCTGGGCGCAATGATTCATTTGCCTTCTTGTCCTCTTGCTCCTTGAACCATTCGGTGTTGTCAGCCAACTTCTGCTTCCACCATTGGTTGAGCTCAACAATGGGTCCAGCCTTGCCGCCATATTCATTGGGCAGCAGCTCACGGGGCACCACCTTATAAAGGCTCTCGACATCATTGTGGAAGGTGATACGGCTGCGAATCTTCTCCTTGACGAAAGGCTTCACAAAGTTGAAAATGGTATCCACCAATGGCGAAATGTTGATCACATGCACCTCCTTCACCTTCACTGGGTACGCCTCCTGCACGGCAATCAAGAACTTCTTCACCACCGTCGGTGAGAATTTGGCAAAATGTGAGGCACTTGCAACAGCTGCATCCAAAATGAAGACGTCGCCAGCAATGCCCACGGACTCCTCCGCCAAGCGGACATCGCCAATCATTAGAGCCACCTTCATGGCATCCAGAATATGGTGTGGCTGGAAATCGCAATCAATGCCTCGAATGAACGTAATGCGACGTCCATTGGGCGTAATGCCTGGCAATGTGGGGCAGTGACTGTAAAAATATATAAGATATTGGAGTAGACTCTCAAATGGTTCCTGCTGATTATAATTACACATAGTCCAGCACAATGTTGAGTTCCTCGCGATTTATGTCACGGTTAGAGAAGAACTCGGGCACCGCATTACGCATCGTGTAGTACATATCGAGCTTCTTCTTCACCTTCTCCAGGCTGAATTTGCAGCCTCGCAAGAATGTCGTCAGACGCATATCATCCATATCTTTCGGCAGATGTGGCTGAGTCTCTAGCCACTCGCGGATCAGCTTAATGTCGCGCTCAATATCTGCTGGATCTTCAGGCTCGCGCAGCTCCTCGCGAATGCTAACGCGCTGTGCAGGAGTTGGGTGTAGCATCATCATCTGATTAAGTAGTGAGTAAGAAAAAGTGAGAAATACAATTTTGATTCAGTCATAGAGCTAAGAAAATATTTATTTTATTTAGAGCTGTTCAAGCTAAAACTAAATTACTTTCAATTCGTATATTGTAAAGAATAAACTAAATGGGTTTTAGGACCTGTTAAGTGCATAAGACTTAATTGCCTAAATGGCTACTCTCGCTTTATTCTCTATGATGCCCGTCAAACCCATTTGTTGCTTGCCCAATCATTATTTTTGAGGTATTATCTTTTTATCTAAAATTCATTTTCATATTTTAATTGGAATACTTAGAAATCTCAACTTGAAGTCACACGCGACTGCCTCGATTCATTAACATGGCCAGACCCCTTATTCGACTCTCTATACTATACATTCATATTGTCAAAATGTTTCTTGCTGTAGTTAGAGCCAGGTATAGAGCCCGAGTCATAGCACTGTCACGCCCACTTGCGTAAGGTATTTAGCTGGGCCCAAATCAACTGCAAAGCGACCTTAAAAAACACAACTGTTCATGGTTCACGTTTATTCGGCAATTTCAGTTGACTTTTGATGTGCTATCGGCGATTGCAACAACAACTATATATGAGTCCATAAAAGTGAGTGCAAAATGCGAAACAAACTATATATACGTATGTTTGTAAATACGTAAACAACACATTTCGCTTGAATAATGTAGCTCTTATGCAAATTCAAAACGTAGAAACAGCTGGAACTAAATTCACCACTAAATGTCGGGATGTCTTAATTTTACTCGTATTTAAATGTTTCTTTTATAATTTTGTTATGAGCTTGGCTGGGCCTCGCTTTGACATCTCAATCGGTTGCTTCTGTTAAAACTGAGTTTGGTTTCTCTCTGCGGTTCAGCAGGTGTAAGGCCAATTGCGTCGATTGAGATGCTTAATTTACATTGTGTATATTATCTTATGTATTGATATCATATTTTCGTAAATCAGCTACATATAAAGAGCAATTTTTAAAATTGAGAGGAATCATGTTTTAATTCCCTTTTTCTATATCCATGAATGATTTAGCTCTTTATCTATTTTCAACGATTTTTACAATATTTAAAGTTTTATTTTAAGACTGGGTTGCGTTATACATGAAATTGTTGGGCAAACCTAATTTCTTATACTCCACTCCATGCTAAATCATGTCTGTACACAAAATATTGGTTAGTGCTATCAGCTGATTTCAAGATAAATAATAAATTTACAACACATTTGCTGCTCTGTGCAATCGGCAATTATTGCGGCAAGCACCGAGAAAGCGATTGTATCGAAACATTTTGTGGTTCGCTTAAAAATGTTGAAAAATACAAAGCGAACATTGCAAGATTATTAACCGCGTGCTGAATTCTCCCAGCAGGAACAACAGCAGCAATAACAAACCAACATCAACGTCACTGCAATGAGCCTAAACAATTACTGCCGGTTGCAAATTTGAGTATGGTGGATGTAATTTTTGGGTCTGCATGTGCTGTGCGCCCATTATGAGGCAACTAAACTCACGGTTCTCTATGTACACTGATGTGGCTTTATTTTTGCTGTTGCTGCTGCTGCTGCTGCTGCTGCTGCTAATGGCCATTACGTTCATTGCGAATGTTGCCTGCAACAACTTCAAATATTGCGAAAATCTTCGCGAAGCCAAATGTAAGGCGGTTAAAATAGAAACGGGTTTATTGCTTGGCTTTTGGTCTTTAGCTCTAGCTGACACTCTGTCTCTGCTTCTCTCCGTATCTCTGCCTCTCTCTCACTCTCTTTCCCTACTTCTCTCGGTCCTCTTCTGCCTCCGTCAACGCCTTATGCTTGGACATATATCCATACATTATATGCTATTATTATTGTTATAACTTCTACACACTGAAAATGGGAATTTAGGGTATTATGTTTGTGTCGCAGTAAATGACAAGGCAAATGGAGGCGGGGCCTATCCTATTGGTGAGTCGTCTATGTCTGGAATGATTGAAGCGGCTCCTCGACACGCAGTTCAGAGTATCTCCTAGTCGGGCAACCTCCAAGAGACCACTCTTACTTGTTATTATTTTAATGTTGTTGATGTAGCTTTTGCAACTGCTTAGTAACTGTGGGCTCTTAGGCACATTAATGGCTCGAGTTTTCCTCCTAAAGTTGATGAGGGAACGGATGCCGTATATAAACTAACTTATAAGTGTTGTTGTTCTTGATTAAGTTGAAGAGTGAAATTGAGCAAAGTGTGAACTCAGTCATTGTTGCTACTGCATTTAAATGCACTGTTTGCAGTTAAATATTTCAAATATTTGACTTTGTATTGAAATGACATATTTCTGTTTTGTTTTCGCTTTTGTTAAGACGACAAAGTCAGTTATTTTTGGTATTTCAATTGAAATTCTTGCAGCAACAATTTGCAGGGCTTTGTAGAATTATTGTTCAGTATCGCAATTGACGTTTATTTATGTGGATTCCATGCCAACCTGTGGTCATTTATTGTGTGGTCAGCTTCATGGAAGAAGACCACTTATGATTACAATTGTTCCTCTTTGAGCACAACTTAACTGCACATGGCTTGCACAAATCTTATTTTCGTTAGCGCACTCATTAAAATTCCATGCTGCCTTTCGACATGACAATAACATAAAATGCAAAAATTTATAATGGTATGCGGAATTTATATAAAAGATCGGCTAAGAGACCAATTCTTTAGAGTATTTTAAATTTCTTGCTGAACAACCGGCTGTATGTAATGTTGCTTGAGGATTACGGCTCACCTTGAGTATGTTGGTTAGTCAGTTAGTGATAATCCTTATATGGAGGTTTTTTTGGTTGAAATATCCAATAGGTAGCGCAGGAGCGGAATGGACAGTGGAGCCACACAACTTGACCGAAGCACTGAAGACGATAACTAAATCTGAACGTCTCGAAACAAGTTACAGCACATATAAATACTCACGAGCAGCCAACAAACCGAACAAGCGAAACAGCCAGCTGACGAACGACGACGGCGATGACGACGATTGCAATAGCAACAATACGAGCTGAAGAAAACCGAAAGCCGTTAAACAGATCATGCCACGAAAATCGGCCAAAGAGAAAAATCTGCACGAACCAGCAGCAGGATCGAGGGATCGAGGGAATGAGTGAGGTTCGTGGACAGGAGAGCTACGTTGCCATTTGCGCAAGATAAGTTCAATGAGCGCACGCCGGCCACAGACCCGCCACGCACCACTGCCGGTCATTCAAGCCATTCAGACTGCAGCAATACAACGGTCAGACCCAAATTCTGTCAGCTGCTTAGCCAAGTTTCAAACCGCGTTGCGGTTGTCGCTAGCCACGTTTGTGCCTTAAGTCATTCGATTTTTATTACCCTGAACCCATCAAATATACGAATTAGGCTATTCTGTTTTCACATAATCTCATAAAGTACATATAAATATTTACATTTATATACACATGTGTATAAAAATAAATATATTTATATATATATATATAAATGTATATAGCTTGTGTCTGTCTGTATGATCGCGGCGATCTTAGATTCCATGAGATGTCAATCTTGTATATCAATATTTTAACATAGAACACGCTAGTTAATTTAATTTTCATTTTCTTATTTATTTAATAATAATAATTGATTAATTTTTTATTTAATTATATGAAACTTAAGATATTTGATGCCTTAAAGGCTTTATGCAAGCTACAGTAAATATAGACAAGTTCTTAGTTTGTAAATCAAATTATACATATACAAAAATTACAGTCTTTGTAACGGCAGCTCGGCATGGGGTTCAGGGTATCTTCTAGTCAGTCACTAACGGATAGAGCACTCTTAGTTCCTCTCATTGATTGTCTTGGGGGTGTTAAATAGGCTGGCCCGCACTTTGCTATTTTGTCAGCTTATTAATAATGATATATGTATATGTATTTTTATATAAAAATATAATACTTCATCTTTCCATTACCAAAGCTATAGTAATCAATTTAGCTTAGCCCCGCCATTTCATGGCGAAATCTATGCAGCACACAAAATGTGGAGTAAAATCGCTGCCAATTGGCGAATATAATTTAAACGCCTTTGCGTGCACATTGGATTTCAACTCAAATCAGTTTTGCCATAATTATTTCAGTATTTTTTTTCGACATTTTTTAATTAAGCAATTTAGCAAAGCAGTCCGTAATATGAAATTTTTTTACTAACAAAATAAGTGTCGTTGAACTTGTGTCAGTGGCAATAGCATTTCCTCATTTTCATTTAAATGAAAAACGTTTTCCATAATGCACCGCGACCATAACTTGGCAATGGATTGCGTTAAAGCTTCGTTTTGTTTCTTTATTGTTGTTGATTGCCCACAGTTATTAACACTCGGTAATGAGCCTTTGTGAACAACACTCAACACTTCAGTGTTATAGGTTACGCATATGCTAAATGTCTCTTTATCATTCTTGAACTTGAAATCAAATGGGATTATTCCCAAGAATATTTGGCATCTGTTGCAAGTCTATGATATATATTGAATATATTGAATATATGTATATATTTAAAACCGAAGAATTCTGTTTACCAAGTTAATGAATTGCATTGGTTTTATACTATATTCGGATTCATATTCATATGAAATCTGTAAAGATACAAACTTGAACTTTGGAATATCGCTCAACAAAATGTCAAGATATTATGGTTACATCTGCTGGGGGCGTAGTCAATCGGGAACTGCTAAAAGCTTTTTAACTGGAGACCTAAAAGTACGTGAAGTCATCGGCAAATAAAAGCTAAAAGCTACGTCAAGGCCAAGGCAATTTGGCAATCGCATGCTGTTGATCGCCACTAAAGATTATGCAGACATCTTTTGTGTCCATGCCCTTAGGAAATCTTAAATTGTTCATTTTACAAAGCTAGGATTTACGCGTACTAAATCTTGTTATTAATAATTTAAGGAGTATACAAAAAACTTCAGCCATTTCTAAATATATGTAACTTATCGATTAAATCCAATAGTTTACTTTTGCTTTAGCATAAACTTTCGCCACATAATTATGTAATTTATGCAGTATGCAAAACTTAGGGTCAGCCGATGTTGGCAACAGTAAAGCAAACACTTTAATGCTGCACATGTAATGTTGGCAGTTTGGCAGCTTATTAATCTACTCAGAGGAATTTGTGCAAAGGCTATAACAAATTCATGAAACAATGTCAAATTGTGTTAAAAATGTATATATATATATATATGTATCTCTTAAATAAGAAATTAAAGTCATGGAAGTGTGCCCCCTTTCTACTTTCTTCCTCACCTGTCTACAGTTGAAGCCAAACAACAACTACTTAGGGGCAACTACAATGATAAAGAGTAGAAAACTAATTAAACAGTAGACTAATAAATTAAGCAGCTGCTACCCACTTTTGTTGTTGCAGTGCGCGCAAGTCAAGAAACTTTCATTGCCAGACGAAAGTCTGTGCCATAAAGAAATTAACAGCAACCACTCCATGTTAGCAAAAGAGGAAGAGGAAGAGGAAGACGAGCTAGTCTTTGCCACACATGTGAGCAGAAGAGGAAGAGGAAGAGCCAGAAGAGCAGAAGCGCAGAAGCGCAGAAGCGCAGAAGAGACGCAGTGCGAGAAAGAGCTGAAGACGAGCAAGTCTTGCCAGAGTCTTTAGAAGAGGAAGGTAACTTGTTGTTACAAGCCCATAGACACGAATAAAAGTACATATTTCGTGTTTCCTTAGCGCACACAGTTTTAGTGTCAGGCACATGAAAGCTGTTAGAAGATATAAAATTCCATCTCCAAACACCAGCCCCCAACTCCAGACCATCGGGTCTACAGCCGTACAACCGTATAGCCGTACTGCCGTGGCCGCAATTCAAGCAGAGTGCGAGTTGTGTAGCGTTCGCTTGAGTTCAGCTCGGTTCAGTTCAGTTGCAGTTGGAGCTGGGGTTGGGCAATTCGAGAAATCATAAACATAAAGCGCGCTTTCAAAATGTGTGACTAACTGTGTGTCTCTGTGTGTGTGTGTGTGTGTGAGTGTGAGTGTGAGTGTGTGCGTATAGCTGTGCGTGTGTGTGCTTTTTAAATTACATTTTTGCCACATTTCGTTCAAGAAACACTCAACACACTTTAATTGCCAACTTCAATTGTTGCAGTAACGGACTTAGCTAACAGTTGATTTTGTTGGCTTTTAGTGGGGCTGCCAAAAATTTAAAATGAACAAAATGAGAAATGGCAGACTCGAAATCGGCATTAATAATTTACATTGAATTAAGCGAGTTTCGCTCATCTGTCCGTCAAAAATTGTTGGCACGCAGCGAAGCGCGCCAGGCCCCAGAGCTTCATATATCTTTTTGTACACGAGGGGCGGATGGCAATGGGCGTGACACTTAAACAAACCAAGATTATGATAATAGAAATGCAAGCAGAATGTTCTTAAGCATTTTTGTCTTGTTTGCATAAATTAGCTTTGGAATTTATTGCTCAGAATATGATGAAATGGTCGACCCTCAAACCTAAAGAAATCGGAAATGGGCAAGGGATATATTATATATATATGAAGCAACCTCATTTAACAAACAGATAGAGGAGTGATCAACTTCATTAAATATTGGTACAAATAAAAATTTCAATTAGGACATTGAATCATAGCTCGAAAACCGAAACTACTCAGAATCGAATATTTCAGGTTTTGCATACTCCAAGTCTACCTCAAAAGCGAAAGGGAAATTCATTTCAAATGGCCTTTTGGCCACTTCAAACAGCAATTATATGTTTTATTTTATACACTGATTTCATACAGAGTGCATATCTAATGCCGAGTAGTGGTCCGTGTGTATGTTTCTGTTTGTCTGTGTGTGTGATATCAGAAACGTTGAGTGGCTCACAGCAACACTTCTGCTCGTTGGCCACTTCGGACTAGAACACTCTTGCTTGTTTCGAATATAATTTATTTTCATTTTGAATATGTATATAAATATGAATTTGTACTACAAATTAATTTGATTGCGTCTATTGCTTGCATTACAAAAATTAAGAGTAGTGAAAAAATGGGTAAAAAATGTGCTTAGCTAGTAGTATAAAACTAAAACTCGCTGCTGATAATCGATTGCAAGTAATTATCTGTTGGGCTGGTATTATTCGGGGTGTCAAGGATGTACCTTGATAAAGGAATGCGTAATTGCAGCTTCGTAGCTTCGTAGCTTCGTAGGTATCGTTAGATATTAGCTTTGACACAATTTGTTGACACGGACAACAAGCGATACAATTTCCTCAGATTTGATATGGGTGTGAAGCACAGCTCATTTGAGTTGCACCAACACCATGAAGTAGGTAACAACAGCACCGAGCACCTGCAATTTACAAAATATTATACATGTTGATCACTAGGACAGAGCAATGCATACCGAGGCAAACAAATCCAGAGAGACAGTAAAGAACTTTGCACCCGATATGCTCATAGCCTTTTGACACTGTTGGCAAACGATCTGGACAAAAGTTTTGGCCTCCTCAGAGCCGTCATACCAATGACAAGAGTAGGCAGCCTCCATCACAGACGAGCTCTATGTGCGGGCATATTATATTAGTTACTCTGCGAACACCATTCATGCTTACTCACCTCTTCAATCAGACGGTTGCCAAAAATGCAGAAGTGAAACACCTGAGCCAGTGCGTAGCCCAAATAGCCAATTACCGTAAACGCATACACATTAACGCCATTGATCTTGGTTGCCTGATAAGCCAGCAAGGTGAGCATAATGGTCGAAACAAGCATGTGCAGCAGTAGGGCAGCTCCGTAGGTATCTCCGATGGCAGCCACCAAACTAAAGATATTAAAGAAAATAATGAGAGTGCGCCACTTTACTACACAAAAATGATCGATTTTTATCGATAAGCATATGGACTCGTACTACTTATTATATATTTATATATACATCGCTGAACGGACAGACGGTCGGACATTCAGAAGGAGGAACGGACATGGCTAGATCGACTCAGTTTATCATTCTGTTCAAGAATATATATTCTTTGTGAACATCAATTTTCACACAACCGTCGTAACCCGAATTACCATTATCTGAAAGAGATCTTATTGTATAGTTACAAGATAAATCATGCATTAAAATATAGATCTATCGGAAAAAAGGCTACATTTGCATCACTGATGCGCAATCAAATTGTATTGGAGCTTTTCCCAAAGATGCGGCACTGAACTCACCGGACGACGTGCTTGTGACGCTCCACCCAATACTTGATAGCACTGCGGACCATCATTTCCTGTTTTTTGGTGAGTCCATTGGGATTATTGCCCATGCCGTTGCCATTGCCATTTCCACCAGTATTGAAGGACTGCAGCGTGGATGGCGCCCGAAACTGGGCTCCCCAATCTGCTTTAGTGCTGTAGATACCTGTCATGTCCATGTCGGTGACGGGCTCCTTCTCTGTATATAAATACAAGCTAAAGCTTAAGCAACCAATGCTCGACTTACGTCAAATACCACGCACCCTCATTATGTATTAGCTCCGACTTAGAGTTGGCCGAGAGCGATCTAAACAGAGCGGCCGAATTGGGTCTGTAGGTGTCGAGGGAAGCGGACAGCTCCATTAGTGGCTTCATTATGCCCTTCAGATGCTGCAATTGCTCACAGGCGAAAATTAGCCAAGAGCAGAACATAACGTCGCACAAATTCGAATGCACCATGGAGAAGAGTACGTAATAGACCTGGAGTACGAAGCTGATCATGTAGAACATGCCGTGACTGGCATCCCACGGATAGAAGGCCTTAATGGGCAGCCTGGGTATCTCAACAGTTATACTTGAGTTCGTCTCCTTATCAACTGCGAATTTCACACTGTCCCCAAAGAAAGTAATCGTTGTCCAGGCCGTTGCGGATGCGAACGTTGTCAGCATTACCAGAAAGAAGAGCTTTCGCATTTTAGCCAAGGCTATGGAATGATAGCGAGCATCTGATTCCGCAAACAGGGGATGCGTGTTGGGCTGGTTCCAGATGTTTAAAGTTCTAACGGAAACAAGCTTATATTTACAGTTCGCAATCTCCTGAGTACTATCTTTGTTCACCTGTAAAAGTTCTTTTGATTCACGGCCAGATAGACGAACTTTACAATACAATGCGTAAAGAATAAAGTTGTTATCGTATTTCCGGACAGCTCATTGACCTCTTCGGCATTCAGCGCTAGATTAACCAAGATAAATGCTATGTGCATTATGATCACTACCAAATGAACCGATGAGTAAATCCTCTTGAAAAAGATGCTCCCTCCAGTAAAGCTGTGCATAAACAGTCCCGAGTATCTCATTGCCCGAATGTTGGGCATCAGATCGGCAACCAAGCCCGTGTACTTGCTGGGCTGCATTGATGTGGCCATCTTGTCACAAGATCCGTAACAAAGTTAGATGTTTTCTTTTTATCCTTTGATCTGTATGTAAAATAAAAAGTGCTTAATAAGGCGTCCCAGTCGGTTACATATTCAAGTATTCATATTTCCATCATTTTTTAATTCACTCAAATGTAAAGTTCCTTGATCACGTTTAAATAATTGTCAATAATTCAGCTTTGAAACAGCTATCGAACTACTGCAGTGGCTCAGTAATTAGCTTGATGTCAATAAGTGAATGTAAATTGCTGTGGATATCGCTGCTGGTTAACTTGCCTGCTTCGAGTCTTCGATGGTAATGAAAACACAAATCTCGCGGCACTGAAAGTTTGCTAGGAAATCAAATTTCCCTTCACTCATTCATTGGTTAAATACATACTGAGTACATGTAAATCCAAGACCTCGACGGACGTGGACTTTTCAAAATAAAATTCACACGCAACGCCTACACCCAACGCCGCAGTTGGTTGCGCCTAACTGCTTAATACTCGTTCCTGCTTTCAAAATATCAAAACTTATTCAAAAATCGGATTATATATTGATGACACTAACTCTGCTCCGCCCTGCAGAACTGAACGAATGTGCTTCAAAGTCTACGAAGTCTTTAGAGACGGCCAGGCGGATAGCACGTCAGGCAGTGTATAAAACCAATATACTCATTTGAAATCGTGAACGAACATAAAATCTGGATTTTCAGGGGCCAAGTACATAAGGCAAGGACACGTCCGTTCCACACTAGTAAAGCAAGCGGACTTTATTGGTCCCTTCTGCTCTGCTCTGTCCCTGACACTATGACCGTCTGTGCATGTTAATGAAAAGCTATGGCCTATACAATTTACAGTTGGCTATAGTGGACAGACTGTAAGATTCCCACAATTAAATTACAAGCTACAAAGTTGCGCCCCTGTCTCTCCTGATAAATGCGTAATGTGCAATTGCAAAGTGTGCCATTGGCTTCTTTAGTTGCTTCTTAAAGCATCTGTTATATCCATATTTTAGGCACATCGATTATTTTCTGCTAAAGCTAGTTGGCTGATGATTTATTCTATTATGTATTTCACATATATGAGTACATAAGACTTAGTAATGCTTTGACAAAACGGCAGTCGTCGACATCCCAATTGCCCTGCAATTGTCATTAATGTGGCTGGTAGACGATATAATTATAAATTAGGTGGATAACTAATTTGAAATATAAATATTCGTACATCCAAGCATATGGTTACATTTTGTGTGTGCATGACGGTTGGACTGTCCACATGAAAAATTAGAAATCAATATCAAATATGGAATCAAAGCAGTTTCGTGTGCTTGTATGTATTTCTTTGTGTGTGCCCCGTTCTACTCAAAATCTAAATTTATTCGCAAATTACTTTCAAGCTACGTGGCCTTCGAGAAATGGGGACTGAACAAATGTTTAACAAAGCGAACATCAACAACAACAACAACAATAATAGACTGATTGAAAGTACATGTAACAAAATATCTCTACAAAAATGTCTATGTGTGTGTGTGCGTATATATGCAGAGCTAAGTGTGGCCAATGTAGCCTTTTTCCTGCCAGATCAAAATATCTCTACAAATATGCCTATGCGCGTATATGTGTAGCGTTCAGTGTGGCCGATGTAGCCTTTTTATACCCTGATCCCATTGAAAATGGGAAATCAGGGTATAATGGTTTTGTGCAAATGTATGTAACAGGCAGAAGGAGGCGTGGCAGACCCCATAAAGTATATATATTCTTGATCAGGATGACAAGACGAGTCGATTGAGCCCTGTCCGTCTGTCTGTCTGTCCGTCTGTCCGTCTGTCCGTCTGTCCGTATGTGTGAACGCGTGGATCTCAGCATCTATAAGAGCTAGAGACTTGAAATTTTTTTGTAGGTCCGTGTATAGCACGCGCAGGTCAAGTTTGTTTCAAATATTCGATAACTATTCCCATTTAATTGTTATCGAATAAAAACATAATTGAAATGCAGTTAATAAATTATATCTCGATCGTCTTAAGAGCTAGAGCCTCCAAATTTTGTATTTAGTTTTATGTATATTTTATGCAATTTTGATTTTTGTTGGATTTTGGATACCGGCTCCAAATTCCCCAAATTCTTAGAATTTAAGTTTAGTTGGAACTAGGGCCATTATGTGAAGGCGTTTGCATCTCAACCAAGCCAATAGGATATGTAGATCATATGCTGAAAATTTCATTAAAATCCATTAAGTAAAACAGAAGTTATTAAACAAAACGTTTGGCCAATTTGCAAAAGCACATGTCAGCAGCGCCACGCGCACGCATTTTTCCTATGCGTGTGCACACATACATTCAAATGCTTGTATTCTTTTCTATTCCAAGAATTGATTGCGATTGAATTGTGCTGAATTATTAGCTGCTACTTATGTTCAAATTTGCAACTACTCGTGTAAGCTCGGCAGTGGCTGCGTTGGTAGAGGCGGCGCTCGTGTGCAGCGCGGTCCTGGTTCGAGACCAGTGCAGATAAAGCATTTTTTATTGTTTTATTTATTTTTTAATTATGAAGTGGCGGTGTTGGTAGAGTTGGCGCACGTTGCGCAGACAATCCGGGTTCGAATCCTGGTCTCGCAATGTCATTTTTTATTTATTTTCTTTTTTTTTTTTGAATACTCGATACAAACTACAGAAAATATTAAAAAACTCAGAGGACTGGGATCAGGGTATCTCCTAGTCGGGCACCCCGACTAGAGCTTTCTTACTTGTTCCTGCCAGATCTGTGCTTTTTTACATGTAACAAAATATCTCTACAAAAATGTCTATGTGTGGGTGTCTCAGTGTGTATCTGCGTATGTGTGTAGCGCTCAGTGTGACCGATGTAGCCTTTTTCCAGCCAGATCATTCCCTTTTTACACTGGCTAACAACGCATATGTCTTCCTTGAAAAAACGATTCCTTATCTATTTGATTTTATGAAAAAATGGTGAATATGCCATGAGCTAAATATTGCGATATCGTTTTTAATACATTTATTAAAGTCAAAGCGCAGAAAATCCGTTTAGTTGATTGACATGTATCAAGCTGTGCTCATCAAATTCTATTTTTATAGCTGGCAAATTTAGTCTTTCCGTCTTTCTGCTTAACCATTTCTGGGAACGCAAAGCATTTCGCCGATATTAAAGTTAGAGATTTTGTATTACAAATATAGACTTGTGTAGCATGGGCATTAAGGAAGCTTATAACTCATCCACCTCAGATTGGCCTATATTTTATATAAAAACAAAACGTTTTTAACAAATTTAGCTTGTTTTGTGTATCCCAAGAAAAAAAGTTGTCTGATATGTAAACAAGGATAGCTGCGACCCCTTTAGTGGTTGACAGAAAACTAAGAGAACTAATAAAAAATGCTCAGTTTTTTATTGTAAATTCTTTTGTTCACTTCTTCCATATTTCTTTCATAGTATTCTTTTGCTGTTGGCAGACTCAGTGATGCTGTCAGTGACGCCAAGGAAATGTTGACATTGTTATCCGAAATATAGGAAAGAAGAGAAATTACAGAACTGGCATAAAAAGCGTAAAATTTATTATTATTTATTTCGTAAAAGTGCGAAAGATATCTAAAAATAAAATATCCAGAGAATGAGAGATCATAAATTCTGTTAGGACTGCCGAGTATGTGGCTATGCATGCTTGTGCCTGTCTGTTTGCTTTGTTCTCGCTGACAGTCAGGCCGGAAGTGGAGGGAAGCACCTTCATGGCTCCATGCCGAGACAGCGGCAAAAGTTTAACATTAGATTTATATGTCATTTGTTATTGGTGCTGTTGTTGGTGTCTTGGTATCGTATTCGCTGCTCAGCATAAATCTTGGCTTTGCGTTTGTGTGTGGGCGTGTGTCTGGGTATGGCTGTGTAATCAGGTCAATGCTTTTACCAAACCTTTGACCATCTTCTCAAAAAAAAGAAGCTCTCACTACTCTACTATTCCTTATACAGCACGCTACTATGTACCGTATTTGTATCTGCGTAGTCTGCATATGTGCGGCTGTGTGGGTTGCTGCCTACCACAAGGTTGACAACGCGCAAACTAAACGCGCTTTGCTCCTGCGGTTGTCTAAATAAGTAGATTATGGCCATTGTAGAAAATAGTTGTTACTATTGTTGCTTTTGTTGTTACCAGTTTTAGATTCAAAGAAGTTGTTCAGTCGCCCAGTGCGCATGTCTGCCAAAGAGAAAGAGAGAGAGGAAGAGAAAAACATAGTAGAAGAGGAGATACGGTATAAGAGTAACGTATCGAGGGAGACATACAAGATTTCCATGGTGCCAGATGGTTGTAGGTTATATAAGTCTAGCGCAATCGCAGTACCACAATTAGTTTATAACTTTATAAGTAAACTATATTGAAATTATTATAAATAATTGAACTAGATAGAGACTATTTCTTTCTCAAGTCCAACTCTTTTACTCTAGCTCAAAATCTACTCGGTTTTAGCCATAAATTAAAGTGAATTCCAGCTGAGCTTAATGAAAACCAATAGAATAATATTATTTTAAAATTCTTTGGCATTTTTAGTCGACATCTTATAGCAATAATAATCTTGTCCCAGCAATTATCACCTATCTGGCAACTTCCGTTGTCGGCAATATTCCCCACGTGCGTATTGCAAAAGCTATAAAAAACGCACAGCATATGCAACAAGGGTCACGCTTTGCTCTCGACTGCGAGCTCTCTTTGGCTGGCGCTCTCTCCCATGCACAGATGCCAAAACAAGAACAGAGCAGCAGCAGCAGCAGAACAACAGCAACAACAACAATAACAACTGTTATAAGATCTCAGTATTTGAAATAACTTCGATTCGAAGCCAGTCAAAAATGGTCCACCGACGCGACATGAACCGTCAGCAGCTTCCGCAGCCGCAGCCTTGTTAGCCTCGGAAACCAAACTCGCAAAACGTGTACGTGTGTGTGTGCGTGAGTTGTATCCATGTCCCTGCACGTATCTGTGTATGCGTTGCCAACAAAATCAGACCAAATGTGAAGTGGCAAAGTGCCCCAATATGTTCTTCCCGCTGCCTAAAGCTGAAAGAGCGCGAGGAAAATAAATAGTTAAAGCATTTCAATAAAGTTATGCAAGCAAAGCAGAAAATATTGATACATAGGAATATTTAAAATGATAAATAAATACAGATATTCGTACAGTATCAGAGCAAAGCAGGAGAATCAAAGTCATGAAAACTAGCGTTAAAAAAGTTAAGCAAGAAAAGTTAGTATAAGTCTTTGTATCCGTGTGAATGTGTGTGTGTGAGTTTCGGTGTGTGTATGTGTGCGAGTCTGGGTGTGGGGAGTCGATGTAGGTGTGTTTGTGCACGGATTTATGCAGCGTTAGTTACATAAGGTATCATCATTATCAGCAGCAACAGAGACAACATCTTCAGCATCGATACCGCTTATTGGCGCGCATATGTCGCGATGGTGTGGCCCCAGACGGAGCATGTTACAACGGCCAACGGGCAACGGGCAACGACCAACGACCCACGGCCAATGGCAATGAGATGATATACAAAAAACAAACCTCTTGACTCAATAACTTAATATTCCAAGTAAAGAGATGCCCTCAAGCTTTCGATTTCTAAGAAACACAGTTGCAGGCTATATTACATATGATATTAATGATTAACTATATTGGCTGAGGTCTTCATGAAAATTCATAATTTAGCAGAGCAGAAGTCAAGTTCAATGGACTCCTCGCTAATCGAGATGCGTCTTGTTTATAGTTATTTGTGGTATAAAATATTTTGTCAGTGATTAAACATAAAATGGCAACAGCGAACCACTCCTCAAGCGAAAAATGAAGAGCAAATCCAAGAGAAATTAAAGTTGAATTAAGCTTGAATTCATCTAAATCAACATTTTTATGTTTTTTTTTCATGCTACAGCAAAATGGCTACATAGAGGACGCACGTGCAGGTTGTAGTTTTTTTGTTAATTGCGACGAATCGAATCATGCTATAGAGACAGACAAAAAGGTCGCCCTGAAGAGACAGCCACGTGACAGCAACAATAACTAAACAAGTCCCTTAAGCTTTGGCCCTTTAGCCATCCGATGGCAGCAGTTTTGTTCCCACGTTCTTCTGTTATTTAAACAATATTGAAAAAAGCAATAAAAAAGAAAGAATATTGTGTTGCTGCCAGCATTAGACGAGTGCCAACTGAAGCTGCCACCACCAAGCAACGCCGACAACAAAACGTAGCGTTAAATAAAAGACAACAAAAACACAATAACAATCAAATGCATAATGATGATGGATTGTCTGTTTTGTTGCAATCTGTGTGCAAAGCGAAAACAAGAGTCACAACAACAGCAACAACAGCAACAACAGCAACATCAACAACATCAATACCAGCAGTAACAACAATCTCGGGTTCGCGGAACTTAACGTGCAAGTGCAAGCTGCACTAAAAAAGAAAGGTTATTATACATTTCTTCTACTCTCTATTTCTTATTGTGTACAGCTACATCTATTATATTTATATTGCTTCCGGCATTATCAAGATGAGCAGGCGCCGCCTCTCTATGCCTTGCACAAGTCTTTCTTTTCCTCCTGCATAACTAAAATTTAATTCTTAAGGGATAGCCAGAGTGTCTAAATTTGATGGAGCTGTGCTCATCTTTAGAGTGCTCAAATATGGTCAGTATAGGGCAAGCATATCTCAATGTAGCTAGTATTTAAAATATTCTCTAAGTAAACTCAAATTGTTGACTATATAATCCTTTAGATCAGCTTCAACTTGCAAGCCAATTTTATTATTATCTTTATATAATTGAAGATGATGAAAATCTGAATATTTAACATACTTATAATCTCGAAAACAAACCTAATTCGAAGATTATGCACCATTAGTTTAATTGTCATTTAAAAAGAACTAACATTATATATTATTTGTGATATATTGATATATATATAGATACCTGTAAATTATTTAATTATTAAGCATTTTCACTTGGAAATTATTGATTTGTGGCTAGCTTACTTCGACATCGCATTATTTTATTCCTTTGAAATGTGAAGGTATCGCTTTGTAGTTACACCCTGCGACTAATCACCAAGGCAATTTAATGGCCACCTAAGACACACATATGTATAATTTGGAACACGTCAATAGCTACGCAGCGCTGAAGGGAGCAAACACAAAGAGAAAGTCGTTGAAAAAACTTACGAGAATTTAGCTGACCATCACATTCCTGCCAGCTCCAAATACATTATTAATGCAGTATATAAACTTACAACAACTGACAAGAAAAGTTTACATTGACCTTGGGGTTAGCTTTACAAAATCGTTCATAAGTTATTTGTATTGGCATGTCGACACAGCAAGAGACAAAGGATCTTTCCCAGGCGACAATCAAAACAATGAATATAACAATCACAACATCATTTACACAGCCATTCGCATTCCATCAAAAATGCTCATTTGATTGGCTGGCTAATTTTAAGAGCAACTGCGAGACCTATTTCAAAGGGTTGACATCTCAAAGAGGGCGTAGCTCCTCCGTCATTTCAACGCTTATAAAGCATAAAAAGCTTTGATAATGATGATGAAAAGACGAGTAAAACAACTGCATAATATTCATTGATTGGTCAACTTTGTAATGATATCAAGAGTTGAGGGTCAACAGAGTTCATCTGCAAATCTGTGTAGTCGCAGTTCAAAGACCATAAAATATATTTAAATATTAAATAAATATAGAACCGTTTAAGATTCTCTTTTTGCAAAGATCAATGAAATATATTTATGAATTATAATTCTATTATATTTTATATTTTCTATATATTATATTTTCTATATATTTCTATATATATATATTAATGGAACAAGCGTAAATGTTGGAAGAGATCTAGGCATCCCTTTAGGCTGTTCTAATAGCTTCGATATATTTAAAGAATAAAATCAAGATTTGATGTTTTCCTTTGATAAAACATTCAATCAGTTAATTAATCAAAACCGCGTTGTTTCTGTCTTGGAGTAGTTTAAATAGCGAAAAGCGTTCATAAATCTTACGACGAGATCGATTGTTGGCAAATATTTGACTAATTGCAAACGAGTTAAGCATACAACCAAAAACACACAACAAAAGCAAGCCTAATTAGCAAAATGTTAAATAATTAGCTCGAAAGCCAAAAGGTGAGATGATTTAATTTTGCAAACGTTTACTCAGAGAGCACAAATTTGTGGAAAACAAAACTTATTAATTAAAAATGTAAGCGAAGCAAAGCTCAATTATAATTTAATTAAACGACTCCACGCAACGCTCTTTGAGCAGTGCTTTGCCCACCTAGAGCTTTAGTTGCCAAAGAGACCAAGGGCTTGCCACTAAGCTGAAAAGTCAATTACGCAATATATGTTCTAGAGGAGCATTGTAGCCATCAGACGCCATTTTCAGGTGAAATTCAAATGCATTAGCGACGCTGGCAATGGCACATAAACACCAGCGCACCCACCAGGGACAAACTAATCAAATAAATGGCATAGCGCCTGCAGCTCAATCCCTGCTGCACGGTTTGTTTGCTCAATGTCTGCATTAGTGCTGCCCATTTAGCCTTTTCCAGATTCTGCTTCTATTCTAAACCCATTGAAAACTAGAATACGGAGTTTAATGGGTTTATTAAATTGTATGTAACTAGCCCAAAACGCATATAAATACATCCATGATTAGCAGCAATAATCGAGACCCACAGTCTGTACATCAGCTCTTATAAATGATCGATTTTGTATCCAGTAATCGATAACTTCTCTGCACTTGTGGTATTTCGATGCTACTAAATAAAAATTTTCTGTACAAATAAAAAAAAATAATTTTTAATTCAGAAAGAGCTGCTCCTCATTGCAGTTAGTATATCTGCCAGTTGACCTCTCCCCATACTCAGCTCATTCAATCTATAAGAAATCATCTCATCGCTCTTATTACCTCTTGTCGAAATCTTTCAAATCTGTTCCATTGAGATCACTTGTTATACAAGAAACGAGTCGACCTTATAGCTGGGGCAATCGAAATACTCTTTAAGTGAAATATTAATAAACAATAATAGGAAAACAAGTTTATCACAATTTATATTTCTTTCAAATTTGTTTAGACTCCTATCTCTCCATTAGGCTTGCTCAGCTGTGTTAGGCAGCTGGCAGTAGTGGTATACACACCTTATCCATATTCAACATGAATTCAAAGCTATAACCCATACGTTCACACTCTGCGGCGTCAAACTGCATTAGCAAATGGCTTAAAGCAGATGCTTTATGCTCGCTCCCCACACATTAATCATACGCCCCATGTGATGCTTATTGATGCTCGTTAAGAAGCCGCCCAGAAAAGTAGGCAATGAAAACGGGAAAACTGCTCAGTAAGTCATATAAATGCCATAAGCGTTAGTCAAGCTGAATTGAACCAGAATTAAATTTAAATTAGGCCTCGATTGGCCTAATAACTCGAAATCTGCTTAATAATACAATAAATTAATAAACCTTTGTTTCAACTGTATATAATAATTTAAATAATGGAAAATGATGTCATGCATGTGCGTTATCCCAGCTCGTTCTTACAGACTTGCAAATCATCATTATTTATTAAGGCTGCAATATAAGGGTCATTTAGAGTCGGCTTATTGGCTGATATGTGTCTTGCTTGTTTGGCTTATAAATAGAATCAAAATTTGTTGTCTTCGTGGCAGAAGCTTTATCGATAGCCAAAATTAAATGGAAACCGAATATTATTATGCTTCATCGCACTATAGTGCGTGGGTAGGCGGCTGGGTGTATGTGCAGCGGGTGCCATTAGGCAAGCATCAGCACGCGGTAATTTTACGGATTTGATATGTGGCATTTGAGGGATTTGGTTTCGGGTAAGTCCCAAGCTCCCTGCTCAGCGAGGCGCAAACACAAAGACAGAGTAGCGACGCGCGTGGGCGGCAGTACGTGTTGCCAGGAAGTTATTTTTAGATTTACTCTCATTCACCCACCCACGCGAGAAGAGCTTAGCAGCATCGCTTTGGGGCAGAAAATAGTTAAGTTGCCATTTGTGTGTAAGTCTAAGTGTGTGTGTGTGTGTGTGTGTGTGTGTGGATGGATGTGTGTGTGGTGTATACGTACATCTGTGGATCTGTATGGAGAAAGTGTGCTCCAGTCCGCATTATTACAACGCGAATAAGCATACTTTGCCTTGCCTTGTCTTGTCTTGCCTTGGCTGACCTCCTTTCTCCTTACATTTCTGTCGACGTTCACAGATGGTTCGTTCCTCTTCTAATTAACCCTTTTATCAACATGTTTTGCCAATTACACTTGTTTCCCATTTTCAAGCCATGGCAACACGTTGGCCTATCCCATTTTTCTATTCAAATTGACCCTGTCAAATAAAAGTAGTTTGATTAACCTCTTTAATTTGAAGAAATATATATATACATATATATATACGATATTACAACTGAACTTATATTAAAACCGCAAATCGCAAACCTCTTTGTACACAAAAAGAACACATCCAGAAATTGCTTCCACGAAAGCAAAGAAGCTTCACACTTAAAGTTAGTTTAAACATCGACTATTCTAATATTTGTCAATGATGCCAATGCAATTGTTAGATGTAGAGGATGTACCTCGCACACGTACCTACTCACACATGTTTACAAACACATAAAAATGATAAATGATAAATGCATGCCAATATATAGTAGAGATTTAACGGATAACGCATCGCTCCTCGCAGTGGTCTAATTATTTGTTTGGTTTTTCTTTTTGATGGTAACGTTTTTGGATCTGACTACGTTGTTCCATCTCATCCTCGTCATCGTCCTCATCGTCATCCTCCTCCTCCTCCTCCTCCTCGTCGTCGTCGTCGTCGTCGTCGTCGTCATTGTCATTGTCATTGTCATCATCGCCGTCGTCGTCCACGCCCACGTCCACGTCCTCGTCGTCGTCCTCCTCCTCCTCCACGTTTACATTATTCACCTTTTTTTGATTTCGATCTTTACCATGTTGCTGTGCCAATATGCGTTTACTATGAGCCATCTCCAAGTTAATGTCGACCCAATCATAGAGATAGTCATAGAGCAAAAAGTGATTTCGAAATAAAACCTTAAAGAGCTGTCGCAAATATACGTAATCGGGTTGCTCAGTAAAGTGCAAGCTGCGACAATATTTCATGTACATGTAAAATTCGGTGGGCACACCGGAACAAAGTATATTTAATGGCAGCGTTGACTTGCTCTCGGCGATTTTCTCATACTTCTGAATTCGCGTAGCAGCATTGATGCCCTGCCAAGGTAGGCGACCACGCAAAAAGTAGAGCAGCAGATAACCAACGGACTCCAGATCATCTCGTCGCCCCTGCTCCGCATAATGGGCGTGCACAGAGGCGTATCGAGCAGTGCCTATGAGCTCGTGGCGTTCATAGTAGTTGATATGTGTACGGGTGCTTGGGCGATAATATCTTTTGGCTAGGCCAAAATCAATCATGAAAACACGAGTTCGCTGACTGCCCAAGCCCATTAGAAAGTTCTCGGGCTTGATGTCGCGATGCAACAGGCAATTCATATGCAAATATTCCACGCGGGCCAGAATTTGATCCGCCAGCATTAGGGTCGTCTTTAGACTAAAGTTTCGCGCGCAAAAGTTAAGCAGATCTTCCAAGGTAGGACCCAATAAGTCCAACACCAGCACATTATAGATGCCCTCGGTGCCGAAGTAACGAATGTGCGGGAAGCCAACGCCGCCTCTAAGTATATTATATATCTTCGCTTCACGCGGCAGCTGTGGATACTTGACTGAACTGCTCTCCAGTTTTACAGCCACTTCTTCGCCGCAGTGTAGGCCAGAGGCACGATATAGCTCCCCGAAGGATCCGCTGCCAATTGGACTCAAAAGTCGATACTTGCCACCAACAATAATGTCCCGTAGACCACCACGCTTCGAGGACTTGACAGATTTTAATTGCGGCTGTAACAGCTGACATGTAAAGTGTAGTGTGGATTTGGATATCCAAGTAGCCAACATTGATTTTCATGGATATCTTACTTGTGCCATCCTCTCGTGCTCGGCTGGGTCTTCGCTAGATGTTAAGGGAATGTATTTAAAGTGTCGCTTGCATGACTTGTGTGGAAATATATTATGTCAATATTACAAAAAATAATATATACTGCAAAAAACCATAAAGTCAAGGGTATACAGACTTTTATAATACCATTGAAAAAATAACACAAATGCCCCAGTGCATTGCTCTGTTATTATATTAAGCCCCATTCAGTGCCCAACATAATTCTGGGCAGATAATCACGCCACATAAGCCTTCTCTCATATAATAAATTAAAAATAAACTAATACTTTAACAATTTTAATACGCAATTTACGATTCTGATTCGTGAAAGCAATTAGGATGGCAGGCCTAGCCATGCTGTGAGTCCGGATGTAATCTGCGCGCTGATTTATGGATCAGAAATTGAAAAGCTCCCACTACATTTACAGCAGCTCCGACTATACACAGTCCCACATCGCATACAGGGATAAACTAACAATCTCTCTCTCTCTCTCTGCCACTCGCTCTCGTATCTGAACAGCTCTCAATACATATTTTTAAAGCCGCGCCCTAAGCTGAACTACACATTTTGTCTACCTAATTTATAAAGCAGCCATTTTTTAATACACATTCAATTTGTGGAACGCTATCCGGTCACGTACCACATCAGCATAATTTCGACGCGTTTCGGCAATTTAGACACTTTCCGTAGGTATGCCTTCACGCCTCCTCCAACTTGGAGTCCCCTCCAAGTGCACACTTGTTGTGGCTGCCGGCAACAGCTTAGACATATTAAAATTCTAAAACAGCAACTAAAATTCAATATCGCTAAACGTAGAGCGAAAAGCATTTGGCATGCTCAATACGATTCCAGCATTTCCCTCTACGAATATTTAGAAACGCTAATCCCGCAGTATTTATAAATGTCCTAAATGTAAATGTTTTGTGGTTGTTTAAGCCATTCGAGCTTCTTTAAGCATGCTCAATTCAGTGGGCAATGAAATTATTAGAAATTGAAATACTTTGTTAAAAGATATGGAAGAGTCAGAGAGAGCATTGGCTGATCTAAATTGTCGATTTAGAATCGATTTATTCCTGTTCAACTGCCTCTCTATCTGTCGCTATATAAACCCATAAATGCTGAAGACCTGAAAACGTATGTCTCTGCTTAACACGCTCAGATCAAAATTGATTTCATCCATTTCGTAAAGTTTTCTGTCAGTGTTCAGGGTATATCAGAGTCAGGCACACCCGACTCTTACGTGTATTATAAATATATAAGCCCCAAATTCAGTATACACGAGAGGCAGTGTGAATGGAACGGGTGCACATATCAGCTCGTGCACGACACAGGCTGAGAACCGAGTCATCTGGCTTGAATTTAAATGATTGAATTTTGCATAAACTAATTTCTTGCCCAGAGCTCAGGCTGGAGATGGGGGTCGTTTTTCGGCTGGTAAAATAAAACCAGTTGGGACTTCTTATTTGTTGACATTAGCTCAAGCATCGTTGAGTTTGTGATATGAGCCTGAGCTAAAGTCCTTCAGCGAAAATAATTTCACTCCATGAATATACAAGTCCCTCGCCCAACAAAGCTGCTGGATAATATTTTTCAAGAGCTTCTCACGAGATTTTTGCTTTTTATTTGTACAACTTCAACATTTATCGAACACTTTCTAACACTAAAACAGAAGTTCCTTAAAAGCAGCGGAAGACTTCAAACCAATCGACAGTTATAATGATTAACTGAATAATCATTTCGCTAGCTTAAAACTCGCTTAAAAGTTTAGTCCACATTTTTATTGACTTTAGTATTAGTGCTGTTGAGTGAGAACACATTATTTGCAGGAACTACAAAAAAGTTCAAACAGAACAAATTCTTCTGCTAGCGCCCACCAACCCACAGAACTTTAAAAAAATGACTAAATGAGCTATAAAATGCATTGCAGAGTGCGTTGTCAGCTGAGTTTAGTTTAAATGATGTAAATACAAATCTCAAACATTCAGTGTGGACTAGTCGAGACTGTCCGACTGTTAGCTTCAGCTGTTTTTATATACATATTTACTTATATATTGAACCAATTTCTAGAATAAATATTGTTAAAGTAATTCTTCCACTTTCTTACTTATTCTTAGTATGCTTAATATAAGACGCATATATAAGTTGTATTTTATAGGAGAAAAAACAGATGGAGCTAGTGAAGGAAAATAAAACAATATGACTAGAGTTAGAGATGTTAAGGCTGATATCAAGCTGCTTGCTTGTATATTAATAAAATTTAAGCTCGACTTTAGTTCTAATACCTTGGCGGACTAATTGACAACTGTCTACGGTGTGTTGCGAAATATGTTATACATTTAAGGAATAAAAATACTGTAAACGTCATTTAGCAGTAGCTTGTCAAATGCAAATTAATTTTTATTTATACCTACTAAGACTTAAACAATCATATTTTAATTACTAAAATTTATTCATCTATCTTTCAGAATGTATTTGGAATCCCAAAGAGGCAATACATATTGAAGCTATGCCTTTTTGTCCAACAGCCAACAGTTGGACTAAAACGATAATTAATTAAATATATTTAATTGTCTAAGATATTATAAATAAAGAAAGCAAACTGGCGTCGTTCAAGCGGAAAACCGACAATAGTTGCAATTACAATAGCAATATAATGTGGAGTAGTACAATATCGCCAACAAATTCTAAGAAGCTATTGATCGGTAGTACAAGAAGCGTTGATTATGTCGGTGATAGTGCGAAAACAGCAACAGCAACAGCAACAACAGCAGCAGCAGGATTATTCAATAATAAAACAGCAGGAGCAGCTATTAAAGGAGCAACAGCGAAATCGCAACAAAAGGCAGCAGCAGCAGCAACAGCAACAACAACAACAACACCAGCAAAAACAACAAAAATCTCAATTGAAATGGAGATACATATACAAAACAAGTGCATTTCGGCATAGCGTATCACTCTGGAGGGTGGTGCGGAGCCCCCATGGCTGCAGGGCCCCCTTAAAGCAGCATTTTTGGGGGCTTCTGGCGTCGGCAAAACAAGCATACTACAGGTAACCTATTAATGCGTAAAACAAAGATAAAGATACAGGTGCACGCATACTAAATGGACATACATTGCCAAGCTTAATTGGAAAACATTCCAATATCAAGTACTTTTGGCATTTTATGTAACAAGCTTTTTCAGACTTAATTCGGTCTCATTAAAACTATGTTGTTTATGAGAGGGTTAAACATTTAATTACCGTCCACATCTACCGCGCAGCCTGAACCACCAACTCTCTCTCGCCCTATCCCTCTCTCTCGCTCCCTCTGTTTCGCTAATGTAATGAAATTTAAATGCATTTGAATGTGGAAGAACCGCTAATTCGATTTCCGCTTCGCCGATGCGTCACATCGCTGCATTTCAGGTCTGTGTGGCTTAAAAGTTATAATTAGAGAAGGGAGAACCATTGTTGGGTGTTGGCAGGACTCGGTTTTCAGTGTTTTCCCTGCACAATAGGACCTGTTTGCCTGCTCACCTGTTTGTTAAAATGTTATAGCAAAAATCAATTTTCCATATAAAATACATAGGACACCGAGACTGTCCACATAAAATGCCCTGAGACCTTTGAAAATATAAATTCAGGGTATAAAGGCAGCGGAAGGCACATCTTGATGCCAATAAAAGTTATGCAACATTTTATTTCACACAGTAAAGTTGAATATAAAGTGAAATGATTGAAGGGTATCTTCCAGTCGAGCAGTTCCGACTAGAGCACGTTTACCTGTGTTATACTCGTTCACGAAAAGAAAAGAATTGGCGGCTCTGTGCACCGTCCATCTGTCTGCATTCACACAAAGCATTTTGCCGCTATTAAAGCTTGGGACTTGACATTTGGAACCTTAATAACCTCAATTAATATAATGGATACGCCCACTAGATGCGCAGTAAGACGGTCATATCTTTTAAAACAGCGATATTATTTTAGTAACTATTGAAGCTGGAGATTTGAAATATTAAATTCGAATTCTTTTGCATTATAAACTATTCGTCATGTATATATATTCTTCTCATATCTGACTCAGTTTAGAGCTAAAAGTACTTGATTTTCCACGTAGCTAACATATGAGCTCCTGCATCTATAGACTTATAAATAAGCCGAATATTATTTTTTGAAAATGTTACTGCATTTGTGCCATGCGCCCGACTGGAATATATCTAATTGTTATCTAAATCCAAAAATTGATTTTTTGTTTAACCAAATAGATACATAAAATTCATAAAAAGTCAATTCAATATAAAAGCAGAAGCGAAAACTGTTTCGAGATCTCAGGATTGGCTCAGTGAACGAGCTAAGACTTTTATCAAATAAATTATTTAATTAAATCCAGCAGTCAAACTGGCGATATAAAAGAGAAGTCAACTATTCATCGACATTTTTGAACAACAAAATAGATGTGCATTTTGTGGCATATTACTCAGTTAAGCTAAGAAAGACTTGATCAATGCAGTGGAACCAACGATTTTAGCCTTGCAAATGTATAGTTGTGCTCTCGTCTCTTATTCCAGTGATCAGCTAAAGAAACACGATTTGAATTTAAGCCAAGTTGATTGACGTTTACAGCCATCATCAATAAGGCTCAAGTAATTTGGAACTCTGTGGCTTAGATTCAAATGACGTTGCGTGCTCCTGTATCGACATAGCCACAAATACGCCAAAGGAAACAATATAAAATATAAAACATAAAAAAAGATTATATATTTCATATATAAGATTTGTACATCTTTTATAATACTCAATGAGTTGGCAAAGATTTGTGAATATTTTTTATGTGTGTAACAAATTAAGAACAGAAAATTTAGAAACGTTTGTATAAGGTACTCAGTAAAAACCCCACCTCGTTACCTTAATATCTATTTAAATCGATGGCTTGTTAAATATTAGATAAGTTAGAGTCACGTAATTTAATATGGCTAAATGTAATAAATACATAATACGATTATTTCGACCTGGGGTCGTCAGCCCATTGCGTCCGTAGTAGAATACTTGGACTTCAGAAAATACACATATTTGGATAACATAAATATGCCCTAATAAGTAATCCTGCAGCATTTTATTCTACGGAACTCCACGATGATTAACGACATCAGATTGTGAGTTCTTGTTGAAGCCTCTTCCTTACTCGACCATGACATGTTTCGCGTTCTCCACCAAACTCTGCTCCCCTTATCAAACGTGGAGAGGGAGTATCTGTGCCATATTCAAGTTTATATCGCCTTACTTACGACTTATCCATAGCTCAGTTCTGTGATTAGCGTATGTCTAGCATTATTTTATATAAGTAATTCCAGTTTCTTTGCTTATCGTGTTCAGCAAGACTCTGTGGGTATTAGCTCTATAGCGCTGTTCATCCGCGATGATTAAATGCCCATAACCAGTGCAGCGTCATCCAAGAGTCGAATGGCAATTGATTCGAAGATACTTAAAAGCTCTATTTGGCGCACTGGGGGGCAGCCAATGCTAGTTTTAGCTGATACTCCCATTATATATATCCTCTGCATCTCTGAGCTCCTTCTCTATTAAGGCTACAATTTCAGCGCCTTCAGGTCTGTCATCGATATGAGTGATTATTGATCCGTATTGACTAATGTGACTATCTGATCCATAAATGTAATTCTATTATAGATATTTGCTCCATGTTTTAAGTAAGCTGCGCTTGTTCGCGGCAAAGTTAATTTTGGCAAAGTCACGCAACTCCAGGAAGTAGCTGCTTTTGCTTGCCCGTAAAACCTTCCTTAGCTATTGTCCTACATACATACATACTTATGTACGTGTGTATGGAATATGAATTATTGAAGCACCAGAGGATTCAGTGCTGCAGCACTCAAGCACTTTAAATTGTTCACTTTTGCTTTTTGCCGCATATTTCACACCGTCCTTCCATTTAAAATAGTTAAGCAGGCTAAAATAACTGTATTTAAATATTAATGCAGCTTTTAGCTTTTAATATCTTTGACGATAAATATGCGAGTGCTTCTCCCCGTGAAAGTATAATCTCAAACCAACTTGATAATAACAGCCAGGTGCGCCTTAGCTATCTGCTATAACCTGCGGCCACTGTCACTCTTCACGCTGAGATACATGATTCTAATCTGTTCAGAGTGAAAGGAAGTTTTATTAAATGCACGAGAAATCTTTAAGTCAGCTGTTTCAGCTGTGTCAACTGATTGAAATTAAAAAGGAAATCAAATGCCAGCACGCCCGGACATGCCTTGATTCCTTTTCCCATGCCAAGTCGGACAGCAATTTAAATGTATATTATGCGCATTTTATACTCTATTAGCACACTAACATAAATACATGCACATATAAAGGAGAGTAGGTAGGTACGTCAAGTGCAGCAGAGCTCGTCTCGTCGCTTTTATGTTCCACCGCATATCCTCGAGCTTCGTTTTTATTGACCTGGTAATTGAATCAAGTTTTACGTTTATGACCATGGGGCTGCTTTGCGCGATTTAATATGGATGCTATTCCACAACGCGTGCCATTTGCCATTCCACATTGAAGCTTTGTGCATTTTACCATTAACTTATTTTTTTAATTTTCAATATTGCTTAACCATGGAACATTTTGCTATTATAGTTCTAGCTAAAAAGATAAAAACGTTGGTTTACTGATAATTACCTTTCATATTTACTTTATAGCAATTTTTTTACCATGACTTCCCCAAGACTCATCAAACGACAACTCATCGCAAAATTTATAAAAACTGTTTGGTCTGCGACACCTGCATACGGGAGCTGATGGTACTGGACGTTCCTCCCCAGGTGAGTGAAACCAAAAGGCATAATAACTGTGTGCAAATATATGTAACAACAGCAGCTAAGGCAATTCACCTACGGCTATCTGTTTGGGCGCCCTCAATGTATTCCTATTACTCAATACACACAACCTATATGTCCTTGTCACTATGTCAATGAGTATCAAAGCACTGAAAGACCTCACGAACTTTCCAGTGTTTCAAGTGAAATTGTGTCACCTATGAAAGGACGAGTCTGCTGCTGGTTGCTATGCAGTACAGTGGACCTCTCGAGAACTTTTCTTAACTAAAAAATATTTAAAGATTGATAATGAAAAAAATTACTTAATAATAATATCGATAATGATAATGATAATGATAATAATGATGATGAAAATAATAAATTAATAGTGATCGTAAAATATATAATGAAAATGTTGAAAATATTGAGAATGGTAATAATGACGTTATAACTATGATTATGATGCTGATTATATGAAAGTTAATTTATAGAAAAATAAAACATGGCACAAAAATCACAAAAAGATCAATTTGGCAGTTGGCAGTTGCTTTTCAATTGTCCATTCACTTTTGTCATGATAACCACTTATAACATATGAAAGAATCCCACTCCAGCCACCCGTCTCTTAGTCTCCACCGTCTTATAGTCTCCATAGTATTCATCCCATTTGAAAGAATGCCCCAACTCCAACTAATATACTCATCTGCTACTCATGTAAGGGTATTCCAACTTCCAGATTGTTATTCTTTTGTTGAGTATTTGTTTTTGGACACTTTCTGTTTTCAACTTTGTATGCTCATTGTGTTGACGAAATAGTTTGCTGTGAGGTGTCCTAGATAGAGGCTTGGAAGCCAGGTGAACAGCCTTCAACAGCCGAGTACCGTTTGTTGTGCGACATTTGTCATCGTCAATGATGGCCAGTTATTACTCAAAGTCCACTCTAATGCCTTCCAATTGTGCTAACAGCATTTTGTTCTCAAGCGCACATTTTTATTTATACATACTTACATTATCCCACCATCACATACATACATACATACATTCAGCTACTGGCTGTTTACCGAACGTTACAATATAAAATAATATCCTGCAAAACAATAAAAAAAACTGTTAAAAATTATGGGTCTGAGTTTCGAAGTTGAGGCATTTTGAAAACAATTGCCAAAATAATCACAAAAAAAACAATAAAAAAGTAAGAACGAAAGCTAATCACAGAGCTGTTTAGACAGGATTAAGGACAATACGGCAACTACAGGCATGTTGGCCAGCAATAAGGATTCGACAGCTGGAAAGCTGTCTCGTTTCATGCCAATACGATGCTTAATTAGCAAAAATCGAGGGAAGCAATTGAAAAAGTTCAGTGGGAAATGCGCAAATGAAAGGAAATTTAATCAAAAACGTAAATCTAACAAACTTTCCACCCACGAAGGCAGCGTCGACTGGCTGTCTGCCAGTAGACACAAGCAGACACAAGTAGACAAATGGGGGTAAATGGATGGCTGGCAGGGTTCGCACTCTGTATGGAAGGAGAAACGGAATGGCGCCAAGGCGCATGGTCTTAGCTTAAGCTGTTGGCCAATATTTTTATTTGGCTTTGCTTCCATTCTAAAATACTGCACAGTAAATTGATTTTTAATCTTGTTTATATAATAATAAATAATATTTCGAAACGGCGCGGCATAGCTATGCGAAGAGATTTACTCACGCCACAGTTCCAGAGTAGAATTAAATAGATTCATTCTTTCCTTGAAGCATAGTCTAAGGTAGAGATCTGAAATAACGTATGTAACCATTTCGCAAAGTATAGTAAAGCTTATCTATATGCAAATCTGTAAAAGCCTATATACATTATATTTCTACATGTTCTATACGTATCATTATTTATTCTTTAATATTATATAATGCTCTACATATTAAATCGCTATTTGCTCTTTGTTTATGGCTCACGATATATGTATGTGGCTGCAAACATGTTTCATGTCCTACATATTGCGACGACACTGATGAAAAACAAACACTTAACAAATTGGCATGGGAACCTTGCCAGAAGCGATTTCCAGCTGACAACTTTGCTGAATGGAATAATGGACATCCGCTGGGGCTGCGAACTGTGCACGCCTATGTGTTAGTCTATGACATGGGTAATCTGGAAACGTTTCAGGTACCGAAACAAATATATCAAATTGAACTGCAAACAAATATTCAACAACGCCCTTTTTGCAGTACTGCCGCTCCATAAGAGATCAAATCTTGGATAGTTTCAGTCATCGTGATTTTAGCATAATTGTGGTGGGCAATAAATATGATAATGTCTCTGAGGCGCAGGCTAACTCGCAGGTATCTACAAGTCTTGAATATATAATATATAATGAATATATAATTTTATATAATTTTTATATTATTTTTTTATTTAGCACCTTTAAAAAAACATTTTTTCTTACCAAACAATCCATGAAAATTTTCATGATTTGAATCCAAAGTTCTTAAGTAATAGTTTAGTTAATTTGTTTGTTAAAGAATTAAATAATTTTTGAATATAGTTTTGCTTGTACACAAAATATATGAAATACACTAAATAAATAAATATATTGCTAACATTGTTTCAGGAGCTTAAAGACATTTCTACGCTGGTGCGTAAGCATTGGCGTTGTGGATACGTAGAGTGCTCGGCACAGTGAGTATCTGTGTTTATAGCACACCTTCTGCAAATGCAAATATTGACCATTACAAAATATGTAAATTATATTTTCTGATGCCCAGATACAACTACAAAATCGGCGACGTTTTTCGAGAGCTAATGGGCTGTAGCAGCGGAGGCGTCAATGGCGCAGCTGTCGGCGTTCTTGTTGGCACTGAATTCTCACAATCAACTAGGAATAAAGGACGCTGTACAATACTGTAGCAAATGCTGCATTCGTTTTTTAAGCAAACACTTTATTCGAACGCATAATACCCAAGTGAGTTTGTTTTTTGTACCCTCAACCTTTTGAAAATGGCTGAAAAGGATATAATGTTAATGTGCGAACGTAAGCAACAGGCAGAAAGTATAATCTTGATCAGGACGAGGAGCTGAGTTCATCTGGGCTGTATGTGTGTCCGTCTGAATGCAGCGAATGCTGTAGCTGGAGCAGCTTGAAATATATATTCTTTGCATACAGTACAAATATTTTTTTCGATATCTTTTACCACTAGAACAACAAATATATATACACATATTTCATATATTCAAATTTTGCCATTGTAGCCCGCAAGATTACCAAGACTTTTCTTAAAAATTGGAATCATGAACACACATTTGAGAGCACTAAACTATTTTCACTTTTCCCTAAATTCATTAATATCATAATTGTTGAACAGAGTATATTCTAAAAGTAATTGCCCATAGTAGGGGGCACAGCAGTTAGCTGTGCCCATGCTCATGCGTGTTATGTAAGAGTAGCTCAGGGTATCTGCTAGTCGGTCACTTGCGACTAGAGCACTCTTACTCGTTTTCAGTTGAGCTGGGCCGCAGGGGTCATTTTGAATTCTCTTAGGCAGTAACTGGGAATGTATCTTTCAGATGCTTGCTGATGCATATTTTATCATACACACAGACACATATATATATATATATATATATATATATATATATATATATATATATATATATATATATATATATATATATATATATAATTGTATATATATTTACAAATATATATATATATATATATATATATATATATCTATATATATATATATATATATATATATATATATATACATTTGGTTCGCGACACACTTTGCCCCTTTCCATTGGCCTCGCCATCGTCCTCGCCATTATCTTTGTTGGCTATTGTCTTTGTTAGCTTTTGTTTGCCATAATTTGAACATTATGCCCGCTACTTTATTTAAGCTAAGCGTGAGCCAAGCAGCATTCATTGCATCGCTGCTTATTGCAGCTCCTCGCTGCAGCGTTCGCAACTCTTGGTGCACATACAATTGCAAAGTTGCTAATCGCAACTATTTTTATTGAATAACCGCAACATTTACAAGAATAGAGAATTAAAAGCGTTACAATTGTTATAAAAAGAAAAAGAAATTAAATAAAAGCTGCCAATGCATAGCTTGAGTTATATATTCTTTTTTGTACGTAATAGGTAAATAATCCCACCATAATTTACAATACATTTTATGAGTATATAAATAATAATAATATTGTTAACACAAACAACAGCGATAAACCTAAAATCCAACAGTATAAATGGTATACTTATACGGTAGCTATCTATAAGCAAAATAGTAATATATATATATGTGTGTATATATATATATACACATATTTATATATATACATATATATGAATTCATTAACGTTGTGATCATTTCAAGAATTAGTTATTAGGCACACGACGACGATAGATATGTTAAAGTCAAGTAAAACCCTCTCTAATTGTAACTAATTAAATATATGAAAAATATTTAAATGATTTTAAGAAAAGCTCATGTATTAGAAATTGTTTTAATGCAGCAATTATTAAAGCAAACGTCACAATAAATTGTGAAAAAGTCCGAAAGGTTCGTAGGCTTGCTATTTATTTATTAATTTCTTTAAAAATTTAAAAAAAGTCATTTTGTATTTTTAGATAACATTATAAGAAAAGAAAATATAATAACAATAATTGTTGCCTTAAAACAATTTCTTTGTTATTAATACCGAACCCAAACTGACGCAGAACAGAGCAGAGATCTCGTTGAGTATTAAAGAGTAAATAAAATAAAATAAAATAAAACAAAATAAAATAATTTAAGCATCAAGCCTTAAAACCAACGCGACCCGAAAGTTATTTCTTAATAACCGATTAATACTAACATATAATTAAGGTTGCAATTTTATAAAACGCACAAGAAACAATTGTTTTATATTACGAATGTTAAGATCAAATTCATATATTTAAAAACTATTATTTAAATAAAAAAAGAATATATATAACATATATAATAAATATATGTATAATTTGTCGTAGTCGGAGAATATTGACTAGCTAACTAGGTAGGTAACTCTTAAGTTTCCACAATAAAATTGCTGACATTTACTATTTTCACAAAACAAATCTATGTCTCTATACCAAACTCTTTCTTTACCTCAACAAAACTCGAAAGATAAGCAATCAAGTCTGACTTTGTACATAGAGATTTCAAGATTTTTCGTAAACTGCAATATAGTTATTATATAAAGCAAACACATTACACTACACTACACGTACTTACATTTGATCAATGTTTACAGCAATATAACATAACATGTATGTACATTTAAAAAAAAAACAAAATCTAGTCAGTCTATAGATTATTATATAAATATATACATGGATGCTGATGGCAATTGAGCACACTGCCAATCTGGTATATAGAATCCACTCAAGTTGAGTGCTCAATCGACCGTTCAGGCAAATCAATATAGATAATGTGAATTTGCATTTCGATTCGAAATGAATTTAGTAAAGGGTAAAATTCATAGGCAATAATATGTTTAAAAAATATAGAAAAAAGACGCAAATAATTAAAATATAGTTGAAAACAAAGGTGTATAAGTACCATTAATCGAAAAGTAAAAAGCAACACAACACACAAAAACAATATAAATGCATTAACAATTATAATAATTAATAGAAATGTGCAGCCAAATACGTTGACTTGTTGAAATGTGTTCATTAGATCTCAAAATTCAGACACAAATTTAACATCTACAACGCTGAAGTTCTTATATAAATTGTCTCATAGAAAGCCTGAATACGCGAACATCAAAGCATTTGTATGAAATATACGTATTGTACTTATATAATAAACTATGTATAATACATGTATTTGGTTCGAGTTTTCTCTCATGATTTCGAACGATTACGAATTCGTCAAAATGGCTGTTAATTTTTTTGAATATATAATACACTAAAACCGAGTCACACTAAATAACAAAAGAAAAATAACTAACGTAATATAACTATTATAACTAATATACACAACAGCAAGGACATTTGCGGTTGAGTTATACATATATTTAAGCAACGCGTTGCCTGTAGTTAAAACACATTATATTTAAAATGAACATTTAAATTCAAAACATTTACGAATCAAATGCAATATGCTTCAACCGCTTATTGTTTGTTTAGTGCGTTCAAAAATAAAATTATAATTAAGTGCTAGCAATTAAAATTAAGACAGTTATTTATATACGAGTACACCTGTATTTACAAAAACAAAAACAAAGAGCAAAACTGGACTCCTTTTTAATACAAGATCTATACACCCACACAAAAACAAAAACAAATACAAAGACAAAGACAAAGACAAAGCGAAAGAGAAACACACACCGCAACTAACTAACTTTAAGCAATGAAAAATGAAGCCTCAACATAATAATCATTATAGTACTAGTACTTATATATGTGCTTATATTATGCCATGTGTATGTATTGTTTTTGCAATCTGCGCGCGTTAAGACGCAACTATATATAACGACTAATCCGTTAGCAATGTAGAAAACGTTTTTGGAAAACTGCAAACCCAAATAAAAAGAATGAAATAATAGAATAAAAAAAAACAATTTGAAAATTTTGTGGGCATTTAATAAATTGTGAATGGGATATTTATATAATGTACTTCTTTCCAGTTTATATATTTAATTTAAGTGGCACTTCCTTTCTATAACTTGGGCAAGACTTTTCGCACAGTACATTTTACAACCCTAATCAATTATTCACAATCAAAATGCGAAACCTAGTAATAAAAAGCCTAAGTATAATTTAAGTACTTATTTTTATATGAGTTAACTATTATAGTTATCGTTACACGCTTATCTATTTCGAATTATATTGGAAAATAAATTTCGTTTGATGCGACAAAAAAAATAGATATTTTTAAAAATATTTTTATTTATTTAACTTAGCGTAAAAACAAAAAGTTTGTGGAATACACAGTTTGTCGGTTTAGAAAAAAAACAATTGCTTTTGATAAATCTAAAATCCTTGATATAACAAACTAATAAATCAACTTCGGAATAAGTTTACAATGATTAGGAGTTTAACTAGGTTCTAGTTAGTTATATTTAGTTCTAGTTTGCGAAATTTATTTTGTTTAAACACTTAATGTATTTTGTACCTTTAGTGTTTAAAACAAAACAAATTACATAGCTCAAGACATTAGCATCAATGATACCTATAATTTACAATAAGCATGAATAAAATGAATAACTTAAAACAAGTTAAATGCTGGACAAACATTTCAAGGGCAGAACCGATAAAGGAATAGCCAACGTGCGTTGAGTAAAAATTGCTCTGATTTAAAACAAACTGAATAATAACTTACAATCAAAGGTTGATGACTTAATTTAACTTAAAACTATGTGTTGATACACCAACGTCCTCTGGCTTTTGTCTTTATCACTGATGCTGTTCGCTGTTAGTGCTGAAAGTGCGGCTACGACTCAACCGACGCGTGGCTTCTTCCATCGCTGCCTGTTCGCTGTGCCCATCTACCAGACGTTCAGGTAGTTGAAGAATGTCGTGCAGTTGCTGTTTCAACTGTTTTGTTTGCGGACGCTGAGCTGGTTGTGAAGATAGCATCCTTTGAAGCAACTCATACTGCTCCGGATGTTGTATGACAAAGTCCTCAGGATATTGGCCATCCCTTAAGGCTCGAAGCGTTTTAATACGCTCCATTTCAGTGGAAAAATAAACATGAAGCTCAAAAAATATTAAGCCCAGCGAATATATATCCACTTTATAGTCATAGTGTTGACCACGTAACTGCTCTGGCGACATGTATAGATGTGTGCCCACCAATTGCGTGTGACGAGCACAAGAAGGTAGACCGGATTGATCACCGCAATCATTTAAGATATTTGGAATATCCGCCATGTCAGTAACGAGCCCAAAGTCACCAATCTTGATTTGTCCATCTTTGGAGAAAAATATGTTGCTAGGCTTCAGATCGCGATGTATTAGGCCCTTTAGATGGACATAGTCTACCGCATCTACAATCTGGTGAAAGATGTGAGCGATATGCGAGGCACGCGCTTCGGTGCGATTGTCTCGGAGCCAGTCGCGCAAACTCTCCTTGCGGCATAACTGCATTTGTATATAAAGATAAACCTTATTGGGCTTAACTGTGGTTCCGTTCTGCATAGTAGCATTTGGCAATACTATCTGGTTGTTATGTGACTGTGGCTGAATTTGTTGATTGTGATTGTTAGATAGCGCCAAAGTCAATGGCTTGCGCCTGGGGGAGACTTCAGCGTCTTCGTCTGTGCCGCTGGTATTGCCCTTCGAACGAATTGATTCGATTTGAAATGAATGAGATAGCTGATGCTGCGTGTAATTTATGTTCCTCAAATCAAAAGACGCAGAGTGTACATCAATAGATACAGAGCTCGGTTGGACATTCTGCTGGATTTCGTTACTTGACTGTATCGGCTGCTCCTCACTTATGTCTACTTCATCTGCATGGAGAGCCGCTGACTGTGATTCGCTACGAAATTCTATAAGCGAATCATCATCATCATCGTCTTCTTCGTTGTATTTTATATTGCGGCTAAACGATTTATCGCCACGCCCATACTCATTGCTACAGGCAGTGCTGTTTACTGTATCTGAGACCCAAGAAATCAGGTCATGATGCTTATTATCTTTTTGATTTGGAAAAGATGGCAGAGTGCTACCATCAGGTGTCTCGATTTGTATAGAAGTTGACAGCTCATGTGCCAACAACTTACGATCCTCCTCTTCTTGCCAGCCAACAGGCGGTGTTTCTACCCAGGACTGCAAAAAAAAAAACATACATATATATATATATATACATAAAATTTAAAAAATACATAAGCTATTTATAGACATACATGAAAGTATCGCACTATATTATGGTGTTCACAGCTGGCTAAGGTCCGCGCCTCACGCAGCACACGTTGCCGTGATGACTCCTTATTGGGCAACGTTATACGTTTAATCGCATAATGATTTTCATCCAACTTGTTCTTCGCCTCAAAAACCACACCGAATCCTCCTCGGCCCAGACATTGCATTAGATCGAAGTCAGATTGAAAGCGGGATGTAAAATGTTCACCGGAATTTGTTGTTGACTCTGAAATGGACCGCTGTGTGCGACTAACATTTGAAGCGTTGATACGATTTCCACGCTGTTGGTGGTTATTTCCTGCCAAAGGCACTACTGGCCCCAAGAGCGCCTGTGTAGATGCTTCCGTTGCTTCAATGGCAGTTTGAACAGGTACATGCCTTTCAATGACAAAGTACTCACGTTCTACACGCTGATTGCGATGGCCCATAAACATGTTAAGCAACACCGCCGACGTAAATGCAATGACCACTATCTCCTTCCACCAAAACCACAGCGAGAGTATGATAACTTTGACAGGGGCGTCAATATCATCTAAACTAAAACCCAGATCATCATTGACGCTCTGATTTCCGCCACCTGCATTGGACTTGCCATCTGCTTCGTTACTGCTGGGTGGTGTTTCTATGGCAGGCAAGCTACTGGGCGTATCATTAGCGCCACATTCCAGCGCACCACTTGGCTTCCCCAACTGTGAGTCAGTGTAGAAGTAGAAACCATTGCCATTTACATACTCCGAGGCATTCAGGACTGACTGCGCTGCCACTGCCAACTTTTGACCGTCATATGGAATTAATTCGTTATTCCCATAATCCTCTGGCAGGACTATTTGATCACGCTCGTCCTGGAATAGCACTAGCGAGTTTTTACTGGCAGCAATTGGCCGCCAGGGTATTCTTGGCAGAAAGCTAGTATCACCCGACAGCTGTGGATAATGCTGCGACTGAAACATAATTTCTTCTCGCAAACGAATGGATTCTTGTATATACAACTGCTTCTCGTACATGCCCAGATAGATGGAGGGTGCACTGCTAGGCTGTTTGCCATCCGCTTGCTGTTCAGCCTGCCAATGTGCAGAACTAAATAGATCAATGGACTGCAATTCATCGGCTCCATTTGTATGCCACGCACTCACAATGGGATTGTTAAACTGTGGAATAAAGTAAGTCGACTTATTTATTATATGTAGTATATATACATCGTACATTACATATATGTATACGTTGTACAACTATTATGTATTTACCCATTAAGAAGTAAGCTATCTCCGTTTTCTCTATACTCACCTGGTGCTTCCACAGCATCACCTGCGGATCACTCTTGCTGAATGCACACACAATGCCCTCTGGAACTACAACTCTAATATCCACATCTAATACAGCCAGTTCCATATCACTGCGCGGCTCCTCGTGACAATCATCGGCTCGAATCAGATTAAGCTCATGCTGTCCAACACTAAAATTCCAGCGTTCTATGCCTGTACGGGATTCGACAGCGCGTACTGTTTGAGTCTGGCGACGCACCACGATAACATCGTCCAGCAGTGAATTGTGTGGAACAATGTAACCATCCTCATCCCGTAATTGTTCATCTGAGTGCTCTCCATTTTCGGTTTTATCTTGTTCACTAACTGTATCGTTAATGACACGTTCCTCATTTGTAGCATTCACACAGCCATTGATGGAACACTCGTAAAGTAGCTGCCCAGTTCTTACAGAAACGCCATAGTTACGTGTCTCCTTACCGCCGGAGATAACAAGATCATCACTAAACTTAGCGCTAGAGCTAAGTAAGTGATCTGCAGTAATGGGTATGGGATCAATGGAATCGCCATCGAATTTGTAAATACCTCCACTCAGGGATGGTATCATGCGTACGAACTGTCCATTATTAGTTAGCTCTAGCCGATGAATGCTCGATGAGATAAGTGGACCGGGTCCCGTTTCTATGCTCCATCGCTTTTTTCCAGAGTTTGCAATATCCAAAGCGTTGAGGCGACCATCGAGCGTTGTGATATACAATAATCTATAGAGAAAATTAGAAATTAGAGTCAAATGTACAAGTCTTAACACTTTAGTTGATTAGCAATTAGTCTACATATACCAATTATTTTAAAGTTCTCTTTATATCTCGATAAAACTAAATATAGGTTTTATATCACACTGTTGTCAAACTAGACAATGATTAAAATTCACATCACTGTTACAGCTATGGTGATGTTCTGAGACGGGAGCGCTTTCAGTGGACTACCTAAACGTAAACAAAATTATGCGCAAAGCAAAGGCAATCGTCAACAAGTGTTCGGCCCGCGCAACAAACAAGCGTACACACGCACACACACACACTTTAAAGATGGCACATACGTAGACTTGGCGTCTTACCAGACAGCACAACAAAAGCCGAAGAATGGTGAAATTCAAAATTGCGCTAATAAAACTTTGTGAACTTTTTGTCAATGAGACAAGTTATATTGCACATTTCATAGTTAACATTTGTTCTAATAACCTGGGTAAGATTTGCGATTTTCTTTTAAAATTAGTTTTGTTATTAATTTTAATGTGTGCAAGTTAACAGGCAATTAGTTAGTGTTAAGCGTTTGGCACATGACTCACCGTCGGTTTGATAAGCTGGAACAACAATCAAATTTATTTGACATGATTTGTATTTGTGCCAGGATATTATTAATTCACATTAAATATCTACACTGTTTAATTTTAACTATTGCTTAGTCGCTCTACCTTCGCTGAAGTAGTTATAGTGTTTGCAGTGCATTATTCTTAACTGCGTTTTCTTTTCACTTGCACTATTTATTAGCGAACTTTCGAGAACAAATACACATATATTTATATGTATGTATGTATGTAGGAATGCTTCTTACAAACAAAATGCCTGTGTATGTGCTTCTTCTTACCTTCGCCCAATGCTTCGCTCCTGTTGCTCCACACAGTGGGGTATTGCAGGAGGAGTTGGCTTTGCCGCCTGTAGATCCGATTCGCTTGCCTCTTCGGACAATGCTGATGCTGACGAGTCAACTGAAGGTATTACTAAAGCGGCTGTTACAATGGAAGTGATCATGGTATACAGGATGAGGCGACGACGACGTATTGTGAGCCCTTTAAGAACATTTTTTATGGCCATTATACGTGGATGCCGTATATTTTTTTACTAGAACAGCTGAATGTAGTTAGCTGTTAATTGGATTTTTTGACGACGTCGGCGACAGGTTCGTCAACGGCGTTAAAATGTTTACTTTCGTTACAATAGCAGCA
Source organism: Drosophila eohydei (assembly GCA_035045825.1). Classification (NCBI taxonomy): domain Eukaryota; kingdom Metazoa; phylum Arthropoda; class Insecta; order Diptera; family Drosophilidae; genus Drosophila; species Drosophila eohydei. The sequence goes on from JAWNOT010000095.1 coordinate 2,957,173, forward strand.
AGAGCGCCCATCAAAGCTAAGGCACATTGCTGCATTACTTGGACGCCGTACAACAAAAACAATTAAAAATGGTCGGAAACTATTTTTCTTAAACTATCACAACACACTGCGTGGTGCAGTTTCGCAACAACGGTGTCTGTTTTAGGGCTGGATAAGAGTGTGACCGGACTTTGTTAAAATTGTTATGCCAGGGCTGTCAACGTTTGATACGATAAAGTGGCAACACCAATTTATGCACTTTCGCGCTCATATTAAATTCGGACATTCATGTTATTTTAGTTTCGTTTTTATTTTATTCATATGATGCACCCAGTTCAAACCCTCTTTAGTTCGTTATATATTCTAACATTTTGTATAGTTAACGCTAACAATATATGTAAAACAAAATACATATCTAGCCAAGGTATATAATCAAAAAAGGGTTATGATTCCGTAAATCTACTTTTTGGATTTGAAAATTTTAAAGGTAGTACAATACATAATTTTAAGTTGTAATCGTTAGCTAGAATATTGAACTGTTGTTTTCGGAACAAAAAATTGCATATAAATTAATATTAAAATAAAGAAATCATATAAACAATAAACAATGTTTTGCACAAAACGCCGCACGACAACGTAAAAAATCAATAAATCAAAAACTAAATGAAGCCCTCATAAACAAAATAGCATGCTATGTTGAATACAATGATGGAACCCGAAATTATTGCAAATGTGTGTTTTACATGAATTTGTTTGAGTTTTTACTTAGTTTTCGATATAACTTTCTAATATTCCTCAATTGCTATGATTTGCGGTGGTTTAGCAGTAACCGATGACGTCCCCGCAGCAGTTGAACTTGCTGCTGCCGTTGAGGCTAAGTTGTCAGAATTTGATGTTACTGCTGATGCTGTTGCTGTTGTTGCACCTGCTGTTACCGATGTTGTCGCTTGTGTGTCCGGCGTCTGTGCGGCTAATTGTCACTTTGAGTTGACTCCAACGTTGGGACCACCACCCGCAGCCTCGTTGACACGCTGATATCGTGGTTTATTCCGAGTGAATGGTAAGTACTTGTACTTGATCATATGCTTAATTTGCCGCTTCATTGTTATGCAGAAGAGCGTAATAAAATACATCACTAATATTGGCCAGAAGACAGGCACATTGAAAAAGTCAAAGAATGTGCAAAACAGACCAATTAATGTGCTTTTTGTCACAGACAACCAGAACTTAAACTCAGGTAGTCGCCGTATAAATGGTCGAAACTCCTCATTGCTATGCGTTGGTAAATTTGGTCCATCGTCTTCATCATCTTGCGCATATGGATCAAATTCTGGGTCAATTTTTGGCGTCAAAAAGGCAATAAACAGATTCAAGTGATAGATGCCAAGGGCATAACACACAATATACCAGCCCTCATAAATAAATATTCGCAACAAAAATAACAGCAACACGAATGCAGCAAACATCCATCGCATACGTGTGTGCGGCGTGGAGCGATCAAGCGACGATTGGTAGGTCTGCAATCAAAGATGATAACCAAAATAAATGCTATAAACTTTTTCAAATTAGCGCCCATTCACTCACCTGTGATAAACGCAGAAAGAACTTTTTAACGCCTCCCCCGCCACTGGTCGACGTCGATGGACTTGTACTGTCTTCGTTCATCATTTCGCCCGCAGTTTGGTGTAGCGCCTGCTACCCCTCCGCAAACAACTACCCGCTCTTTTCCTATCTCAATGGTAGACCACGTCGAATTTTTATGTTCTCTATTAGTTTGGTGTTAATGTGTTGATGCAGCTGGCGACGCAATAGCGACGTCAAAAAAACAAAAAAAAAGAAAACAACTACAATCACTTCTTCAATTATAAATTATTTCATTGCCTTGCTGCGACGTCTCCACCTGATCGACCTCCTTCCTCTTTCTAATACAAAATGCTTGTTTTCGTGCCGACTCAGCTGTCAACGTGTGTTTAAAGTATCAATGCCTGCTGCTGATGATATATATATATACATATATATAAATAAATATAGCAAGTTTGTTGTTTACAAAATAATGTATTAATTAGATTACTAATTGTGTCGGCATCACTAATTTATTGTTCTTTTTCACACAGTTCACCACGTCATTATGTCAAATGTAGTGCACTCTCTCGCAGCATTATCTGTCAAACGTTTAAGTGTTGTAAAAGTTACAAGTAACAGTGCTGAAAAACACAATAGCAACCAGGGTTGCGAATAACAAAACATAACAAAAACTATGCTGTCAGACCGCTTACAAGCATTGATAAAATAAAAGTCAAGAGCTAGAAATATGAATTCATTTCATTTTTATTAATTACTTTTCAATCTTACATAACAATGAATTAGTTTTAAGCTTAGGACACATAAGTATTAATTCAAGTTTCGACACTTTCATCCTTTTGCTGAGAACCTTCTCTCGCATGAGACGCTTTCGCGTCGGCTACACACATTTGTATAGTCTCAAAGAATTTATCGGCCCATTCTTGCTTCTTAAAACGACAGGCAAGACGTTCCACTACTCCTTCAGAAGATTCGGCATAATTAAAGTTCGCCCAAATGAAGCTTTTCTTTTGATCGTTCATGTACTCCATGGTGAATGTCTCACCTATCTTCATGTTGACTACCAGTTTATAAATTTGCTCACGGCGCAATATCATGCGATAAGTATTCAAGTCCTTATGCTTTAAAATCTTCAACTCGCCGACGCCTATTAAAAACAAAATGCATTCATTAATCACATTATTAGAAAAACGTTTTTGCTGAATTTACCGCGCTCCTTCCATTCTTTGAAGTCCGAATTATAGCGAAATATCGTCGAGCGCTCACCGAACAACTTCACCTCGTTTTCCTCCCCGGTGCTCACCACAATTTCATTGGGCAAGGCAATGATGGGTTCATAATGCGGATCATAGTTGTCATCGTCATTAACGTTTTCGACACTGTTGTCATGTGTTGCTGTTGGTGTAGATGTTTTGCACGACGCTTTGAAGTTCTTAAACGCATCTTGGTGTGTTAATCCAAAAAAACCGCCAGACTCCGACTTTTTAAACCCAATCGGATTACTGGATCCCTTGGCTGCCAGACTTGCAAAATCATCACCCCCAGCCAAGCCAGCGAAACAATCGATATTGCTTTGTTCAGATGTAATAGAGCCGATGTCTGTCTCCGTCCCAATAGTTTCCGCAATATTCTCTTTGTTATCCTTTATTTGATCCTTGTTATTTACCATGTCCGCAAATGAGATGGTTTTATCTTTCGTTTGATTGCCAAATAAGGGGGCCACACTCGATCCAGCGATGCCGCCAAAAGTAGCCCCGGATGAGATGTTACTGTTCGACTTTGTTGAGTTGTTGTCTCCGAATGGACTAAAAATTAATTTGGACATTTCGTTTTGATTGGCAGTCTGAGATATTCCTGTATTGCTAAATATCGAAGTTGTCTGATTATTAGTCTTGTTATCCAATGCACTAAAGCCTCCAAAAATAGACTGATGCGTCTTGTCTGTGTTGCCGCCAAACAGCGATGTACTGTTTCCAAATACTTTTTCTAAAAACAAAATTTATTGAGATAAAACGGAAACTGTATATTAAGATGCATCAATTAATAAATCCTAACCGATCAATCAATTCTTACCAGGGTTTCCGAAAACGAAACCACTTCCGACATCGTCCGACTTCTTCGTAGTTACTTTAGAAGATGCATCTGTGGCTGCTGTAGAGTTGGCGGAGACAGCATTGCTAAAACCACCAAAACTACCCGATTTATCTGAAGTGTTGTTGGCTAATAGAGAGCTTGCCTTAAGTAAGCCTCGATTGGACAACGATCCATCTTGCACCTGAGCTTCTCCCTGTATTTTGGGTGTAGGTAACTTTAAGGCGGGTAATGTCAGTGGAAGCGAATTAGGCGCTTCTTCAAACTTTGGCGGATGTCCATAATCAAACTTTTCTGGCTCGCAACCACGACAACCGCTGCAAGTTGACTCTGCAGTTAAAAACTCGCAGCTGAGCGTCAGTTTTTCTGCGAGCATCTTAATTTCATCCGAAGCAACAGGATGTTCATCATTGGGTTTACTATCAGTGCCACTCAATTGCTCTAGTTGTTGGTTATTATCCTCGGTAATAGGCGGGGCGGTACCGTTGAGTGCGCTTTTTACTGTATTATGAAATACCTGCGCGATGTCCGCGTTCTTGAAGCGCAAAGCAAATCGTTCCAATACAGATTCTCCTTCACTAAAATCGTGCACAGCAAACAACCAGGATTTTTCATCTTTGGGCTTATAGATTACGGATGAGTTGAGCACATGGTTAAGACAAATCTTGTGGACTTGTTCTCTGCGCATAACAACACGCAGATTATTGGTCTCCTTATGACGTAGGATTTTTACGTTTCCCAGACCACGTTCTTTCCATTCACCATCCTTAGACAAGCGATAGAGCTTGGCACGCTGAACATAGAGCAGAAATTCATCCTCCTCGCCGGTCTTTACATCAATCTAAGGTTCGATTAATTTTATAAAAATATTTTATTTATATCTATTTATTTATATAATATATAACCATATGTTGCTTACCTTATCCGGTAACGGAATTACGGGTGCAAAGTATGCATTGTTCTCCTCGTCTTCTAAATTGTTTTCATCATCATTGCTTACATCGGCTCCCCCCATATTTCCTGTGGGACTCTTAGGCTGCTGTTGTGTCTTTGGCATTGAGAAACTAAATGTGTTAGAAGCCAAAGAACTGCTGTTTGTAACTGTCGTTGGCTTAAAACTAAAACTGGATGATTGAAAGATGCTACCCTCAGTATTTTTACTGGGCAATGCACTTGAGTCTATGATTGACGATTTAGTGGTTGGCACTGAAGGTTGCGCTCCAAAACCAAAAGTAAACTTGGCGGTTGAAGGAGCTAGAAAATTGTCGAAGCCTCCTCCTTCAAGTTTGTTGCCTTTCTTTGGCACGCTGTCATCCTTCGGTGCCTGACAAGCCACACAGTACAATTGTGCTGCATCGTTTAGAGTATAACAATCATTACAATTCCAGCTGCCCGTCTTTGGCTTGAATGCATCGCCGAAGCCAATAGCTTTGGGTGCGTCTGGCTTAGTACTCGTTATACCATCACTAGAATTAGTAGCAGATTTTGCATTTGCGGTAGTAGTAAGAGGTTCAGCTTGAGGTTGCACTTTGTCCAACGTCGCTTTTGTACCAAAATTAAAGCTTGGTGTTACAGTGCTCTGGCCAAAACCAAAAGTGAATTTGCCGGCACTGCTACTTAAATTTAGAGCGCCACTCTGTCCCAATGCTGATGACTTAGCTGGAACAGTGTCATCTTTGGGACCTTCGCAGGCTAAACAATAAAGCTGCGTCGCATCGTTAACGGTATAACAGCCTTGGCAGTTCCAGCTTCCGGCTTTCGGCTTAAAAGCGTCCCCAAAGCCTTGAACTTTGATTTCCGTATCCTTATTTACATTTTTCTCAATCTGTTTCAATTGATTGGTGTCTTCGTGTGACATAGCTGCCTGTGCCTTAAGTATTGTGTCATAAAACTCTTTACACACGTCGGCGGTCTTAAATCTCACACATAACAACTCTGTAGTTGGCTCTTGGTCGGCATAATCCTGTGCTGCCCAAGTCAGCGCATTCTGCGAATTCTTTGCATATTGGAATTTAGTGTCTGGCAGAAGACGCTGATTACAGCACAATTTGAACACTTGCTCGCGGCGCATGAGCAAACGCACAATGGTTGGATCAGTTTTCAATTGTAATATCTTAATATTGCCCAATCCGCGCTCCTTCCACTCGTTGGTTTCCTTCTCAAAGCGCAATAATTTAGCGCGGTGCTCGAATAGTACCAATTCATCCTCCTCACCAGTAACAACATCGACAAGCTCTGGTAATGGAATCACAGGCGCAAATTGTGCTGTCGGCACATATTCCTCTTCACCATCCGCGTCCGATGCGTTCGACCGATTTAAATTAACTTGCTGGGATTGTGTTGTTGTTTTTGTTGGTTGTTGCTGATTTGTCTGTGTGTTGTCCAGTTTACTGAAGAGGTTGCCACCAAAGTTAAAGGCCGTGGTAAAAGCCGTGTTATTATTACTTGTGGTACTAGTGTCACCTACAGCTGACACACTGCCAAACGATAGATTAACAGCTGGTGGCTTAGTACCCAAATTGCCAAAGTTAAAATTGGCAAATGGCGAGGTTGTAGTTGTAGTGTTTGTTGTACTGGGTAAATTACCAAACAATGTCTTGGGAACTACAGCATCAGTTTTGGGTTGAGTACCACCCAACTTAGTTGAATCTGTTTGCTTGGCCAACGCATTTGTTGCCGGAGTGCTAGTCACAAAGCTGTTAGCGACGCTACTCTTAGCAAGACTCGATGCGGGAGTTTGTTTTTCCACTTTTACTGCGTCTTTTTCCGCCTTTTCAAATACCAACTTAAATTCTTTGGCTGTCTCAGCCAGCTTAAAGCGCACAAGAAACTTTTCCAGCTTTAACTTTTCGTCTGCAAAATCGTTGGCTGCCCAAAGGAAAGACTTTTCCTCCTTGTCCTGCTCTGGAGTGGTAAGAGTCATACCCGAAGTAATCTTGTGATTTGCGCAAATCTTATGGGTCTGATCACGACGCATTAAAATACGTGTGCAGCCATTCGTTTGATTCTTTAAAATTTTGATGATACCAATACCACGTTCCTTCCACTCTTTGTCAATATGTCGAAACAGTTTAGCTCGATGACTGAATTCAACAATTTCATTCTCTTCACCAGTGCGCACTTCTATTTCGTCTGGTAATGGTATGATGCCTTGAAAATCTGGTCGGGGATCATAATCCAGCTCAGCTGATGCATCACCAGCTCCAATACTACTGTTTGGATCATTACCGACGCTGTCGTTGGCAGAATCCGCAGCCAATTCTCTCTGCCTCTCGGCCGCCGCCTGTGCAACCTGTGTCTTAAATGAGAACGTAGGTGCAGAAAGCCCGCTAAATATGTTGCTAGAAACGTTGTTATTGCCAATATTAAAAGTAAAATCAGTGGCTGCAACGGCAGGCGGTTCTGTGGTCTGTACTAAACTGGGCTTAATGTGCTGTGGCGGTATGGTGACGCTTAGAGTAGGCTGGGCAGTAGCGACTGCTGTTTTGGGAAGCGGATCAGAGCTAGTGATAACAACATTAGCTGGTGGCTCTTTTTCCACGGGTTGATTATTAAGGGCGCGATTAAAAACAGCCGATGGAACTGACGCGGAAGTAACCGACGTGGCAGTCGATGTAATGGGACCCACAGGTGCAGCAGACAGATTCGTAGAAGTTGGGGGTGCTACCACAGGTGTCGACATTGAAGGAATTACTGCAGCTGCAGCTGCAGATTGTGAAATTGATGTTATCGCTGAAATTGGCTTTTGTTGTGTTAGAGGAGCCGGCACGGATGGCGCTATTTGTTGAGACGCTTGCACAATATTTTGTTGAACTTGGCCGGGCGCAGGTACCAACTGTGCACTGTTGAAAAAGCTTGCATTAGAAACTATAGGCACATTCGATGACATTGGAGGTTGGCTGAACTGCGTCTGCGAAACTTGCGGAATTACTAAGCTGGGCGGCGGCGGTGCCATTCCATAATTCAGGCCCTCAATAAACGGCGCGCCTTGTGGATTTTGGTAGATATTAGGTGGCACTGCAAAATTCGCCGGTGGACGTGGACCTTCAAGAAAAATATATATATATGTATTCATTTTTTTAATTAAGCTTAAACTTAAGTAAATAAAATGTGAACTGTCAATTATATAGTTTTACTTCGCTTTTGATACATTGCCAACTAGTTTAAACCAACAATATGAATTATTATTATATAAAAAAACTAAAATTTAATACTTTTTGTAAGAATTTTGAATTGTAGTATAACACTTATTGAAATAAGTAATACAAATATTTCTATAAAGCGATATAAAAAGCCAACTGACTGATAATTAAATATATAAATATATATTTAACATACACTTTTTAATGCTTGTGCTAACTTACCATAGAAAGAAGGTGGCATATTATTTGCCGCCGGAGAAGTTCTCATAAAGTGAGCTTGGCTTGCAAAGTAGTTGTACATCTGATTCTGGTTAAACATTGGACTGCCATATGCTGCATTCGAATGAGCAGCGTTTCCAGCTGACGGAAAGAATCGTTCTTGGGCATTATGAGTTGGTGGCGCAGAATTCAGGTAATTCGTTTGTATAGCATCATCCATATTTAAGAACTCATCAAGACCGAGTGCAGCCGCAGCTGCAGCAGCGTCAACATCACGTGATTGAGTTTCAGTACTATTTATCTTAGATTTTTTAAGTGTCTCTTCAAGACTTTCAAATTTGTCAGATAACATTTTAACTTCCTGTCGCATAGCCTCCATTCCACCACCTACATCAACCTTAAGCATATCCAATTGCTTGCTGAGCTCTTTTATTGTGTGCTCGAGCTGTAAGGTAGCGATCCCCTGCGACTCCGCTTGGCGTCTCGACCTATTGTGCGAGCGATTAAGAGCATTTGCAGCTCCAGTATAAAAATCATCCTCTGCATCCTCATATGTACTTGAATTATTATGATGTTCAGGTGAGCTATAGAGTTCGTCTGATAAAGAAACCTTTAGTTCACGCTGCACCACAGAGCTCAGAGGATGATCTTGACTATTACCAAGCAAAGCTTTAGTTTCTCTCAGGCATTCAATGCGTCGATCCTGAAAATTTTGACGCGCTACACGGGAGGCGTGACTGGAGTCTGCAAGTTGGCGATAGGACTCCGCTTGCAGATAAGTGGCCATTGGCAGCTTTAGACCATGTATATCTTTCACAAATTCTTGCAAATTTCCCACTTTAGCTGACCGTCTACTTAGATATGAAAGTGCTTCTTCGGCCAACTTCTCGATCTGCGTCCAGACGCTGCTTGCATTAGCATTTAAATACTTGAAGTACCTGTAAAATGGTTCCAGCTTATGTTCCTGATGACGTTTCATCATGTTTATGCCCAGTTTATAAAATGCCTCTATTCGCTGTTCCAAATAGGAAGCATCGTCACGACTGGCCAGTAACTTGCCAAGCTGCAATAGCATAATTATCTCGATGTGTGGTTCATTCTGGCAACGTATCACCTCTAGACCAAATTGGAGTTGATCGCGATAGTCCACGCGATAGTTTTCACCAATATTTATGTTATCGTGGATTCGCTGCATAACATTCCACCAGGTGTTTTGCTCCGTCGTTATCAACTCGTTCCGTCCAATTATGTTTGCGAAGGGCAACATAAAGGGGCGGTCGGCCGCATTGCGGTTGCCCACATGAGAGCTATCGTAACTATCCCGCTGGACCTGCAGCTTACGCTGTGCTTGTAACACAACTGCATACAGAAATATGTCAACATCCAGCTGGCTTAGAGTGTCCACACTGCAGTTGCTCAAAGCCTTTTTAGAATCTCGTCGAAACGCTTTATAGAAGTGCACGCGCGGCGCCTCAGCCAAATTCTCTGCACTAAGCGCTAGGTAAACATGGTGTTCGAGGGTTGGTGGAGCTAACTGAAGTGCCATCTGTTCGTACTCCTCAATCTCGGAGATTGATGGCCATTCATATAGTGGTTGCTGCAGGTTCTGATGACGTACCAAATGGGAAGTCTTCTCCTTCAATTTGGTTTCGGGGTGCGTATATAACTGTTGATAAAGTTGAGGACGCCATTGGCTGTCAGCGCAATGTTGCCGTACTGTCGCTAAGAGTTCAGCGCTACTCGGCCAAAGGCCTGGCAACTGATTACCGACATCATTAGTTGCAGTTTGCACACAGCCGTATAGCGTTCGCCCTAACTGGGCACAGCGAAAAGCGGCTTGATTCTGCCAAACCTCTAGTAGCTTCTGCTGCACACTGTTACAGTGACGTTGCCAGTAAGACGATTTTTCCTTAATTGAATTCTGTTGATATCCCAGTAACAGTAAAGGTAGAGCTGCACGAACCGTATTGAACCATTTGTTTTTGTTACCTAGCATTTCGCGTTTAAAGAGCACCGTTACTGCGTGTAGAAGAAATTGTCCAGAGTAGTGTTCCAGGCAGCGCTGGTGCAGCTCATGTCCGCCGTTAACCGATAGCTGATCGCCAAGGAGACTAAATTTGTGTACATACTGATCAAACTTAAAGAGCTGGGTAATGCTTTCCCCCAAACTGCTTTTGGTATCGGACTGAAGGTTCAGCTGAAGGAGCCGATCGATGGTGATAAGCAATAACTGCCAAAATGGCCAATCTTTGGATGTTTCTTTTGACTCGCATTTGAGAAGCACCATCCAAATTGCATCGTACCACTCAGTCGACTGAGACTGAGCAGGCATTTCAATTTCCGTTTTGTAAGCATAATTGAAGGCTTCATCGATGCGTTTTTTTTCCAAGAATGTTTGTATCAGACGCAACTGCAATAAGGCGTTGTTCGGATGCGACAGCAGCTCCTTTTTAATAACCAGCTCCATCGAATTATTCTGCTCTGCCGAATCTGCTGTGCCGGCTGTAGCGCGCAAGCGTAAAGCGAGCAACAACTCGCTTTCGTGCAGATCTTCTATGTTGCTGGCCAACTCCAACCAAAAGGAGGCCCTGTCTGGGTTGCAAAGGTTACTTTGTTCAATAAGTAATTTGCAAGACTCTTTTATAACGTCAGGTTGCTTCGGATTTAACTGAATGGAGCGCTGATAATGATCTAAAGCCTTTTGATAATCCGGATTTTTCATCTGTTTATAGCATCGAGCAATAAGCTTATGGGCGCCGGCATCATCGTTGACCTTTAAAAACGCATTCAAGTGCTCAATAGCCTTTGAGTATTCTTGTATTTTGCTATACAAGCGGCCAACAGCCCAACCCTTCATGTCGCGCTGTTTATAAGAGTAGAGCAAAATGAACATAACCTCAATTAGTATTGCAATATTTATTTGATTGTATGAATCTTAACTTAGTATTCGTTCTAGATTATTCTGTTTTTATATTTATAATTAATAGTACAAAATAATTGTTTTGTTAAATGCATACACATCTAACACAAAGCGGCTTTTTGGCATCATGCTAAGAGACGCCGACAGCCAAATGCTTAAAAATACGTACATATATAATATATACATATGTATGTATGCGCTTTAATGGCGGGCGCCTATTTCGCAAGCGTTGCTAAAAAAACTTCAATGCACGAAAATAATTGATGCGTATAACTAACCTCTGATCCAGGTGGAACCTTCGAAAACATTTTGTGGACATGCTCATCCACCTCTTTCCGAGTGGAAAACATTTTTTCCTTTCCAAATGTATAATATCTTGTATTCTTTACTTTTTTATGTGCAAAAATGTGCCTCGTTCTCGCTCCTCATATACTAAGCGAACGAGTGAAGCCAAATGTAATATTTTAAGAAAGTGATTTTAGATTTTTATAAGTTCGTTGTTTAAAGTTGATGAATTATTCTTGCTTGTTATAACGAAAGGTATTTCATTTATTTTTAAAGAGAACTGAACAGCAAATAACTACTTTTTAGCGCGCACACAGCGCCGAAATCTGCGAATATGCTTATAAGTTTTATCGGTATATCGATAATATCAAATACGAATTGACCGAAATACACAAGAAGATTGTTGGCTATCAAAACCTTTAACTTAATTAAGTTACAATATGCATTGCATGAAAGTTTCTCCCGGCTTAGATGGCATTTGTTATACTTTAGCAAGCAATATTATATTTTGATACATATCTCTTAAGTTACAGTTAAGTATGACCATAGCCACAAATGTACTGTCAGAGTTAATAAGCCAGTACCATTAGCAACTATCGATTGAATTACTTATTGACGATAGTGGTCAATGACTATATTTCGATAACTTTTGACTTGGCTTACTTCGTTTGTGTGTGTATATGTATGAATAAATTCTACAAGAAAATTTGTAATTATAAGTGTTGCAAAATTAAAATATCTCAGCATTGTCTTATTCAACAGACATAACTTAACTGGCTTATAAAGATATAGAACACGTTCATATGCAAGTGATTTTGACTTTCGGAGACAACCAGTTGAAATAACAGTTTGTGAAGCATTGCAAGTTTATGTCGAATTTAAGAGCAGCGGCCTCTACAGTTTGAGACGCTGCCAAGAGTGCCGATATAAATTGCTTATTTACAATAAATCGATAGGTGTGCGTAAGCGCAGCCAACTTAACAGAAAAATGTAGCTGCGAAGAAGTAGAAAAATCGTATATGAACAAGGAGTAAAAGTTGAAAATAAACAGAAATACATACCAATTCCTCGGAAAGGAATATATTCGCAAGTTAAAACCCTTAAGTCAAGAGTTGTTAATTAACCGGGAGTCCGTTTACATTGACATATACATACGAACAAAATTGCATCAGCATGCCCGATTCCGGCGACTGCAGCGATGCAGAGATGAATCAGCCGTCTTGCAGCAGGAAGACTGTACAGAGTAATGATCGCGAAAAGAGAAATCGTCGTGTAATTATGCGAATAGAATTTAAGGACTCGGATGACACGGACGCGGATGATTCGTGTTCCGTTTCAAGTAATGACAATGATGCCCCTGCCTCTGCTTATGTGAGTGTGGGTGTTGACCTTGGTGCGCGGCTACCAGGCGCGTCAGCTCCCCAACCTTGTCGAAGTACCCGCAGTCAACATGTTGTTCGGGACGCTAATGTAATTGGAGCTGCACATACATCTGGTCGTCAGCTTCGAAGACGTGCTGATACAAAACGTCTTCCCTCAGACAATGATCCAGACAGCAACAGTGAGGTAAAGCTTTTTAACATGAAAACCGTACACATACCTACATAATAAATACAAACTTGGTCAGCTGTATATTTAATTTAAAAATATGGTGTAATATTCCATGTCTATGAAAAATGAAAATATAAACTATCGGACGGAAAGTTGAGGTGTTTTGTTTCTTCAGAGAAAAGAAATGCATTGCCAATTTCAATATGGGTTTATTCGATATGATTTATTTAAATAGTATCAAATGTTTTCTATCTGGTTATTAACAATAATATATTTACATTTTGTCTCAGGTCGATGAACGTAATACAAGAAAGCGTGAACGTGGAAGGAAACGAAAGAAATTGGTCATTTCCGAGGATGATAATGAGGATGAAAAAGGTATTTCCAATAATAATACCAGGACGGATTCCCAACTGGATCTTGATGTCGGCTTTAGTTCTGACAGCAGCAGTAATGAGTTGTTGGAGAAATGTCCAATTTGCTTGTTGACGTTCCGTCACCAAGAGATTGGCAGACCAATAACATGCGAGCACATGTTCTGTGCAACCTGCATTGAGGCATGGGCAAACAATGTGCAAACCTGCCCCATTGATCGTCTTGCGTTTGATAAAATCGTTGTGCTTGACCATTTTGAGCGACGTAACATCTTGCGCGAAGTTCGCGTGGATCTGAGCAAATCCAAAAAGGAGCTAGTGTTAGACGACGAAGAATATGCTGCTGGTGCCATGGCCAATGACGACGAATTGACTAATTGCGAAATATGCAACAGACCGGACCGTGAAGAAATAATGCTTCTTTGTGACAGCTGTAACCAAGGTTATCACATGGACTGCTTAGATCCACCTCTTTTTGAAATACCTGCAGGTTCTTGGTACTGTGATAACTGTATTGATTCGAACGATGAGGATGAAGACGAAGAGTTAGAGCTTGCCGAGGACTTGCACACGCTGTACGAGGACATTCGTGGAATGGGATTGCCAGAGACACGTTTACGTGTACGCCAAGTCCAGCAGCCTCGAATTCTACGCACTCGTCAAAATGAACGTATACGGGCAGCGGTCCTGCGCCATACTCAGCCGGCCTTCTCGAGGCAGTCGAGAGCAGAAGCTCAGCTGGAAACTACAACAATGACACAAACCACAACTCGAAGTAGTCGGAATATCACAACAACGAGAACCACGCGTACCACAACAACAAGACGTAACGGCACATCGCGTCGACGACAACGACGTAGCCGACGAACACGTCGCACTTATGTAGTGGAGTATGATCTCAATAATTTTGATGAAAAGTTCGCAGTCAAGACTAGAAAAAAGGTCATACGGCGTCGACGAAGGCGAAAAGTAACCCGTAAAATAAATTCGCAAAATTCAGTCAGAAATGTCGAAGAAACTACGCGAATGTCGGCAAGCAGACGGTTAGCTGAACAGCTTGGAGTCAAAATAGACGGAGTACGTGGGTCACATATAAGCGGCGGCAGCGCCTCAAGCTTTACGCTATTCGGTAGTCGCAACGATTTGGAGTATTTTTCCGATACCGATGACGTGCTCGATGATATGGGAGGTGATATTAATAATGACCATTTTGCATCAACTGCAGTTCAGACATCAGTTCGAAATTCCAACATAGGTGCACCACGGAATCGTAAAGCACTTCTTCAAGGCAAGGCACGCATAGCAGCACCGAACCGTGGGTCAGCCTCTAGTGCCGCCAGTGATATATTATCCAGTATAATGGAACTGCAAGATCGTTGGCATAATGCATCTCGAAATCTAAGCGAAGTCCATATTAACGCAGATGGTACCCTGAATTTACCGCAGATGGCAACGATGATGAGCCAACCAACTAAACCTGATGTAAAGAAGCCTACGGAACATATCACTCAAGTCCCACTTTATCAGCGAGGAGGCTCCGGACCTAATTTAGGCCGAGGTGGTACTGGCAACTACAACAATCGCTATAGCGGCAACAACACTCGAGGCAGCGGTGGTAGCGGTGGTAGCAGTGCAGTTGCTGCTAATCAGTACCAACAACATTCAACTGGCGGCATGTCGAATAACACTGATAATTCGGCTGCAGAATCCAGTTACGGCAATCAAAGTTTTAATAGCAACAATAACCCCAACAGCGGCAACAACAATTCTACACCCAACACAAACTTTACGCCATTTAACATTCGCTTTAATTCGACTAATCAACAACAACGCAATCAAAATATGCAGCAATCCCGCCAATCGTCATTTTCTAGCGGCATGCGTATGCCTTTAACGCCGGCTGCCGCCCCATCTACAAGTTTTGCTCACATAATTCCCCAGCAGCAGCAGCGACAACTTTTTAGCGGCCTGCCCGCACCTATTAATGCACCCGTTCTCGGTGCTCGCATATCAATGCCACCGGTATTGTCAGTACCACCACCGCCGGCACCACCGCCCAGCTTATCGTGGAATAGCTCTCTGTTTAAAATAAATACGGATTACGGAAAGGAAACTGCTACTAAGAAAGGCGACAATGTCGACGACGACGATGAAAACTGTCCGAATTTCTCCATTTACTCACAGGAATCGCAAGCAGTTGCCACAGATCTTTTCGCGCAACCGCAAAAAGCTGCAGGAAACATAGATCAGGTACGAATGGTTCGAATTATGTTTAAAAAATGTTTGAGAAATGGCATAAAATCTATGTGTCCAAATACCAAATACTAACACAATGCAAAAATATTGAAAGTCTAGATAGTTTACAAATAATATTTTAATAACAACTAATACTTGTTCGCATACAAAGCCAAACCACCGAATATTGCTATATATACATATATAACTTGCGCATATAATATATATAAATATATACTACACTACTAAATATTGCCAAACTTATATTTTGATACTCTTTTCTCATTTATTAATGGGTACAGTATATAATAATATTAGTAGTTCATACAAATAAGTTTGGTTTAACAGTTATTGAGGCTTAGCTGCAGTCTGTCAGTATATAGCTCCTATTCAAGCCATGATTTTCCATTGCATGCTAACCGTCATATGTTACTCTTTCTTTCAATTTTAAAATTATTTTACTTACTCAGGATGATGACAACATGAATGAAGATTTAGTACAATTAGATGATGATGAAGACATACCTTTGCCGCCAGAACCCCATTCAACCGAGGTAGCCGCCAGTGGCAATGAAGATCACAATGCTGCTAGTGACCTATACGAACCGGAAAACCCAACGGGAGAACAGGAAGAGGACGCGAAGGAAAACATACAAAAATCCACCAAAAGCGATAACGAAGAAAGCAATGACAACGTGGAAGGTAGCAATTTGGACTGTGAATTAAGTGCATCTGCCACCCCAGCTAACAAGGAACCCGACAATGATGAAGAAACAAAAGCACAGAGTACCCCTAGCCCTCTTATCAAGGATGGACGCTTGGCAGACCGGAGTAAAGGCGTTCTGGAACTGTACGATGACAGTGACTGGGAAGAGTTAGATATTGATAGGCCGAAAGAATTTGAGAAAGCGCTCAATGAAGAAAATATTGAGGATGCACCTACTGCTAGAAAAAAGAAAAAAAACGAAGGCGACGCAACGCCGAAGTCATCAAGCAGCGAATCACACCAAGACCGATCATATACGCCCTGTTTGGATGAAAAACACATTGAAGAAGATGCCGCGGCCTCTAGCCAAAACGATAAATCGGAAATATCAGGTGAAGCCAAGAAAAGCAATACCAAAGCATCTGAATCTGTCGAAGACGATGAGAAGCGCTTGGCCGGCATGAATACTGAACTTATTTCCGAAGACGAAGAATTAACCAATGAAAACGAGTCAAAACGACGCAGTCGTAGTCGTAGTCGCCATCATAATGAAAACGATAACAAAGTTAGTAAATCCAAGCGCAGTGCTAAGCGTGGCAAAGAAACTTCTGAGACATTCAAAAAAATAGGAAAACGCCGAAAAGACCGCAATTACCGTGGGGATAAACAACATCATCAGGATCGTACTCATTCCCGTCGTTCCCACTCTAACTCACCGCGTTCTGTCACCCGCAGCTGCAGTAACCGTAGTCACGATCACAGTCGCAGTCGTAGTCTGACGAGATCACCACGCAGCCGTAGGCGTAATACTCGGTCTAAATCGTATTCACGATCAAGATCGCACTCTCATAGTCCTAATGGAGGTCGTCGTCGGTCTACTTTTCGGAGTCGTGAAAATGTTCGAGGATTTGGACGCGGCCGTGGCGGAGTACGATACAGTTTTCGCAATCAACAATTTCAGCATAGAACGTACCAGCAGCCCCACCATCAAAGCCAATACCAACAGCAGTACCACCAGCATCATCATCAGTATCAGAATCAAAATCAATATCAAACGCAGATAAATTCTCAACGGCCTAAACGACGCGAGCTACCTCGCTACGATGTGCGCAATGTCGTTAGTGCTTCGCGTCATCACCAAAAGGATCGCTATGGCCGCGACGCAACTCGATCTGCTAGAAGTCGTTCCAATAGCTGTGAACGGCGACAACATTCGCGTAGTTATTCACGAAGCTCCACGCGATCACGCACGCGCTCAGTATCACCGAAACGGTTTCGCAGTTTTAGTATTTCGCCCTCTCCACCCTTAGGCCATGCCAGGCATCAACATGACCAAGACGTCCATCGAAGATCAATGTCACCGAGTAGAAGGCGATTTGAGCGGTCTCCCTCAAATTCACAACCATTGCAAGCAGCGCATCGTAACAGTCCGCTGCATCGGAGTAACAGCACAATGTCACTGCGTTCTCGGTCTAATACACCGACGCGAATGAACGGCAACCGCAATTTGCAGGGAGCAAAGAATTCACCTTGCTATTCGCCACGTTATACACCACGTTTAAGTCGCAGCCTATCAAAAAGTCCAAGGAAAAAAAAGAAAAAGAAGAGTGATAAGAAGAAGAAGGGTAAGAAACGACCAGCTAGCAGTAGTCCAATGGGTCGACAGCGCCGTATTTCCAGGCAGCGTGATCCTTTTGACGATGCCGATGATTTCCTTGCGCCCCAGTTGGGCAAGAAGTCGAAAAAGTCGTCAACGGGATTATCGGCAATGCATTGGTCACCATCTCCTACGCCCAGTCTTTCTGCCGAACATCTTAACTTCATTCACGATAGCGGAGCTGGAATAAGTGGTGAAAAGCCTGCTTCCTGGACACCGCCCTTGGGGTCTCCACAAGCGCCTGTTTCCCACTATACTGTAAATCCTCACCTCAGCATGACGCCAGTAATGGGGAAAAAAGTAAAACCCAAGCGGGACAAAACCAAGAAAAAAAAGAAGCCGCTAGACAAGCAGCGCAAGGACAAAAAACGCAAGCGCCATACCATGACACCTGAACCGTTGCCCTCTAAGGAAGTATTCGCCTCGGGCAACAATATTCTTGTCAGCGTTAGCTTCAACAAGGAAGCAACCAGCAGCTTGGCAGCTTCAGCACAGCAGCAAACTGTGGTGACGTTGCCGCCGACGAGAGATGAGTTCCTTGGAGGCCGGCGCATCTCCACAGATAGGGTGACCAGCAGTAGCGGCATAACGAGCAAGAAGGCTAAACGCAAGCGGAAAAAACTAGATGCCAAACCTGTAGCTATTATAGATCTGGAGCGCTCACCATTTCAAGTTCATCAAGAGCCTGCCGATGTCATTGTGCTGACTGATAGCGAAGATGCAAATGATAACCAACTTGTGCTACGGCGCGACCGCCGTCGTAATAGCGCTGCCTCGGCAACGGATCACAGTAGTATGATGAGAGAGAATGGACAACGTGAGAAAACGCCGTCGACGTGCATGGAAACTATTTTGGAAGCTTCATATGATAATCTGCCACAAACGACTGGTCCGAAGACACCACCTGAGCCACATTTAGTGAAGTTCAATTTACCCGCCAAAAAACAACACAAAGTGCGCAATAATCCGCTGCATGACGATGCCGACGATATACACTCTGCAGACGAGTTGGACACAGTTTGCTCTATGCGTGGTGCTATAGACGACGAACCGCAACAGCCACATGCAAGCGAAGGCTTGATTTCAGCCCAAAAGATTGGGCCGAACACGCCACCTGAATCGGGGCCTTGTTCTCCCGATGCATATGATCCATTCGAACCGACGAAGTCACCCTCTCTATCACCGCGCTCCCCAACACCAACTCCTGCCCAGAACCTTGAGCCAATGACGTTACAGCCTTCCACTGGCGGTAGCGGAACTGTTTGCAGTGGTACGGAGAAAATTGAATCGTGTAATCAGAAACACAACAGCCACAGTGAGGATCTGGTGGACATTAACATGGGCACGCCAACACTGTCGAGCACTAGTAACACAACCTCGCAAGCAAATACGAGTGTAAGCATTAATCCAGTAGATCTGGTCATGGCGCTTATGAATAAACCAAGCAACAGCATTCAACAAGAACTGACCAATAAAACCTGCGACGTATCGTCGGCATCGTATCTCAACAGTACCACAATGAGCACAGCGCTGGCGGCCTCTGCTGCCGACGATAAGCTTACCGATAATACAATTACAGTTTTGTCAAATGTCCTGCTTACAAGTAGTACTACTGTGTCCGCATCGCAACACATACCTGTTATTTCTAGTCCGCCAGCGACACTAGTAAGAAAATTAGGAACCCTGCCCAAAGCGGGAGGTAGCGTGGCTAGCAGCAACAGTGGTATAGCGAACCTGCCATCAAGTAGTGGCACCATACGTAACGGCAACACCGGCGTTAGTGGTATAGCCAATGTGCTGGATGACTCTTTTAATATGGACATCGAAAGTCCATACTCTCCAGGTTCAGCAGACTACGAGGATCTATTTGAGCCCCCACCGGAAGGTGGTAACGCTATCGGATCAAATAGACGTTCGAAAAACAGCGTTGCAGGTAAAGCGGAGATGTTTGACAATCTTTTTGGAAGCAGCTCTCCAGTGGGCCAGCATCGAATGTCATCACGGTACAATAATTCAGGAGGAAGAAAACCGCAACGTGCAAATAACAAAAACGAACGCAAATCAAAAATCAAAGGTGGGTTTCTATTGAAAATACTTTTCTATTTTAGCAGATTCTCTAGATTTACTATCCTATATGCTGTTAAGGATGAATGCAATCTGTGGATAATCTTTTTTTTATTTACTTTTCAATAGCAATAACAATAGAGCTATATGTGTTATGACGATGGCTTGCGTAGAATCAATTAGAGATCTGATTTTCTAGTTTATCTTTACATATATATTTTTATGATTTGATTGAAAATAATTGAATAATTTAATACTATAATAATTTATCAAGTAAATTAACATTATTTTGGTTTGTTGCCATTTTCAAACACTTGTTAAAATTACTAAATAAGTGATTTATTATAAACTTCTTGTTTTATTGTTTCAGGAAACAAATTAGTCGAGGAGCACGTAAAAGTGTATGACGATTTGCCCAATTCGGCGGTTGACTTACAAGTCAAGGATAGGGTAAGTAAAGATTTTAAAAATTAAATGCTAATAAAACTGGAACAAAAATAATTTTCAGTTTATACGGAAGTTAAACCGCCAGGAACGTGTTGTTGAGGAAGTAAAATTGGTATTGAAACCCCATTTTAATAAGAAAGTAATCACAAAAGATGATTATAAGGATATCATGCGACGCGCTGTACCAAAAGTATGTGGCAGATGCAACAACTTGAACAATTTAATAATTTTATTGTACACATTTGTAGATTTGCCACAGTCGCTCTGGTGAAATTAATCCCCATAAAATCAAAAATTTGATTGATGCATATGTAAAGAAATTCCGCGCTAAGCACAAGAAGTTGAGTCTGCTTAATACCGGGCAAGTGAGCAGTGCTGTCAAATGTGCGGCCTATTTAAAAAAGCTATAAGCAAATGTGGGGAGAGGAAATGGTATGTATTTCGAATAATTTATAGTAGTTGGTTAACTTTAAATGACTATTTATTTCTCTTCACAGCGTTTTCTTCACAATCCATACAATTATGTTCGGCAGCCGCATGCATTCCTACACCTCCATTATTCACAATCGCCGCCCGTAAGCGCAAATACATAAATTGTCATTGCTATTGAACTTTAGTTATTAAGTCAATTTTAGGTTATACTACGAATGATTTTAGAGATTAAGCCAATACAGAAGTGAAAATATATATTAAGCAGTAAACTCGTCTATTTTAGTGTTTTTGATTGCGCCCAACTCAGTTAAATGAAACAAATTTATTTGATTAATTTTTTATTCATATGACTTTATAAAGAGTAATACTGCTTGCTTTAACAAACTGTAAGTAATTAAAAGAAAGCAGGCGGGTAAAACTAAAAAGTTGTATTCTCCCTCTTATGAGTTAATTTATTAAATTTATGTTATTAAATTTCGGGATCATTAAGATAAACTCCCAATTATTTTGAATAAAATTAGATCTAGTTATTAAATGCAAATTCTCTATTCAGGCAGATATAGGCGTATTTTATTTGCAACAGGAAATATATATGTATATTGTTGACGAAACAAATGTAATTATGTATTCAGCGAAAATAACTGTATATTGTATTTTGAGTTAATCTATAATCAAATATCTAATTTTGAATAGTTTACCAATCATAATTTTTAAATAAAGAGTGCATAACTAACGTAACGTAAAATCATTCAATTTGTGTACATATTCTCATTAATTATCTTCAAAATACCAAAAATAATCGGGTTATGTTTTAGCCTCAAAATGACAAATAAAATCTGAAAACATTATTTCTGTTCAAACAAGAATAAACAATATCCGCTGAGTTTCGAAGATAATTATGTCTGTTCATTATGTTTGAAATCGGTATGAATAAATAATATTCGGCTATAGTTTACATATGCATGTATGTATATAAGATTAGATAAGCGCTGATTCTGGTCATAAGGATCGCGTTGTGCGATTTTATTATATAGTCGTCTGGACATTTTACCAAAATCCAGA
Source organism: Drosophila eohydei (assembly GCA_035045825.1). Lineage (NCBI taxonomy): Eukaryota > Metazoa > Arthropoda > Insecta > Diptera > Drosophilidae > Drosophila > Drosophila eohydei. Next base: position 2,978,918 of record JAWNOT010000095.1, read on the forward strand.
GGATTTCCCACCAGGGGGATTCTTTACTTTTATACAAGAACGAACGCCGGATTTGTCCAGTTCCTCTGAAAGGAGATTAATAACTGAATAAAATCAATTAAATCTAATAGTTAGGTCAATTCACCGCTAATCGAAAACGATGACTCCTGCATGTCTCTTTTGCCATCAACACGGCCGCGAACAGAAGGTGTGCTGCAAGGGGAACCTCCTGCCATAATTGGCATATTTTCAACGAGCAGTGCAGACATTGTTTTCTCTTCTGGAATTAGAATGTCCAATTCAGCGAACTTTTTGGCCAAATTTCCATTTTGAGTTTCTTCGGGGTGCTCTTCGGACACGTGTATTTTCTCCTTAACAATATCATAAACATATGGCGGACGCACCGCCATCGGTATGAAACGTCCAAATCCTTCTGCAACGCGAACTGATCCATTCTCGGCACATACGCGACCGCGCACTAAAACATATTCAGCCACTCCATGTACAGTCATACCCTCGAAAATATTAAAATCACAAGCGTGATGATGGGTGTCTTTGGAAATGCTTCGTGTACCCTGTGGATTCCATATGACTATATCTGCATCCGAGCCAACAGCTGCGAAAACAGTCACATTAATTAAAAAAAGATACAGATACAGCAACATAAAAACATATGAACATGTAGTATAACGTACCAATTCGTCCCTTTTGCGGGTAAATATTAAAGATTTTTGCAGCATTAGTACTTGTTACTGCAACAAATCTACAGGGATCGAGAACGCCCTGATGCACACCCTTCTCCCACACTACCGACATTCGATCCTCAGCACCGTTAACGCCATTTGGAATTTTAGTGAAGTCTAATAGGCCAAGTTCCTTCTGTTTTTTATTGAATGTACAGTTGTCACTACCTGTCACCTGTAGATCATCGCTGTCAAAGAGAAGGCGATTCAATTTCAATGACATCTCAACATGAATTGAGCTCAATAATATACTTACTATGCTAAAGATTTCATCAGTTGCCTAGGTGTTTCTGCAGACATACGAATCGGTGGACTGGTAATATAATAAACACGTTCCGATTTGCCAACGCTGCTCATACTGCGGCCAATAGAGCTTGCAAGAGTTTCACCGAACACGGAGTAACCGCTGCGACGGGCGCGTCCTATGAGCTCTGCGGAGGACTTGCTTGTGACACCAGCAACATATAGGGGTGTCTTCATCTAAGCAGATTTGGATTTTATAAGGAATAATTGTTAAACGTCTATTGGTAATAATATGTATTTTTTTGTGCTATGATGTTTTAAAATAATATTCAAAAATGCATTAAATGGGCGTTAAGTCATTTGGTCAATCCAGAATCTATATTACTTACTTCGCCAGAAGCTTGATCAGGAACTCGGCCGTCTTTGAATAGTTACTGGCCTCAAGGATTGGCTTGGCTTATAGCCAGTTACTTGATATTAGTGCTGGCACCGATTCTGAGTGCCATGCTATCAGGCTTCCTCTCGAATCGTATGTCACAAAAGTACATATAGCAGACAATCAAAGTTTATATATTTTGTGAAAGTGCAGCAACATCAGGGGTTATATTTATTGGAGTTATATCAAGTGCCACATACCGCATACATTCTTATTTATGTACAAGGGTGCATCATACATAATGGAAATAATAATAAATTAAAAAAATAAATCATCAATTAAAGAATTATACATCTGTACATATATAGTAACTTTTCCCAAGATCCCACGAGCATTTATTTTTTACAACTTCCTACTAAATATATTATATAAATTTGTTTTCTCTCAAGAAAACATTTAATAACAATATTCACCTGGTGGGCTAAAATGCAAGCGCGATGTACAGCCTCTGCCTCAACTTCTTCTTGACGCGAAAGCTCATGTGCTTCGGGTCCACAGTTACCATCGGCTAATAAGCTTTTTGTATTTTTGGCTATAATATCACCATTCTCAGCATGCACCTTATAGAAAAGAATGCTTATAGAAGTTACATATTAACGATTAGACCGATGGGTAAAAGTTACCATTGCGACTCCATTCAGAAAACGAATGCGTTCAAAAACATCCAAAAGCTCAGAATCACCTAACATATAGAGGCCCTTATAGGCCATATACATCTTAAAGGAATTTACGCCCAGCTCTTTGCATAGAATACCAATCTCCTCGGAAACGGATTTGGACCACCAAGTTATGCCCACGTGTAAAGCATAGTCACAACACACCTTTGGATCCGCCCAGCTGCGCCACTTGTCATAAGCTTCCACCATAGATTCGTGTTTTTTGGGTAGAACACAATCAACTAATTCCAATAAAAAATTATTATATTGCTAGCATCAAATGGCAGAAAATTATTAGTTATGAAGATTGTCTTACTTATCATAGTTGTGCCACCTGCCACTGCCGCTTTGGTTCCACGGTAAAAGCTGTCAAAAATAAGTCAAATATAACTGAATTTAAAGTCTACTAAGAGAATACATACTCGTCAACGGAAACATTGTCACCCAAAGGACATTGCAGATGTGTATGGGGGTCAATGCCCCCTGGTATAATCATTCTTCCTGTTGCATCTATAACACGCACGCCTCCGGGTATTGTTATGTCGGAAGCGGACCCAACAAATCTACAGAAATCCCAATAAAGTCAGCATTCATCGTTTTTGTAAGCATTGTTTTTTATTTTATACTTAATGATGCCATCCTCAATGTAAACGTCCGCCTTAAAACTTTTATCATGATTGACAATTTCTCCATTCTTGATATAAATACGATTTTGGGCACTTTGTAAGTGTATGGGCACTTTCTTAACTGGCTTTGGGCTCCCGGACATAGTTCTAGAATTAAAACATTGAAAAATTCCATCAGTATGTGATTTCAATTTATGCACATATGAAAGCATCAATGCAACCAAACTAGTTAGATCAATAGAGTACTATGTTTGGTTAAAGAGAACACGCAAGCGAGCATTGACCTTTATTTGTTTTCATGAGGTTGGTTATGCTTTCTGCTTTTTGTGTGAAAATAGAAGCAGACCGTGGTAAATCACTATAAATCGCACTTCATATCCAAAAGAAAAATCCTCTGTAAATGTATGTATCTATGACAAAAAAATATAATTTAAAATAAATGATACAGGAAACTCATTTGCATTATGTCATTTAACACAAATCATTTTTATTGGATACCAACGAATACGAAATACAAGTACATATGCATATTCACACATACATGAACGCCTACTAACGGTAATATAGTTTTCTGTATTTGTTGAATCGATAAAATAACCCGCTTTCTACACAATTTTAATATACACAACGCAGGCTCAATTGACGCGCATGTTGATAAAAATAGAAACGTCTACCACTATTGAAATATAACTTTTTGAAATATATATATATAAATTTAGTTTAAAGCACCAAATTTGTATATGTACATATATGACATCAACTTCTTTATGTTGAATATAAGTAGCTTGATAAATAATTGCGCTTGTCAATTTGTATTTTGTTGTGCCGATAATATATATAGCAAGTAATATAAATATGTATATTTAATTACCAATTTAATTTAATATTCTGTGGTACGTGACCGTTGAAACTTCAAGAAATTTAATGTTGAAAACCAACAAGTACACACCCACTTTTGCAGAAAAAAATCTGATGAATACTCAAATCGATTATTGTTATCGATGTTCCGATGGTTTTAGTGTGCCCGTTTTTCCTCGAGAATCCGGGTTTCTTACATTTATTTTGTATTATGTATATGTATGTACCAATGTCCAAATACCCGGTACAACGGGTGGAAATATGCACAACAAAATACATTTTATATCACTTCAAAAAGTGTTATTTACGGTATATAAAATCATTAAAATTCTTACCGTTATGTAAATGTATATGAAATTACTTACCTAGCTAATTGGCATTAAGTTAAAACAAATATTGACTAAAATAAAATAATTGGAGCACTTTGACTGCTTTCTTTTCGATATCATAATTGTTATTATATTATATTAATTTAATATAAATATTGCACAGCACATGAGCATGAACTTGGCTTGTCAAACATTTATTATATTTTACTGCCCATTTTACTGAAATACTTAACTCATACCGAAAATGTGTATCTACCAAATAATGTTGAATATTTGCAGAACTTTTGCTATGTAACTCCCATAAAAATGTTTGTATTACAGCTTGAATTAGATTCTGTTCACTTGATTCGATCCAGGATTTCAGTTTTGAATTAGACTTGTCTTATCACAGTCTTTGGATAGTGTCTGAGGGATGTCACCCAATAGGAGGCATGAGTTGCCTCACAACTAAACTTTGAAATTAAAGTTTAAGAGGTCCATAGTTTCAGACAAGATATGGTAAGGATTACGAATTCCATAATTCCTTAAATACGTATATTTATTAAATTATTATTTACCCACACGCAAGATGATTAAAAAGGCAATGTTGTATATTATATATGTATGTATATTAATTAAATAATTAAATTAAGTTTGAGGGACATACATTTACATCCTAGCAAAATTATACACTAATAACTACAAGTAAATATATCGATATCGAGATGTTGAGTCATATTTGTGTTTTGGAAAACAACTACATAAATTAACGTATATCTTTAGGGCTTCAACTGATACTTGTATTCCTGTTGATCGACATGACGTAAGTATAAAGGGTTTACTAATAGCCCAGTCTACTTGACTTGAATTTTCTTTTAAACAGCAGTCCATTTTGTAATATTGCCATGTACACTTTAGCTTTAATTGCGTATGCGTTTCAACGTACAGTTTACAACATTTCGCACATGTTCAAATTAAAGTGCTCAATGATTCTGCAATATTTTTTTTATTTATTGAATTTCCGCCTTTTTGATATAAAGCGAGTTAGTTAATTTTCGTGATTCTGTATGGATTAGTTCGTAATCTTTCTAGCGTTTTTTTTTTGTTTTTTTTTTCGTATGAACTGTGTTTCATTAAGGTTGAATAATTTTTAAATTAAGATTAAGATAAAAACTTATAATTTAAAGTTGTCATTTACGCCTAAATTACGTTTAATATAAAATTAAACCTTGTTCCAGCAGCACTTCAGTAAATAATAAAAACAAAATAAAATTACAACGTTAAGTGCTCTCATTCCACGATTTTTAGTTTTTTTTTGTGCAGTTGGTTTGCAAAAAATATTACAAAACAAATTCAATCAGTTTGAATTATTCGTCGACACATCACACACACATAATACGAAATGACATTTGCCTTAAGCAACGCAAAAACAAAATACAAGATACAATTTACAAATTAGTTAAGTATGTACAGTTTTTCCTTTCCTTTTTCATTTTTTTTTGTTTTTTTTTTTATAATGTATGTGGTGTGTTGATTTCCTTCTTTTTGTTTGCATTTCTATTTGTCCACATAAATATCCATTTAATTGTATTACATAGTTCTTATCTGGTTTCTTACGCATATATGCATATGGTGTATGGTTTTATGTTCACTATATGACTTCATACGACATATTATAATATTGTTAGTAGTATATTTTAGAATTTAAAAACTAACCTCTAAATATGTTTATTTTAACACACGTAATTCGTTTTTTTTTTTTAATTTCTATATATATAAATATATATATATATATATGCATATATCGATATATATATTTATATAAATATATATATATCCATATATATAAATACATATATATATACATATTTATGTATATGTAAATATATATACACATATATATATATAACGTATGTATATGTGTGTATTAGGTTTTAATTAATTTTTTATTAAATTTAATACATAAGTATGTTGTGTGCTTAATTTTTACGCATGCATCTATATGCAATTAAACCTTCTGCCTTAAGTTTGACGTTGAAAATTCATTGCTAAAATTTGAAAGGGTCTATAAGAATGCCAGACCATTTTCAGCATTAATATATTATATTAACTATAGATTTTAGTGAAAAAATATACAGTTATTGTGTGACCATTGTAATTGAGTGGCCATGGTGTTATTGAAGCTGTTCTACATTTTCAGGGTTTTATTTTAAGCATATACAATCTGTGGCTATGCTTTAAAGGTCATTTGCTTCAAAGGTCGCAAATCATGTTCTATCCCATTTAGTACATTTACATTATTTGATTAAACATTTTGTAAGCAATACAAATCGTATTTTCAAGTTATATCCATATATATATATACGCGTATGTATATCGTGTGTATGTTCAATCTTTTCTTTTGCAAATTTCTTTGAGTGCACCACCACCACCACGTTGCCAAGAGTAAGTTGTTGCCGGCATCATTGTTGTATACTACGCAACGGCAGCTGTTGTATTTGTATTTGCTGGCGGCGGTGCGGCCGGTTGCGCCACTGTTGGTGGAGGTGTAGAATTCGACGATGTTGCGGCAGCGTCGTTGATGTGACCTAAATTGTTTGATGACACAGTGGAAGACGCAGCTGATGGCGATTTACCGACTTGTTGTTCGCTAGGTGTTACCAAGTTGTTAAGAGTAGGTTGACTACTGCTACCCAAGCTGCTGCTATTGGTCTGATTACTGCTGACGGTTCCACAGCTATTGCTGTTGGTGCTACTGTTGCTAACATCGTTGAATGTTGCTGCTGGCGGCAATTGTTGACTGCTATTGCTGTTATCATCGTTGATTACAGCTGTCGTAGCAGCAGCTGCTGCTGGCTTAACATCAGCAGACAGTTCTGGCTGGATGCAGGGCTCTGGCTTCACATTTAAAGTTGTCGTTGGAGCACTTTGCTTTTCAGAAGGTGTCTGGTTCAGCCGTTGCTGCTGCTGTTGTTGTTGCTGCCGTTGCTGCAACAGTCTGTACTCAACTGAATGCAGTGGTCCGGTTCCGCGCGATACCTGGTATAGCACTCGAGATATGATCAATGCTACTTGCTGATCCAATATATGCGACATAACCAATCCAAGCAGTCTTTGTTCCTGCTGCATGAATAGCGATCGATTATCGGGATGCTTGGCTAAATGAAGCAACGTTCCCGCTGCTCTTCGCAACATATCTAAACTGGTTCCCATTGAATCGGGATTTTCCCGAAGGTAGTTAATTCCATGTTGGTTGGCTACACCCAATGCAGTTTGTTCAGCCTGCTCAATAAATGCAACGAGATAAGAGATGCATGGCGATTGCAGAGCTACCGTACGCGCCATAGCACTGTCTGCTGCAGCCAGGTAATGTAGCAAGTTGACTGAAAATTCACGCAATACTTGATCCTCGTTCCGACACAAATGACGCGTAAGTACTGCACACAATTTCTCTAACCGTGAAAACGGTGGTGTTGCAATAACCAAATCAACATTTGCATCCGTGACACATAATTTACACAGCGCTTCAAGGGCTAGACGTTGTGGGGATAAAGCAGAGTTCGGACCACATGACGGAAACGGGTCTTGACCATGCGCACTGGGACATACAGCCCAATGTAGTAATCCATCTATAAGCGGGCGTGCGATTAATTCATCATAGCGGGAAAGCTCTAGATGCCCAGCTATATTGGCCATTGCCACTAGCATATTTTCTCGGATGGTAATCAAATATTCCCACCACCATTCGCGTTCTCCCTGCAGCGAGCTGCACGAATCGGTAAAGTCTGTATCCTCTTCTCTGTCGTAGTTGCGCGTCTTTGGAGTTCGTCGCAAGTGGTCGTGGTTTAATAGAAGCAATCGACCGAGCACTGCTAAAAATCGCGACGACTTGGCCAACACCGTTTCGTTCCCAGGCACAAAAGTCAAATTTCGAAAGATATTCGAAAGCGCAATGCAACGACGTGCTAATGAGTCTTGACTGTCGTTTACTAAGTACAAAGAGGCTTCGTCCCGCGTGTAGCATTCGTCTTCGTAGCTAGAGTCGCGGCGTCGCTGTAGAACATGCGCATCATCGCGTACTGTTGACTTGGGATCAAATCTCTTGGGTATTGAAGCGACTCCATTTGTAAGACGCAGTTGTTGCGGAGATTCGATTTCCATATCAATGGTGCGGCAATCACTGTCGGTTGTATTGACTCCGACGTTTTCGTTGTCTACCTCTTTTTTCGTGTCCACAGCTGGCTGTGCAAACTCTTCCCCCATTTTGGACTTCTTGTTGTCGCTACTTGCTGTGCCAATATTACCCACAAGTCGCCTTTTTTTATTATAAGTCTGTTGCAGTAAACTACCATCTTCAGTACTGCTTGTGGTATCCTCTTGCTTCAGCACAGGGGAAATATCGTCATGTCGTGGGGGATTATTGCTTTTCTGTGTGGCTTCCTGTTTGCTCTTGTGTTTAGAGCGTACGAATCGCGCAAATGGAATGTTAACAATCTCTGACTTAAATACATCAATGATGCCATCAAGTGGGTCCGGTTCCGTGAAGCCATAGGTCCAAGCATTACTGCCTACTGGTTCTAACTGCTCATACAACCTATTTGTGTCAATATCCCATGCTTTTTGACGCTCGTCGACAAAAATATCGTGATCAGCCGTTTGAATGCGAACTGGTACACCTTTTCGTGTGACCAGGGTGTAATTGGGTGTAAACGAAAGGAGAAGGGATCGCTCTTCAGGATTAGGCTGCACACGTACCTGACCCAAGTCAATACCTTCATCAGCATCATCAGAGTCTTCACTGTGGGCAACACGCTTTATATCCATATTTTCATAGTGCCTTCTACGATTATAGCTGGAAATGTTATGCATAGAACGAGTTTGTTTTCGTTGCAGCTTGTCTTCAACTTTCACTGATATAGCAGTGCCGCTATCAGCGTCATCATCTACTTCATCCGCTGCTTCGTCACAACGCTCATCGAACATTTCGGCTAGATTTTTTTGGAAGTGTTCCAACAACAGGGTTAGCAGACCGGGCAAATTTGATATGCCAAAGAATTGTACTGTAGAATCGTCAAACAATAGAACGTTAAGCACATCCAATGCCCATGTACACTCGGTAAGTAAACCTGAACGCATGGCCATAAAAATTCGCCATGGATCGACAGGACACACGTCAAGCTTGGTCAGACGTTTTCGACGGTACAGTACCGGTGTAGTTGACTCTACACTATCATGTGGAAAGATTAGTTCTTTTTTAACCATCTGTGAGCCTGGGCCAGTTACTTGTGGGGCATAGACAGTCTGCTGATTGGGTAGCTGATGGGGTGGCTGCTGCTGTGTGGGCTGCATTCCTTGTCCAACTATCGGCGACGGCTTTTGCGCGATCATTGTAACTGGTGCACTTCCAACCATTGGCACACCAGGGGATCCACCACCAGTTTGTGAGGGTGGTGGCATAGCATAAGGCGGCTTCACCATGCCGGGTACAGACGGCATATTTGATGTTGGTACCCCACCATGTGCTGATTGAGGTACTGCTTGTCCCTGCTGCTGCTGTGGGGGCATTACAGGCACTCCACTAGGCATACGTTGTTGCTGCCCAACTCCAGATGGTGGACGCAACGACGGTTGTGAAATACTTGTCTGTGGTGGCGCTTGAACCGCATTTATTTGCGCCCACTGTGGTGCAGCTTGTTGCTGCTGTCCAGGCGGCGTACTTTGCTGGTAAGGCGGCTGTTGTTGCGGTGGAGGTGGAGGTTGTTGCGGTGGATAACGATGTTGTTCCCACTGAGCTACCCCTGTCTGTTGCTGTCCATGTGGACCGTGTGGACCTCCAGGAGGCGCAGCACCCCGAGGTGGTGCATTTCCCCAAGACTGTGGTGCAGTCGATGTGGGATATTGAGGACGATACTGCGGATTGTTGCCTTGCCAACCACCTTCAAAATAAAATAAATTATAGTTTAATGGAATGATAATTGAACAGAACCCCAAAACGCAAAATGCTTACCATAAATTTGAGGCCGCGCAGCATAGCCAGGGTAAGGCTGAGAGTCTTTAATAAAGTCCGGATGTCGTCGGGGTTGAGGACTCTGCAAATAAACGGTAAGTTAAGTAACGTTGCACACTTTTTTGAATAAATGTAATCTTTAAGTATTACTTGATCTGGCGGCCTATAGTAATCCTGTTGATTAGGAGTGCTCGGTACATAGCCACTGTTTGGTGGGGCTACTGGTGCTCCGCTAGCTGGTGGTCCACCCGTAACCGCTTGTGCTGGTGGTTGTGGTCCACCGGGTGGTGCTTGACTGTAGGGACGATTTCCATAGGGCCCGTACTGATTAGCACCAGCTGGAGGACTGGGGAAATAAAAAAATAAATTGATCAATATAAGTTTTACTTAATTGTGCAAAGCATCTCTGGTCGTAGCTAATAAAATATGCTCAGTACGGTTGAATTTCAGTATATATGAGATGAATATGTATGTCTGAGTGTAATGAAGAGGTATGTAAATATATTGTGCACTCACGCTTCCCCTTCGGGTCCATAGGGAGGGTACATATTGCGACTCTGAGGCGGATATTGGCCCTGGTTTGGTCCGAAAGGTTGACCTGGCGGGCCAGCGGAACTGTACTGATCGCTCGAGCCATATTGCCCATAAGCACCAGGTGGTGTTGGATACGGCGAACCTGTAATAGTTGCAAATATGTGCTTAATATCAAATTTTCTGCAATACACAAGTTTCAAGAGTCAGTGGTGGTACAGAAATGGGAAAAATAAAATACAAATTAATTAAAGATTTTTGATTTGCACTAATCTGAAAAAGCAGCTTATCACGCAACAAATAAACTTTTGTATAGTAAGATTTAATTAAATATTCATCGGTAGCACTAAGTGTAACAATGCTTTCTAAATAGTAGAGCTTCAACAGTTCCGACTCATTGAAATTGCTTTATAATTTCTTTTTTTAAAATACAAAGATATAAGATGATTGCTTAATTTGACGGTATTACAGTAATAGGTCTAAAGCTAAACACTACTCCGATACTTTTATAAAGCCATGTTATTGATTATTTCATAGACAGAAAAATTAAAGCAAAATTAATTCGGTTATTATGGATTAAATTAACTGCTATAAATATAAAGAAAAAAAGTAACAAAATTTTTTAAGGCATAAGAAGGTAGTTGTAAATTGATTAATAAGTCCGAAGTTTGTAATAGAAAATAAAAATTAAATAACATGAAAGTAAAGCAAATATTTGTATGCAAAGCCAGATAGACTACAACCCACATGCAGAACGATCGCAAACTTAAACCAATAAACACGTTGTTTAACCATCAAATCGAAATGACACATTAAAAAATGTTATAACAAAACATAAAAAAAGAAAACATGATGAATGTACCTGGCGTTCTAGACACAGGCGTTGGATACCCAGAGCTACCCTGTGGATAAGGTACTCCAGTTCCAGGGCGCGCATGCTGCGTCGACGGCGGCCCATGTTGCTGTGGTGGTGGCGCCGGTGGTTGCTGCGACGGCGATGGCAACTGTGTTGGAATGCCTTGTTGGTGGTGTTGGTTGCCCGATTGTGGCGCTGTGTGCGGTGAATGTGGGGGTGGTGGAGGAGCACCATGTGACGCACCACCAACTGCAGCAACAGCAACACCACCAGCGGCCACACCGCCAGCAATTGGATCTTCAAAAGGATTGCTCACATTTATGTTATCACCGGCAACAGTGGCAGCTGATTGATTTTGAGTGCCTAAGTCGGCAAGCGGCATTGATGATGATTATGGAGTGATGAAGAAATTAATGAATGACACATAATAAAAATTGTTGTAATTGACATGAAGTTAAGGTTTTGTTGAGCAAGATCGAAGTTGTTTTAATAATTTTAGTGGAGCGATGTGGTGTTGTTGTTGGTGGTGTCGGGTGATTGTGATTTTGGTGATTTTTATAAGTAGTGCGCCCATATTTACGTAACCAACATAAAAATGAATAAACAAATTACACACATGAAATTAATAAATTAAGTTTTAGCCAAACAGAAAATATATGCATTATCTAATTGTAATACACATATAACATTGAAAACAAAAATACTTAAATATTACAACAAATAATCAGTAATCATAGACATGGCTATATCATATATGTATGTATATTTACATGTGTAGGTAATTTAAAAGTAGATGTTTATGTATGCAACTCTTTAATCATAATTGGTTGAATGAATTATTGCTTACCAGGGTGAGGTGCCTGTGGATTGTTTTGCGATGGCGGTCTTGGCATCTGACCCGCTGCTGCGTAGTCTGGTTGCGGACCGGCAGATGGTGGATATGCACCAGCACCAGTGTAGCCCGTATAGCCATCTAATGCTGCGTTTGGTGCGCCGCCAGGTGGTGCAGGGAAGGAATCCTGTGAGTTCGATGACCCTGTGGAATTTGTTGTTCCAGCGTCCAAATGACCACCACCGATTGGTTGGAAGTAGGTAAATATTGTAAGTGTTAAAATAAATTGGATGACCCGTTATAATAATGTAAATTATCAAGCTAATATTGTTAAATTTCATGAGTAAAAGAAAATATATGTATATATATATATATATATATATATACGGTCGTTGATCTACAAATTCTGTTATATTTTGAAGACTATTGGTTTTAGAGACTTGACATATGAAATACACACTCGTGTTATATATATATATATATATATATATATATATATATATATATATATATATATATATATATATATATATATATATATATATATATATTCTCATAAGATGAAGTAACTTAAGTTTTAGAACTATAAACTAAAATTATTATTGAATTCCTTTATTAATCTACCAAACAAAAATGCATGTACGCCTCTCTGAGGCGTGTGGCTTTCACTAACTAAAATAACTGAAATTTTACATTGATGTTTCAATCGATTTCATATACACAATAAAACAACCTTAACCTGTCGTTAGAAAAGCATGCATTCATATATACGAAGCCCTAAATCGACTCGACTTTGAATCTGATCAATAATATGTACTGGAACCTTCCCTTCTGCCTTTTACAATGATTAACAAAAAAATTATGACCTGCATTCTCTTATTTTCCGATGCCTTCTTAACTATTCATACAGCTAGAATGTCATATTAATATATCATACCATCAGGTAAACACTTACCTGGTGATGGTACCGAAGCTGCCTTTGTTGTCTTTTTCTTACTACCAGCCTCCACTTGCTGAATAATGGGTATTGGATCAATATCGCCACGATCAAAGTGACACTCAAAAGCCAACAGATTCTTTGTATAGTGTTTTCGAAGTGTATATGCAGCGCTACTGCTGGCGCCAATTCCGAGCAGACCGGCAATATCCTTCCAGGTCTTGCTCTTAGTTACCTGACAACAAGGAAAATATGCGTATATATATTTGAAAATAGACTAGACTAGGTAGATTTTAAAAAATTGGCATGAATTAGTAAAGAAGAAAGATATAAATTACGAGCAATTGACAGCGTGTTGAATACGCATTCAATAATATTTTTGCAACAGTGTTAGTAATAAAAATTTAAATCAAACTTGAAGAAAGGTAATAGACTCTTAAATAAATTGTTAACGGAACCACTTCAGATTAAGTATGAAAAATGTTGACACTCAGTTTTAAAGATATTTGGAAGTTGTTTTTGAAAAGCATGCACTCAAATAATTCATGCAAAAGTGAGAAAATTATTAGAATTTATGTGTTTCTGATTCAATCAACTTTAATGCTGTAAGAAAGACGTTAAGTACTTTCCAGATCTTACGGAAAGGTAAATGGGGTAGGAAATCATGCTATTGAAATATTTTTGAAAATTCATGATTGAGTTTGGTTTGTTTCACGTTAAAAGAATTAAAAATTTTTGTTAATGTGTTAGCTACATTTTTTACTTTGGTTGGTGGTGTTTGGTGGTTTGATTGATTGGTTGGTTGAGCATTAATTTTGGTTTGTTTGATTTGGTTTTGCTAGTAAATCTAAAAAGAAGTTAGTAAAAGGAGTTACTACGGCACCTTGCATACCTCGACGAATCCGCCACGTTCTTTTACATAAATATATAACCTATATAAATCAAGTGGCTGTTTTGAGATGGTTGGGCACGCCGTTATTGGTGTACGGCGATCCTCCATAAAAGCACGTAATTTGTCTAGCCAACCTCGTCTATCCGGATTGTCATCCATTTCATACAACTTGCAAAGTGAATCGGATTTTTTAGTAGTCGTTATGGTGCTACGAAATGGTTCTTGTTGAACAGGAACATGACTGTTGAAAACCTGCTATATATAGGAAAGTTGATTAAGTATATATTACAATTGGAATTAAAAATGCTTACTGAACTAGCGGCGGGACGGGGCCAGTTCGGGGGTGAATTCATTTCGTACTCTTCGCCTGTTGGTCCCCCACCTCCATGCATTACAACTGGATGTGGAGAAGGGCTGGGTGGAGCTAAATGGCTTTGGCTATATGGATCATGTTTGCGCGACTTTGGCGTAGTACATTGGGGATCTTCACCTGATGCTGTAAGATGACAAAACCTCAGTTACTAATCTAAGCAATTATTTTAGAATACCTACCAGCCGACGCATTTGAGAGCGTACTCTGTTGGCTAACTTCATCCATTGGTGTACCATCTGGTCCAGTTGTAACTACTGCAGTAACTGGATGCAAACTTGCAGCTGGCGAAGACGCTGATGAACTAATGCCATTGTCTTGGGATATATGTTCGGCGTCACTGCCACTCTGTGCGCCCATCATAGATTGCGGCGGTGTACTGGTAGGTGGCCCCATACTTTGTGGCGGACCCATATGATGTGGAGGACCCATGGGCATCGACGGATGCATTCCAGTTGGTCCATTCCCATAACCCTGCGGCTGTGGACCAGCTGGACTACCACCATATCCACCTTTGTGTTGTAAATGCTGCTTAAGATAGTTAAGAGGGCGCGGAGAACCGCTGCCCTGTGGCGGTGGTGGTCCAACTGGTGGTGGGGTGCCCTTGCCCTGCACGTGATTGCCCATACCAGTGGAAATTTGTACTGACCCACTGCCAGGTCCAGACTGTTGTGGTGACGGCGGTACCCATTGATACGGAGGATACTGCTGATGAGGGCTGCCACTACCATGGTTTGGCATAGAGCGAGGGTAACCAGCTTGTGCACCAGCTGGCATACTGTTAGCACCTCCAGCGGACTGGCTAGTTGGTGGCGGCTGCGGCCCAGTTCCATAGGCTCCTGACGGATACTGGGGACGTGGCGGGTAGTTACCTAGTAAATATACATTTTTTTAGTACAATTTAGCTAATTACTTAGGTTATCTCATACCTTGAGGATACTGCTGTGGAGGATATCCTTGAGAACCGGGGCTTTGACCTGGTAAGCTCATTTTGTAACCGCCATGAATATGTTGCGGGAGCGGATAGCCACCGGTAGTTCCTTGCGGCGGTGGTGGTGGTGTAGCCATATTGTTAACATTTTGGTTTGGCGCCGGTGCAGGCGGTGGCGTCTGCTGCGGCGAATTACTTGCTGATGATGCTGAATTTGAAGCCTGTTGCTGCTGAGATTGTTGCTGAGATGGTGGCCCACCTGGTAAACCATGTGGTGGCATTGGGGGTGGGCCGGCAACCACTGTAGGTTGCTGCATTGGACCACCACTACTTGACTGATTACTCGCCGGTCGCGAAATTGGATGATTTTGTGCTGAAATCAAATCAATTCAATATTTACGTCCACTTTCGCAATATTGTTAAATACTTACCCACTGCAGGAGACATAGATCTTGAGCCCGACGAGCCTGTAGGCGAAGGTGTTGGCCTCATGACTTGTTGCGGGTTAGGTGTGCCGGGCGGACCAGAGCCCATACCACTATGTGCTCCACCACTTGAACTATCATTACTATTTTGCCCGATCAGCTCCTATATTAAATAAATAAACAAATTATACATCAATTAGCCCAATTTTATTTAATACTGGTATAGCCTAACAATAAAACTAATATAATCCATGTTTGATGACATCAGCTGAACTAGGTTAAATATCGCAAACTTTACAAAATAACCTTTAAGAAATATTGCATATAAAAAATCGTTTCTAAAATATCTTAAAAGTACGATACGACTAAATGTTTTTTATTGACTATGGTCAATGGGACCAAATTCGTTCAACAACAATTTCTATGCTAAGATTCTAAGCAGTCGACAGTAACTTTAGTTTGCCGCTTGTCTATAAAAATTCAAAATAAAAAAACAACTAAAAAGCTCAACCCAAGAGAGCACAAACAAGTCATACAAAGATACAACTAAATACACACATACATTTGTATGTATGCACACAATGCCAACAGGGGCTTAAGCCGACAGCTATTCGAGTCGCACAGTAAAACGAACAGCGCGGGATCAACATTGTCGATATAAATGACGATGAGGGGTGAGGTGCCTACGCCGGCATACTCTGTTCGACGCTGTTCGTTTGGGTATCTGAGAAATTAACTGAAGTGAAATGAAATGTACGACGAACTGACGGGCACAGCTACGGCAGGCAAAGTCAAAGCGTAAAACAAAAACAACACCAGCAGTAGCGGCAGAGCAAAAGCTATGTGGAACGAATAACGACAAAGTCGACGCAGACTGCAACTTAAAGCGTTCAGAGGGGCGCGGATTGGAGATGTGGCAGTGGTAGTTATGGCGCGCGTTGAGTGAGCCAACGTACGATGACAAAGACGTAGATAAGAAACAGCAACGTGAACACATACACACTCAGGCACATGTATACTGCACACATTCAATGTTAAACTATAATAAAATAAAAAAAAAGAAAAAACAGCGCCAGCCATTCGTTTCTTCTCTCGTTTCTCTGTTCATTCGCTTTCGTGCCATACACATACCTACATAGAAGACCAAGCAAAAGCGTTGAGTGTTTCGTGTATGGTTGAACAGTGAACTCGGGGGAATGGGGCCAAGCAAGGAGTACACTTGAGTAGCATAGGCGACGGCTGCGGCGTTGATGACGAGAATAGCAAAGCCACCACAGGCGACGGCAACAGCAACAGCAACAGCAGAAGGCAATGCTAAAAAACGATGAGCGATGGGGCAACGCTCCTCAAGATGAAGGCGGCCCACGTTTTTAGTTGTCAGTGTGTACGTAAAAACTTGCCGGCATGTAGAAAATTACTCGGAAAAAAACAACCGATACGGGAACAGCACAATGAAATCATTTATAACAAACATGCGCTTATGTATTTATGTATGTATGTATGTATGCATTCAGTATTTTATTGTTTGCGTGAATTTAGTATTTTTGCTGTTTACATCTATTTGAGAGCAAACAGAAGTCGACTAGAGAAAAGACAATAAAATTGCAGCCGAAATTCAAGATTTTTGTTTTTAATACAATAATACAATACCCCAACGAAGATAAGATTAAGCAATATATAGAGAATACACTGACTTCACAATCTACCAAAACAAACATGAACGCAAATGTTTTTACTGCAAGCGAAAGCACGAATGATATTCTGATAATTCTTGATTCTTTAGATTTATTAATGTAAATTATTGTACTCATTTAATTTAATGTATTTATTTGGGAAGTGGAAACATGTTTAGGTAGAAGTCATTCAATGTTTCTGGCATAGACAATGTACTATTTGCATCACACTCAAGTAAGTGGAGTTCATACACACATACGTACACATATGCATATAAATCGATGAGCAATTGTACTAACACAGACGGAGCCAAGTAAAGAGCGGTAAAACGTGTTCGACGCAGCTGAGCTGTTAGAAATGCTGAATACTGAATGCAGAACGCTAATCGCCAAAGCCCGAACGCAGCTCGTCTGTTGTTTCGGGTGTGTGCGCGGTTTTTTGTATTGTTTTCAAATCTATGTGTTTGTGAGACTTCGCGTGTGCCACCTGCAATTTTTAAGTTTTAATTTAGTTTTTGGTCGGCTCTGCCATTGTGGCCAGCAAGCAATGCAAGAGCCAATTGAAGTATTCTTTCATATTTCGCGTTTAAATTTAATAATAAAAAAAAAAACAATTGCAAAATAATTCACAAACAAATAATTTATATACACCAAACACACTCAGATACCAAATTGAGCAAAAACTAACTGGACTTTCGTTCTTAAAATATTTGTTAAAGTTCGTCCATTCTATTACCATAGATTCGCAAATTGTTGAGGATCAAGGCGGGTCAAGAAAAGTGTGAAATGAGCATTTTAAATAATGGCAGTGTGGTTCCTTTCGTTTTTATAAAGCTAAAGCATCCACTTTCTTTAAAGCTTAAGAAATGATGTGAGTAAAATGCGTCTGCGTTGTCAGTACGAAACATAAAAGCAAACAGCCCGAAAGCAACAACAATGACCTTGGCATTGACCTAAATGCATACATACATACATGAAAACAGATGCTCTTTGTGAGATCTTGAGTGTATTCGTGTTTTATCTATGTATTTGTGCACACACAACAACAACAACACCAGCAACAAAAACAACATAAAGGGAATGAGTAAAAAATGGTATGAGACACTTCGACGGCACCGGCAACTGCGACCATTACGGACATTTTGAATGAGTAAATGTGTACTGGCTTCTCTCCAGAATATGTACAAAAATGGGCTGAGCCAAAGAGTCAGACAACATAAAACTTGTTGTCATGGCCTGAACACTGATAGCGTGTATCAGCCAAGAACTAATATCAGTGCAGCCACAACAGTGATATTGGAGTGCATTATTGAACAGAGGAATGCTGCAACCCTTAAATCTAATTATAATTGAAAATTATAAATAGATATTTTTTCTACAGAATAATTACCTGGTGGGGCGATGGTGATGCTTGCGAGGGCTGCGGCGATGGACTGGGAGCATGGCCAGGACTACTACTAGGTGGCGGGCCACCACCGGCGCTATGTGGCGTTGGCGGTTGTTGCAGTGGGGCATGGTGCGGTGAGGCAGGCGGCAATGGATGACCGGGACCAGGACTAGGCGATGAACCACCCGGCCACGGTCGATTTGGTTCCGGATACTGAAAGTACAAATTAATAACATGTCATTTCAACTTCAACTAGCACGCCTGTTCCTTAAATTTGATGGTAAACGATAGACTCGCTGTTGTCATTCCATTATCTAGTTTTTAGTTAGTCTATTTTTTGGTGTGATATCTTGCTACTGTAGTTCAATAGCTTGAAATTGTTTCCTACCTGGTGCGTTGTGTAGGCAGTTCGATGGTTGGGCCCAGTCGTCGGTAAGCCTGGTGGTGTTGGATACCTTTGAGGGTACGGCGAATATTGAGAAGTGGGCGGTGTATTCTGCTGCTGCTGTTGCTGTGAGGGACCGGATGGTGGCGCCGGCGCTCCGGGAGCGCCAACACCACCAGGCTGTTGTGTAGCTTGTTGTTGCTGTTGTTGGACCTGCTGCTGCTGCTGTGGCGAACTTGGATAGGAACCTGAGTTTTGACTGTGAGCTGGCGGATATGGTGATTGACCTCGGGAAGTATTTGTCTGTGAATATAAAAAAAATGTTTTTTTTTTTTAATTTGCGACCTTTAATAATGTTTATATTTATATAAAACAAAGGATCTGATAACAGCTATTCGATAGGCAAGAGTAAGGTGTATTAAGAAGGTGCAAACCTGCATATGCTCGAAAATAATTTCTATCATCTATAAATGGCTAGTCTTACTTGAATACGCATATAAATATCCCCACTTCCACTCCTATCCTGACACCTATAACAAATATATCCAGCGAAACCAGCAATTCAAAAGACGCAGCAAAGTTGTCATAGTATTGGTGAAAATGGCAAGACATGGCAATAAATCTACTGTGAGATGCTACCAATAAACGACATTGTGCGTGTTTGTGTCTGAAGCCAGCAGGACAAGCAGCAACAACGCTGGCTGGTCCACTACAGGGTGACAGGAAACATGAATGGATGGTTTTGATGCATACCGAACAGCGGCATCTATGTGCGTTTGCTTCTATATATGTGGCGAGCTCAGAAGTGAAGAGAACTCAACTAAAAAGGGAAAACTCATCATGGATGAAAATTAAACGCAGAAATATATACACCAGCCAAACAGGGCTGAAGAGGAACTCAAATTCATGCAGCAAGGGTCGCAAGTTGTGTTGGTGTTTCAAACACACAGACACTAAATGAATGAGCGAACGACGGCGAACATACGAATGACAGCGAAACAGAGAAAATAACGTTTGTGTAAAACAGGGGCTGGTAAACGTAAACGCAAGGCGAAACAACTGCAATGCTCTGTGTGGTACTTTAATGGTGGTGGGTTAAAAGCCGATCCGAATGGAAAACACAATGCCAGAGCTCAGCATAAAGGAAAGTGTTCCCTTTCTGATTGATCGACAAGAATACATTTTTCTTTTTCGATCAATATAATAAATACTTAACAGATTAATTTGGTAAG
Source organism: Drosophila eohydei (assembly GCA_035045825.1). Taxonomy (NCBI): domain Eukaryota; kingdom Metazoa; phylum Arthropoda; class Insecta; order Diptera; family Drosophilidae; genus Drosophila; species Drosophila eohydei. Next base: position 2,999,225 of record JAWNOT010000095.1, read on the forward strand.
TGAATATACCTAAACTCAGGCTTCGCTGTCTGCTGTGTGCTGACAAACAAAACAATTTTAATGTGAATTTGATCATAAAACTGATTGCCTAAAAGGCGGATATATACCTATTTGTATTGGGTATCTAATGCTCCAACTAATCTTTCGAGTATTTTTAATTTAAATTATTTGATTTACATTTATTCTTATCACTTCTGTACTCACTATATTTAAACTTTGAAAGAAATTTTATAACTAAGATAACTAAAATTCATACAAAGATAGGCGTGGTAATATTGTTCAATCAAGAATGAAGTTTGATAGTTAAATAAGTATATACAAAATGAATAATTTTTTTAAATATTTTACTTTTGTTATAGACAATTGTTTAACCACATGCGTCAAGGAGCTCAAATACAATGATTACACTGCACGCCCCAACGACAAGCAATGAAAACAATTCAGGTGCAATAGAAGGACCAGCGGTAAAATTCTTAAAATGCCTAATGAAACGCTGATTGTGAGATAAAGGGCAATGTTGGGTGCTTACAAATTTAATCTTTACCCGAATGATAACAGCTAACTCAAATCCAACATTGAATTATGTTCAATTTAGTTCTTAGCTGCTGCGTCCGGCTATAATGCTGCTGTTACTTCAATGAATAGTTCCGAAATACCGCTATAAACTAAAATGAACGTATAAAATAAAAACAAACAAAACATCCAACAGTAGCCCAAACACACTCTCGCACACACACAGCTAAACACAAACATGTATGTATGTCTGTATATATGTA